>CM045751.1:23272500-23290000 GCA_024760905.1 Plotosus lineatus | reverse complement strand
CCTTCGCCTTACGCTGTGTCTCCCTGTACTCCTGTTTACGCTCTTTGGTCTTCTCTATGTCCCACTTCTTCTTAACCTCTTCTTTTGTACACACTCCTGCACTTCCTCATGCCACAACCAAGTCTCCTTATCTCCTCTCCTTCCAGATGACACACCAAGTATTCTCCTACCTGTCTCCCTGATCACATTTTTGTGCATGTGTGTTTGTTTGTGCTGTTTTGCTTGCTGAGAAGAGGGCAAGGTGGTGATTTTGTCGAACACAAGCAGCCATTGTAATGGATTTTGCAGACTGTGGCAGGCTCAGCCTCACCCCAAGGTCAGCCTCATGTGAGGAGAATACACATCAAGCTATTTTGGCCAGAGTACATCTCTCTCTCTCTCTCTCTCTCTCTCTCTGTCTTTCTCTTTTCTTTGGTCAGCAACTGCTGATAAAGATTCATCAAAGGCATTGAAGGCACTGTGGAATATGAGCAGAGCGACTTAGTGCATACTTTCTGAGATGGGCACAGAAAGTAGATTAAAAGTTTGTATCTGTATAGTCAAGTAGACGGAAAGTGGCTTCAACTCATTTTTTATTCCATTCCATCTCCTCACCCTTCCTTTCCTCCAGAAAATCACTTTCTCATCCCCAAAATGCAAACAATCAATGTTCCTGATTAAAAGCTTTCTTCATGTAATAAATGTTTCGTAGAAAGATCTGTACATGTTACTTTTAATGAATATATCACACAGACACAAGAAATAAACCTCTGGTAGCACTGGACACCGAATATATATATATATATATATATATATATTCTTTTCCTTTCGGCTGTTCCCTTCAGGGGTTGCCACAGCGAATCATCTGCCTCTATCTCACCCTATCTTACACAAACTGCCTTCATGTCCTTCACCACGTCCATGAATCGTTTCTTTGGTCTTCCTCTAGGCCTTCTGCCTGGTACTTCCAACCTCAGCATCCTACTACCAATATACTCACCTATCCCTCTTCTATACATGTCCAATCCATCTCAACCTAGCCTCTCTGACTTTGTCTCCAAAATATCTTACATGTGCTGTACTCTGATGTGCTTATTCCTGATCCTATCCATCCTCGTTACTCCCAAAGAGAACCTGAACATTTTCATATCTGCTACCTCCTGTCTTTTCCCCAGGGCCACTGTTTCTAAACCAGGCAACATTGCTGGCCTCAACACCGTCTGGCGATACCCTCCTATCACACATCACACCGGACACTTTTCTCCAACCATTCCAACCTGCCTGCACACGCTTCTTCACCTCTTTTCCACACTCTCCATTGCTCTGGATTGTTGAGCCTCCACCTTCCTTATCTCTGCTCCCTGCAACCTCACCGTTCCTGTTGGGTCCTTGCCATTCATACACATGTATTCGGTCTTACTGAAGTGAACCTTCATTCCCGTCATTTCCAGGGCATACGTCCACCTCTCTAGATTTTCCTGCATGACATCGTGATCTGTAGTGAGAGCAGAGAACAAGTGGAAGAAAATCTAGAGAGTTGGAGGTATGCTCTGGAAAGGAGGGGAATGAAGGTTAGTCTCATTAAGACAGAATACATGTGTGAGAACGACAAGGACCCAAGAGGAACGGTGAGTGATGGAATAAATTGATAGGATAAATGAGATGCAACTATGTGTGTATTGTAACTTCTGTGTATCTAAAGCTTCCTGTTCTTCTTGTAATTGTGACATGTGCGCTAGGCACATGAAACTGCTGGGTGGGTGTTCCTGTGTCGTGTATCGGTTCGGGTGTGGGATTCGGAAAGTAACAATGTAACAATGAGGAATTGCTTTGAAATGGAATTAGCCAAGTGTTAAGCGCCGCAGGGCACAAACATATATATGGAAATGCTTTGTGAACACGCAATTATTGCTTTACATGCATATCCCCAAGTGTTCAGCGCCGCAGGGCACAAACATATATATGGAAATGCTTTGTGAACACGCAATTACTACTTTGCATGCACATCCCCAAGTGTTAAGTGCCGCAGTGCACAAACATATATGTTAATGCTTTGTGAACACGCAATTATTGCTTTGCACGCACATCCCTCTGTATAAATAAGCTGACACTGCATGTGTTCGATGAGCTTCCAATGAATAAACCAGACTGATTTCACTCGTGTGGTTCGTTGTCTGTTGCTCCCGGAGTACTCCTAGACGTTGAGATGCAGGAATCCAGGTCGTGCAGGTTTACCTAAGAGCTTCCTCCACGGAGAGTTCTTACAGTGAGGTTACAGGGGGCAGAGATAAAGAAGGTGGAGGATTTTAAGTACTGAGGCTCAACAATCCAGAGCAATGGAGAGTGTGGAAAAGAGGTGAAGAAGCGCGTGCAGGCAGGTTGGAATGGATGGAGAAAAGTGTGATGTGTGATAGGAGAGCACCGGCAAGAATGAAAGGAAAAGTGTACAAGACGGTGTTGAGGCCAGCGATGTTGTATGGTTTAGAAACAGTGGCCCTGGAGAAAAGACAGGAGGCAGAGCTGGAGGTAGCAGAGATGAAAATGTTCAGGTTCTCTTTGGGAGTAACGAGGATGGATAGGATCAGGAATGAGTACATCAGAGGGACAGCACATGTTAGATGTTTTGGAGACAAAGTCAGAGAGGCTCAATTGAGATGGTTTGTACATGTACAGAGGAGGGATAGTGAGTATATTGGTAGAAGGATGCTGAGGTTGGAACTACCAGGCAGAGGAAGACCAAAGAGGAGATTTATGGATGTGGTGAAGGCAGACATGAAGGTCGTTGGAGTAAGAGTAGAAGATGCAGAGGATAGGGTGAGATGGAGGCAGATCATTTGCTGTGGCGGCCCCTGAAGGGAACAGCCGAAAGGAAAAGAAGAAGATAATTTATTTCTGTGTGATGTTTGGATGTTCTCCTCATGTTTATGTACATTTTCTCTGAGTACTCTCCTTTGCTCCTACAGTCCAAAGACATGCACATTAGGCTAAATGGCAGTTCTAAAATGCCCATAGGTAAGATACGATTGGGCGTTTAGGCTCTGCGAATGTCTGGGTAGCTGTTCAGTGTCAGCGGGCAAAGCTTCTAACCTTCCCACTGTTAAACCTGGGGTGTATGCATTGGACCCAGAGATGCAGAAGACCAAAAGAAGGGGTTCAGACGATTTATTGAACACTAGGCCCTGTATATCACGGGAATACCAAATCAATGGAACTGGTCGAGCACGAAGCAAGAACCAGGGGTCAAAGAGAAAACCGAGGAGCAGAATCATGGGGAAAACAGTCTTCTGACAGCAGAGGGGAGTGTGCTGCTTCCATTTATAGCTGGCTGCTTGCTGATTGCAGATTGGGACCAGTTGCGCTCTGCTGGAACTTGCTTGCCGGCAACCGCCACGCGCCTCGCCAGCACCTGCAATGACTAGAGAAGAGAATTAATGCCGTCAGCCAACACAAACCATAACAGTACCCCCCCCCCCTTAAGGGACGCCACCTGGCGCTCAACCAGGCTTGTCTGGAAACTGTTGATAGAATTTGTCTAATAAGTCCGGGTCCAGGATTAGAGAGCGGGGAATCCATGAAGACTCTTCGGGACCATACCCCTCCCGTCTACTAAGTACTGAAACCCTTAAACCCGCCCATGTACATCAAGGATAAGGTTGACTGTGTATGTGGGATGTCCATCAATCAGTCGGGGAGGAGGGGGTGGGGGTTCGGTGGAGGGGACTTTCTACCACAGGCTTAATTAGGGAAACATGAGATACTGGGTGTACCTTGAGTGAGGGTGGGAGTCTCAGTCGGACGGCGCTGGGGTTTATAATTTTCTTTGTTACATAGGGCGCAATGTATCTGGGAGACAGTTTTTTGGAGTCGACTTGCAGGGGCAGGTCCCGGGAGGAAAGCCACACTTGTTGCCTGACGATGTAGGGAGGTGCCGGGGTTCGGTGACGATCGGCAATCCTTCGGTTTCGGGCCACTGTTCGTTCCAGGGCAGCTCGTGATTCTTTCCAGACCCGGCGTGCTCTGTGAAACTGTGCCTGAACCGACGGGACAGCGACTTCAACCTCCTGGCTGGGAAACAGGGGTGGCTGGAACCCATCAATCACCATGAATGGGGATATCTTGGTGGCGGTGCAGATCAGAGAATTGTGTGCGTATTCGACCCATGGGAGGTGTGTGGCCCAGGAGGCTGGGAGGCGGGAGGCGACGCAGCGCAGGAAGGATCCAAGGCTTTGATTCGCGTGTTCCGTCTGCCAGTTCGACTGAGGATGTTAGTCAGAGGTCAAGCTGCAGGAGACTCACAAGGTGTTGCAGAACACCTTCCAAACTGGGGGCCCCAGTCTGAAACAACGTCCTGGGGGATGCCATGGAGGCGAAAGACGTGTTAGACTAGGAACCTGAAGAACAGATTGTTTGTTAAGGCAGAAAAATGCAAGTTTCATGTCCCCTCAGTCTCGTAACTGGGGTTCATCGTGGAGAAGGGGTAGATAGGATCCGAGCCAACGAAGGTGAAGGCAGTGGCGGAGTGGCCGACTCCAGGGGCTCGGAAACAGCTGCAGAGGTTCCTGGGGTTCGCGAACTTCTATTGCCGGTTCGTGTGGGACTACACCTACCTAACAGCCCCCCTCACACAGTTGACATCACCCAAGACTCCTGTTCCAGTGGTCCCCAAGTGCCCAGGCGGCATTTGACAGGCAGAAGGTGAAATTCGTCCATGCGCCCGTACCGATCCACCCGGACCCCTCGCTGCAGTTTTTGGTGGAAGTCGATTGATGAAGGGGCAAGGTCGCGGCAGCAAGGTGACTGGCGACGGAGTCCATCCTTCTGCCTTCCTATCCCAGCCGACTTCCGGCGAGGGAAGAGTACACCCTGAACAGCTCCCCAGGCCATCGCAGAGCAGCGGAAACACGCTGAAGGCTTTGGAGCTGCTCTTTTTCAAAGTCAGCTTCTTCTTTTCCTTTCTCTTCCTATTCCTTTTCCTTTCTTTTCCTCTAAGCTTCTCCATCTCACCCTATCCTTTGCATCTTCTTCTCTTACACCAACGACCTTCATGTCCTCCTTCACCACATCCATGAATCGTCTCTTTGGTCTTCCTCTAGGCCTTCTGCCTGGTAGTTCCAGCCTCAGCATCCTACTACCAATATACTCACTATCCCTCCTCTGTACATGTCCATCTCAATCTAGACTCTGAGACAAAGTCAGAGTTACTCCCAAATAGAACCGCAATATTTTCATCTCTGCTACCTCCAGCTCTGCCTCCTGTCTTTTCCACAGGGCTACTGTTTCTAAACCATACAGCATCGTTGGCCTTAACGCCGTCTTGTACACTTTTTTTTACTTTCATTCTTGCCGATACCCTTCTATCACACATCACACCGGACACTTTTCTCCAACCATTCCAACCTGCCTGAACACGCTTCTTCACCTCTTTTCCACACTCTTCATTGCTCTGGATTGTTCAGCCTAAGTACTTAACATCCTCCACCTTCCTTATCTCTACTCCCTGTAACATCACCGTTCCTCTTGGGACCTTGTCATTCATGCACATGTATTCTGTCTTACTGAGGCTAACCTTCATTCCCCTCCTTTCCAGGGCATACCTCCAACTCTCTAGATTTTCCTGCACTTGTTCTCTGCTCTCACTACAGATCACAATGTCATCTGCATACATCATAGTCCATGGGGAATCTTTTCTATCCTCATCTGTCAGACTGTCTATCACCATAAGCAAACAAGAAGGGGCTCAGAGCTAACCCTTGATGCAGTCCCATCTCCACCTTGAACTCTTCTATCACACCGCCAGCACACCTCACCACTGTCTTACATCTTTTATACATGTCCTGCACCACTCAAACATACTTCTCTGCCACTTCAGACTTCCCCATGCAATACCACAGTTCCTCTCTCAGCACCCTGTCATATGCTTTCTCCAGATCCACAAAGGCACAATGCAGCTCCTTCTGACCTTCTCTGTACTTCTCGATTAACATCCTCAAGGCAAACACTGCATCTGTGGTGCTCTTTCTTGGCATGAAACAAAACTGTAAATCACAAATGCTGACCTCTGACCTTAGTCTAGCTTCCACTATTCTTTCCCATAACTTCATCGTATGGCTCATCAACTTTGTCGCTCTGTAGTTGCCACAACCCTGCACGTCTCCCTTGTTCTTAAAAATGGGCACCAGCACACTTCTCCTCCATTCCTCTGGCATCCTCTCACTCTGTAAGACCTTGTTGAATGTTCCTGTCAGAAAATCTATTGCTACCTTTCCTAGACACTTCCATACCTCCACCGGTATGTCATCAGGACCAACTGCCTTTCCATTCTTCATCTTCAAAGCCTGTTTCAACTCCTCCTTGAAGACAACCCAACACTCTCAGTTTCTCTCAGTTTCCACCACTTCTTGTCTTCTGCTCTACCTTTGCCTTCTTCACCTTCCTCACCATCAGCATCATCCTGCACACCACCATCCAATGCTGTTTGGCAACACTCTCACCCACTACTACTTTGCAATCACGAACTTCCTTCAAATTACATCACCTGCACAAGATGTAGTCTACCTGTATGCTCCTACCTCCACTTTTATAAGTCACCCTATGCTCCTGTTTCTTCTGGAAGAAAGTATTCACCACAGCCATTTCCATCCTTTTTGCAAAATCTATCAACAGCTGTCTTTCTGTGTTCTTGTCCTGGATACCAAATCATGAAAAAACAGCTTGACTCCTACTCCATTTCTCTTCCCATCCACACCATGAAAAAAACAGCTTAAACCCTGCTCCTATATTTCTAGCCTTGCTACCTTTCCTTGGTCTCCTGATCACAGAGTATGTCCCCCTTCCTCCTCTGCATCATGTCAGCCAGTTCTCTACCTTTTCCTACCATAGTTCCAAAATCCAAAGTCCCTACTTTCAGTCCTAGACTCATGCCTTTCCTCTTCTCTCTCTGCCTACGGACACTCCTCGCGCCTCTCCTTCTTCGATGTCTTCGACCAACAGTAGTCCAATTTCCACCAGCATCCTGCTGGTTAAGAGCACTGATGGTGGTCGTGTTTAACCCGGGCCTCGACCGATCCGGTATCTCATTCTTTCTTGTGATTCGCATATTTTATTTGGCATTTGTTTTACGCCGGATGCCCTTTCTGAGGCAACCCTCTGCTTTTATCCGGGCTTGGGACCAGCGTGAAGGAGAGACACTGGTTTGTGCCCCCCCCCCCTTCCGTCACGGCTGCATTCTTGTCGAAAGTCAGCAATGGTTCTTTTACATGAACTTCACACCACAGACAGTGAGAAACATGGCCGACCTTTGATAACCCAATTAGCTGCACTGGGGGTACAGTGACAACCTTGTGCAGAGTGGGTCTCGAACCGCCAACCTTTGGATCAGCAATTCAGTGCCCTATACCACCAGGCCACCACTGCCCGAGAATACTGCTTTTTACCCCATTATAGCATATCATGATCATTTGGAGATCTCATTCTCTGGGACAGCATTGAGAAGCAGAGCGTCTCAATATATTTGAGCCGGATTTCAGTAGTATATATTCTTTTCTCCCCCCCCCCCTTTTTTTTTTCACGTTTACAGTTGGTACATTATGCTGGTCAGTAAACTTGTGTTATAACACAGATGCAACTGTATTATTCTGCAAGCTATAACAGCTGTTTTTTGGTCCTCTCACCACGTGTTCAGCTTTCTGGTGGACCTTTTCTCATGGCACAAGATGCTGCTTTCGAATTCTATCATGCTGGCTGTTCAGGGTATGACCTGTTTTGCCTCCAGTTTCTGCTTCCTCTTTTGCCTTTAAAATTGTGTTCATATGCATGATCTCTGCCTGACTCTTAAAATTCATTCATTCATTATCTGTAAACAAACAAGTGCCTGCCTTCACATCGGTCGCAAGCCCGGATAAATGCAGAGGTTTGCGACAGGAAGGGCCTCTGGCATAAAACTTTTGCCAGAATACAAAATGCAAACAGTTAAGACAAATTTCAGATCGGTCATGGCCTGGGTTAACAACGACCGCCATCAGTGCTGTTAACCAACAGGGTGCTGATGGAAATTGGACGACTGTTGGTCAAAGAAGGAGAGGTTGAAGAAGGAGAGGCGGGAGGCTTGTCCGTAGGCAGATAGAGAAGAGGAAAATTATGAGTCTAGGACTGAGCGTAGGGAGTTTGAATGTTGGAACTATGACAGGAAAAGGTAGAGAGCTGGCTGACATGATGCAGAGGAGGAAGGTGGACATACTGTGTGTTCAGGAGACCAGGTGGAAAGGTAGCAAGGCTACAAGCTTAGGAGCAGGGTTTAAGCTGTTTTTTTCATGGTGTGGCTGGGAAGAGAAATGGAGTAGGAGTCATCTTGAAGGAGGGGGTTTGTCAGGAATGTTCTAGAAGTGAAGAGTGTCAGTCGGACTGATGAGCCTCAAGTTAGAAATTGAAGGCGCGATGTTCAATGTTGTCAGTGCTTATGCCCCACAGGCAAGATGTGAGCTTGAAGAGAAGGAGAGATTCTGGAGTGAGTTTGATGAAGTGATGCAGAGTACCACCAGAGGTGAAAGAGTGGTCATCGGTGCAGACTTCAATGGACATATCGAAGCGGGCAACAGAGGGGACGAGGAAGTGATGGGCAGGTTTGGTATCCAGAACAGGAACACAGAAGGACATATGTTGATAGATTTTGCAAAAAAGGATGAAATGGCTGTGGTGAATACTTTCTTCCAGAAGAGAAAGGAGCATAGGATGGCTTATAAAAGTCGAGGTAGGCGCACACAGGTAGACTACATCTTGTGTAGGCGATGTAATTTGAAAGAATTCAGTGACTGCAAAGTGCTAGTGGGTGAGAGTGTTGACAAACAGCATAGGATGGTGGTGTGCAGGATGATGCTGATGATAAGAAAGGTGAAGAAGGCAAAGACAGAGCAGAAGACAAAGTGGTGGAAGCTGAAAAAGGAAGAGGGTCGGGTTGTCTTCAAGGAGGAGTTGAAACAGGCTTTGAGTGGTCAGGAAGTGCTTCCAGATGACTGGACAACCAAAGCAAATGTGATCAGGGGGACAGGTAGGAGATTACTTGGTGTGTCCTCTGGAAGGAAAGTAGATAAGGAGACTTGGTGGTGAAATGAGGAAGTGCAGGAGTGTGTACAAAGGAAGAGATTAGCTAGGAAGAAATGGGACATAGAGAGGACCGAAGAGTACACAACAAGAGTACAGAGAGACAGCGTAAGGCAAAAGTAGCAGTGTCAAAGGCCAAACAGAGGGCGTACGATGACTTGTATGCAGTATGGAGGTAAGGAGGGAGAAAATGATTTTGACTGTTGAGAACAAGGAAGTAGCAAAGACTACTAAGGGAGAAGTGAGGAGGGCATTGAAGAGGATGAAGAGTGGAAAGGCAGTTGATCCTGATGACATACTGGTGGAGGTATGGAAGTGTCTAAGAGAAGTAGCAGCAGATTTTCTGACAGGAACATTCAACAAGGTCTTCCAGAGTGAGAGGATGCCAGAGGAATGGAGGAAAAGTGTGCTTGTACTCATTTTTAAGAACAAGGGAGATGTACACAGTTGTGGCAACAACAGAGGGATAAAGTTGATGAGCCATACGATGAAGTTATGGGAAAGAATAGTGGAAGCTAGACTAAGGGCAGAGGTCAGCATTTGTGAACAACAGTCTGGTTTCATGCCAAGAAAGAGCACCACAGATGCAGTGTTTTCTTTAAGGATGTTAATAGAGAAGTACAGAGAAGGTCAGAAGGAGCTGCATTGTGCCTTTGTGGATCTGGAGAAAGCATATGACAGGGTGCTGAGAGAGGAACTGTGGTATTGCATGAGGAAGTCCGGAGTGGCAGAGAAGTATGTTAGAGTGGTGCAGGACATGTATGAGAGTTGTAAGACAGTGGTGAGGTGTGCTGTTGGTGTGACAGAAGAGTTCACGGTGGTTGTGGGACTACATCAAGGATCAGCTCTGAGCCTCTTCTTGTTTGCTATGGTGATAGACAGGCTGACAGACGAGATTAGACAAGAATCTCCATGGACTATGATGTTTGCAGATGACATTGTGATCTGCAGTGAAAGCAGAGAACAAGTTCAGGAAAATCTAGATAGGTGGAGGTATGCCCTGGAAAGGAGAGGAATTAAGGTTAGCCTCAGTAAAACAGAATACATGTCTGTGAATGACAAGGACCCAAGAGGAGCGGTGAGGTGACAGGGAGCAGAGATAAAGAGGTAAAGAAGCATGTGCAGGCAGGTTGGAATGGTTGGAGAAAGGTGTCCGGTGTGATGTGTGATAGGAAGGTATCGGCAAGAATGAAAGGAAAAGTGTACAAGACGGTACTGAGGCCAGCGATATTGTATGGTTTAGAGACAGTGGCCCTGGGGGAAAAAAAACAGGAGGCGGAGCTGGAGGCAGAGATGAAAATGTTGAGGTTCTCTTTGGGAGTAACGAGGATGGATAGGATCAGGAATGAGTACATCAGAGGGACAGCACATGTTAGACGTCTTGGAGACAAAGTCAGAGAGGCTAGATTTCGATGGTTTGGACATGTACAGAGGAGGGATAGTGAATATATTGGTAGTAGGATGCTGAGGTTGGAACAACCAGGCAGAAGGCCGAGAGGAAGACGAAAGAGAACATTTATGTATGTGCTGTAGGAAGACATGAAGGTCGTTGGAGTAAAAGTAAAAGATGCAGAGGATTGGTTTGCTGTGGCGTCCCCTGAAGGGACAAGCCGATAGGAAAAGAGAAAAGAAGATTTATTTACTTATGTATGTATTTGTTTCTTTTCTTTTGTTCATACTCTTTATTTAAAAGTGAATCCACCGTTTGCCAGTGTGTGGCGAAACCCTGTAAGATCCTTCAGGAATACCTCCACATTAGGGAGACTTCAGGTTCAGGCAGGTAAGTGATTTTTAAATTTATTTATTTATTTTTTCTCTCACAGTTTTACCACAACAACAAACTGTGAAATGATTGATGAGTTTTGAGCTCTTACAATAAGCAGTGAAAGAAGGACACCAGTTGTAAGAACTCTCTCTGTAGAAGCTCTTATGTAAACCTGCACGATCTGGATTCCTGTATCTCAACGTCTGAGAGCGCTCCGGGAACAGAGGACAACAAACCACACGAGTGAAATCAAGCTGGTTTATTCATCTGCTGCTCAGAGGGTGTTCCTGAGCACAAGCTTTTTATGCAGTTTCTTTGTTTTTGCAAGTAGATAATCACAGAGTCATATGTCCTTGTCCTTGGTCAAAGTACATTCGTCATAACATAGGGTGGGTGTGTGTGTGTGTGTGTGTGTGTGTGGATGTGTGTGTGTGGGTGTATGTGTGTGTGGATAGCACCATATCATGTTGGTATGTTGGTTACGTAACTGCTTGCATTCGTACGTAGGTATGTGGTGACATAAGAGGGACAGCCTTGAACATCCAGTTAGGTCTGGTTGATGTTTTGCACAAAACTTAGGACATCGGGGTACAACAGGATAATGAGAACTTCTTGCTTCATGATTCAATAAACATGTACGTAGTAGGTCGGAGATATATTCTAACAGTTCCCCTCTTTTATACTTTAATGTTCATGAAGTATAAATCATTCGTTAATAAATCGTTGCAGAATGCACAAAGGTTCAGCGGGTGTCGAAGGTCGGGATCTTCCAGGAGACCAGGGACCGCGGTTGATCGGGGCCTGTGCTTGAAGGGCAGCTTGAGCTACGACGCCCTTCGCCCACTGCCTCGAGATACTCAGGTCCCCTCAAGATCCCGACTCCTCACTACACCCGGGACGAAGGGTAAGAGGTGCCGTCGGACTGCGCGTCCAGTTGCGTATACTTTGGTCCACTAAAAGCGTCCATCAGGGCCCACACACGATTCAGCAGACACCTAAGGATGCAAGGTCCGAACACACACACCAACAGCAGACAAATGCATACAGGCACAAGCATGGTTAAATATGGGGTGAACATGCCAAAAAGGAATGGAGGAATCCCCGGCCGTAATTTGGACTTTCGTCGTATGCGCAATTGGGCTGCTACCGCACGCATTTTGTGCAGGGCTTGAGATATATTCCCCAGGTGAATCGTTCGGTGGAATATAGGTACAGCAGTGTTCGCCTATAAGAACGCATACCCCTTCCTTCAAGGAGCAGTGCATCGAAAGCACCATACGGTTTTGGGTAGCCATAAGCCTCAGGGCCGTCAATTCCTGGTTAATCCGTCGACTGCGAGAATAGTGTTATTTACGAACAGGGCAAGCCTATAATGCACTTTGTTTAACTGGCGACGAACGTTCCCTACTCCAAAGTTCGGGAATAAGATCTCTGCGAATCTCGTACCCTCACTTACCAACTGATGTTCTTCCGGCACCTCGAGGTCACTAAGGGCTGATCCAGATAGCTTACGCCGGGTAAGTAAGAAACTGTTTAGAGAAAAGGGTGAGGACGTTTCGATCCGGACGAGCGCGCACCTACCTCTTTGTAACTTCGGGAGGTACAACCACAGTTGACCATTACCGCAGTCCCAATACCAATCTGGGATCCATATGGGCGCTCTAGATTAAACACCATTCTTCCTGCATTATCATTTCTGAGGTTTATCGTGGAATTACACCTGCGCGGATCTAGTCCCTGTATCCAGTGCGATGTTTGATTATTAGGTAATCTTCGCATTTTGATTGCCCGTCCGTGTCCACGAACAGTCGCTCGAGGCTTCCGGTCTTGTTCTGTACCGTCCACCATCATATCGCCAAAAACATATGGGGTACTGCATTCTTAAGTCCCAATGTACTGAGAAGCCGGAATTTGGATCTGGGTGGTGTCGAGAAAGATTTCTGACTGTTTATAAGTTCCCTCTCGCCCCGGACCCACGCCGAGTTGATGATGGTGTAACTGTCCTAGAAGGGGTATATACATATGGGGTTCCTCCATCATGGGGAAACAGAGAGCAAACAATACATTCTTCTAAAGTTACATCACGTTTCACAGTAAAATTCAAATACTGCCAGAACATGTTATTTTCAAGATGACGGTAATATGTACAAAGACCCGGGGCTGAGCACATCAGCCCGAGCAAGAGCAGAACATGGAGGGTATACATAACACAGGATATTACGAGAGGATGTAAAGGTGGTACTCGTAAGCTTATGTTGAGCCGAATCCGTTAGAAAACACTTCTCCCCTCTTAGGTGATATATGTCTTAAGACCTGGAACAGAGGTAATAAAGATAGACAACATCATGGTCACACAAAAACAAACAATACAATACTTCATTGCGGGCTTTTCTTCAGTCTGGTAGCATGGATCCACTGTGGAAAGAGGTCAGTTAGTACGGCGGTACGGGTTACAGCGAGTATCTCCGTGGGCTCACTGTAAGGAGAGTCTCCCAAAGATGAATTTAGTTTCACAAATTTCTTGACCAGCACCTTGTCTCCTACCTTGAAGGCATGAGTGCTTGCATCGGCCGGGACTGAAGTATTCTGATTAGTGCGTTCCCAATAGTCATTTAGGACCTTAACAAGGCCAACGGCATACTCGCTCATGTGTATGTCTAGATCTTCCGTACCCAAAGCCTGCTTTCCCTTCCTCCAAGGAGCAGGAAAGGGTCGCCCCATTACCACTTCATAAGGGGATAGATTCCCTAAGGCCACCTGCGAGGTCATCCGCAGATCCGCTAGGACCACAGGCAGCACCGAAACCCAATTCACAGGGACACAGTTTGTACACAGCAAGCTGGACTTTTGGTATTCCCTTTTTCCCTTTTCTTTACTCATTAATTTAGGTTTGGGGACACTCTGAGTCACCTTCTTGGGCTCGAAGAGCTTTTTAAGTTGCAACCAGTACGAGCGCATTTCATACAATTTTACATAAGCCTCCTTCATGTATTCGTAATCCTAGGAGGGGTTGCCCAATCCATCATAAATCATGCGATGGCCGGATGTCAGAAATCCTGCATCAAAAGTCCCATTTCGAGGAAAGTTTGGTACTTGGTCGAGTCCCTCAGTCCATCCCGCCAAATTGCTGAGCCATGGCTCAGTATAATAAGCTAGACCACATCTATTCATCCACTCCTTCGGAGTTTCCCGGGCCTTAGGCTTTGGGTAGGAATTTCCCATTGTCTATCTTCTAACAAAAACAAAAAATACGTTGGCATACAGGAATACACATGCACCTTTTGTATAGCGCTCTTCCCAGTTATAGCAACTGAGGATAACCCGTCCCAGTGATAGCAACTGAGGATAAACCGTCCCAGTTATAGCAACTGAGGATAAACCGTCCCAGTTATAGCAACTGAGGATAACCCATCCCAGTTATAGCAACTGAGGATAACCCGTCCCTTCTAGAGAAGGGGATAAACCGTCCCTTATAAAAAGGGGATAACAGACGCTCAGATACTGCTAACCAGGTAGTCAAACAAATCTTGTCTTACCTGATCAGGAGCATCACGTCGGGGTCACCAAATTGTAAGAACTCTCTCTGTAGAAGCTCTTATGTAAACCTGCACGATCTGGATTCCTGTATCTCAACGTCTGAGAGCGCTCCGGGAACAGAGGACAACAAACCACACGAGTGAAATCAAGCTGGTTTATTCATCTGCTGCTCAGAGGGTGTTCCTGAGCACAAGCTTTTTATGCAGTTTCTTTGTTTTTGCAAGTAGATAATCACAGAGTCATATGTCCTTGTCCTTGTCATATGTCATATGTCCTTGTCCTTGGTCAAAGTACATTCGTCATAACATAGGGTGGGGGGGTGTGTGTGTGTGGGTGTATGTGTGTGTGGATAGCACCATATCATGTTGGTATGTTGGTTACGTAACTGTTTGCATTCGTACGTAGGTATGTGGTGACATAAGAGGGACAGCCTTGAACATCCAGTTAGGTCTGGTTGATGTTTTGCACAAAACTTAGGACATCGGGGTACAACAGGATAATGAGAACTTCTTGCTTCATGATTCAATAAACATGTACGTAGTAGGTCGGAGATATATTCTAACACCAGTATACCAAAGCTGTAATTAAATTTTACATTTCCAGAAATTGGCAGACGCTCTTTTCCAGAGTCACTGACAATTATCATTTTTATTCAATGGAGCAATTGAGAGTAAAGGGCTTTGCTCAACTGCCCAATAGTGGTGGCACTGGGAATTTCACAGCTGACATTCAGATCAGAAACCACAAATCCCCATGTACTGATCCAGCATCCAACTGTCTGTCTTCCTTTCGGCTTTTTCCCTTTTACTCGGGAGTCGCCACAGCGAATCATCTGATTCGCACATTTGATTTGGCAGAGGTTTTTACGTCGGATGCCCTTCCTGTCACAACCCTTTTTAGCAAGGGACAGAAACACGCTGACGACTTTGCAACCTACTCTTTACGAAAGTCAGAAATGGTTCTTTTACATGCCTCTCACCATAGACAGTGAGAGACATGGCCCGCCTTTGATAACCCAGTTAGCTGCACTGGGGGGGACAGTGACAACCTTGTGGAGAGTGGGACTTGAACCCCCAACCTTTGGATCAGCGATCCAGCGCCCTATACCACTAGACCACCACTGCCCCTGATCCAGCATCCAACTAAAAAAAAAAAAAAAAAAGGAACTTTGTAAGTCAGTTGGCTAATATAAATTGGCCCCAGTAATGAATGCACAGTGAATGGTGCCCTGGGATAGTTTGTCAACGCATATAGGTTGTAATTTTCTTAACTTTATATGCAAATCTTTCAAAAACATGTTCCTCGACTAATTTCATGAAAATTTATTACTTTAGTGGTGACACGGTGTGTTGTGGTTCAAACAACCACCTAACAAAAAACACGTTCTGGGTTCAAAGCTCAGGCATCTATATTTGGAGTTTTCATGTTCTCTTCTTCTTTGGGTATCTTTTGGGTACTTTAGTTTATGCCCACACTCCATGGCATGATATAAAATTATTATTTATGAGTGAAAGTGAATGGTTGAGTGTGCGTTGGCCGTGCCATGGTTTGGTTTCATGGTTTCAGGGTGAACTCCACCATCGCCATTTGTGAGCTGAGATAGTCTTCAGTCTCCTATTCGAGTCAGTTTGGGTCACAAACTCGATGCAATGCCAGGATGCATCCTGAGCAGCTTATAAAACGATCTGTCGGACAACACACACACACACACACACACACATACAGTGAACACACACACTTGGTGGTGTGGACCGCCACACAAAGGTATTCTTGTATTTGCAAAGTATGTCAACAAATAGCATTTTGCCAAAGATAATCTTATTCAACTACTGAGCCAAATGCACCAAGGTGTCATGACCTTTCTGCAAACTTTTTAATCTCTCTCTCTTTTTTTTTTTTATTGTGAATGAGAACACAATGAGTACACTATGTTGCAAAACAACATCTTTTCCAGAACAAAACTTGTAAATTATAAACTTAAACTAAAAATCATGCAATAAAAATATCCATCCAACTCTGGGCGAGGGGCACACCCTTGGCATCTGACAGGCCATTACAGGGCATAAATGCACTGACAGCAATGCAGCCTACTCTTTATAAATGACGGCAATGACTGTTTTGCATCCCTCTCACCACAGATAGTAAGAGACACAGCTGGCTTTTGATAACCCAGCAAGGTGCGGTGAGTGGGGGGTAACGACCCAGTGATAGTGAGGCTTGAACCCCCAACCTTTGGATCAATAAGTTCTCACTTTAACCACCAGGCCAGACCTGCTCCAACAATAAATATGCAGGTTTTACCAAATTATTATGAATTAAATTACTTTTTTTTTTTTTGGAAGGTCACACAGAAATATGTTCTCTCAACTCACTCACTCACTCTTTCACTCACTTACTTGTTTGCCAAAACACTCAATTCTTCTCGAGTCACAGGGCAAATTTCAGCTGATACTGGGTGAAGGCAGGTGGGGCAGTGGTGGTCTAGTGGTATAGGGCACTGGATCGCTGATCCAAAAAGGTTGGGGGTTCGAGTCCCACTTTCCACAAGGTTGTCACTGTCCCCCCCAGTGCGGCTAACTGGGTTATCAAAGGCGGGCCATGTCTCTCACTGTCTATGGTGAGAGGCATGTAAAAGAACCATTGCCGACTTTCGTAAAGAGTAGGCTGCAAAGTCGTCAGTGTGTTTCTGTCCCTTGCTGAAAAGGGTTGTGACAGGAAGGGCATCCGACGTAAAAACCTCTGCCAAATCAAACGTGCGAATCAGATGATTCGCTGTGGCGACTCCCGAGTAAAAGGGAAAAAGTCGAAGGAAGACATACTGGGTGAAGGCAGGTACACCCGGAAAAGCTCACCAGACCATTACGTGGCAAGACAAAAGCAACCATTCATACTGACATCCACACCAGTAGGCAATTCGGAACATTCCAACTCGAATAATGAGCATGTCTTTAAGCTGTAGGAAGAAACTAGGGTACCCGAAGGAAACCCACAGAAACACTGGCAGAATGTACAAACACCATAGAGATACATCCTTGCAGAGCACGAGACTCGAACACAGATGCAACAGACACAGAGATGTGTTTTCCTATGCAATGCACAAAATGTTGCACTGTTTAAAGCGCC
>CM045751.1:23232500-23267500 GCA_024760905.1 Plotosus lineatus | reverse complement strand
CTTCTCACTTCACCCTTACTGATCTTTGCTACATCCTGCTCCTCAATGGTCACCTCTTCTACTCTTTTTTCTCTCTCATTTTCCTCATTCATCAGCTCTTCAAAGTACTCTTTCCATCTTCCCAGCACACTTCTGTTATCAGTCAATACATTTCCCTCTCTGTCCTTTATCATTCTAACTTGCTGCACGTCCTTCCCATCTCTATTTCTCTGCTGTGCCAACCTGTATAGATCATTTTCTCCCTCTTTACTATCCAACCTATCATACAAGTCATCATATGCCCTCTGTTTGGCCTTAGCCACTGCTACTTTCGCCTTACGCTGTGTCTCCCTGTACTCCTGTTTACTTTCTTCGGTCCTCTCAATGTCCCACTTCTTCTTAGCTAACCTCTTCCTTTGTACACACTCCTGCACTTCCTCATTCCACCACCAAGTCTCCTTATCTACTTTCCTTCCAGAGGACACACCAAGTACTCTCCTACCTGTGTCCCTGATCACATTTGCTGTGGTTGTCCAGTCATTTGGAAGCACTTCCTGGCCACTCAAAGCCTGTTTCAACTCCTCCTTGAAGACAACACGACACTCTTCCTTTTTCAGCTTCCACCACTTTGTCTTCTGCTCTGCCTTTGCCTTTTTCACCTTCTTCACCATCAGCGTCATCCTGCACACCACCATCCTATGCTGTTTGGCAACACTCTCACCCACTATGACTTTGCAGTCACTGACTTCCTTCAAATTACATCGCCTACACAAGATGTAGTCTACCTGTGTGCTCCTACCTCGGCTTTTATAAGTCACCCTATGCTTCTGTTTCTTCTGGAAGAAAGTATTCACCACAGCCATTTCCATCCTTTTTGCAAAATCTATCAACATCTGTCCTTCTGCGTTCCTGTCCTGGATACCAAACCTGCCCATCACTTCCTCGTCCCCTCTGTTGCCTGCACCAACATGTCCATTGAAGTCTGCACCAATGACCACTCTTTCACCTCTGGCGGTACTCTGCATCACTTCATCTAAGTGACTCCAGAATCTCTCCTTCTTTTCTAGCTCACATCCTGCCTGTGGGGCATAAGCACTAACAACATTGAGCATTACACCTTCAATTTCTCACTTGAGACTCATCACTCTGTCTGACACTCTTTTCACTTTTAGAACATTCCTGACAAACTCCTCCTTCAAGATGACTCCTACTCCATTTCTCTTCCCATCCACGCCGTGATAAAATAGCTTAAACCCTGCTCCTAAGCTTTTAGCTTTGCTACCTTTCCACCTGGTCTCCTGAACACACAGTATACTCAAAGTCCCCACTCTCAGTCCTAGACTTGTGCCTTTCCTCTTCTCTCTCTGCCTACGGACACGCCTCCCACCTCTCCTTCTTCGACCAACAGTAGTCCAATTTCCATCAGCACCCTGTTGATTGACAGCACTGATGGCGGTCATTGTTAACCCGGGCCTCGACCGATCCGGTATGGGGGTAATACTTCTGATTTGCATCATAAATGTTTGGCATTGGTTTTACGTCGGATGCCCTTACTGACACAACCCTCTGCATTTCTCCGGGCTTGGGACCGGCATGAGGGGGAGAGACACTGGTTAGTGCCCCCCCACCTCATGGCTGCATTATTTTAATTCACTGTAAACATAGGCGTACAAAACCAAAATAAATAAATAAATAAATAATGGTAATACTACAAAATGGCTGCTTCTTCATTCTTCACGAATCAGTTCCATTAATTGCATTTCCCATTCAAATCCCTTTTATTGATAAATAGAAATAAGACCAAATTTCACTCCAAATTAACCGGGGAGGACCCCCCCCCAAATTAAAAAGACATTGTGTTTTATTAGTCTGCCTGCTACACTGTAGGTCTGGTCTCCATGAATGACCTGCTCCATCACTTTTCTCCACCTGTTTGCCAGGATCTTGGAAAGCAGCTTGCAGTCAGTACAGAGGAGGGACTCTGGTCACCCATTGATTTTTAGATTTTGACAGCCCCTCTTTTTTGGAAGGAGGGTGAGAGCCACTCTCCTGCAACTTAGGGGCAACCTGCCTTTCACCAGACTCTCCCTGAGAACCTCCAATAGCCCTCACCGATCAGTGCTCAGAAGGTTTTATACCTGGGGCTTTCCCTGGTTTGAGGCCCTGCAGCATCACCAACAGTTCCTGCAGATAGATGTCAGACTCAAGATGCCTGTTGGCATCTGCTGACACCTTTGGTCGGCCAGTGAGGAATGTATGCAATGTTTGTGATTTCTCAGAATATTCACATTTATACAATTCATCAAAGAAACCTACTGCATACAGCAGAAACCTGGAACAGCCATCAATCACCGGAGCGCAGGCATTGTATCAGCCTCCTTTGCCCAGTTTTCCTTTCCAGCCCCCCAAAAAGTAAGAGGGAGCATCCAGCAGGGTAACGTTTCTGCACAGACTGCGTACCACAGCACCCCTGGTGGCAATGCCCAACATGTCAGTGAACATTGCATAATCAACTACAGGTATACACCGACTCAAAATGTTTCGAATTAAGTCGTTTTCGATTATACATCGATTAAAAAAAAAAAAAAATTAATTAATTAATTAAATAAAATAAAGTTTACATCATTACAATCATATAATTGCGCCATACTATTTGAGAAGCATTGAATTAGCTGCAGCCCCAGCAGATTATACCTATACATCATCACGACATTACTGGCAAGTGATTCAAATTTTGCCAGTGGCTGAGAGCTTTTGTTTCTCTCTCCTGCTGATTAGTTGCAGATGATGTGTACACCTCTTTTTTTTCTTCTTCTTCATGCAGATGTCATCAACGTGATTGCTTGAATTGTGAATTCACATTTTTTTCTTTTTTCAATGTTTTTATGTTTTTAATAATTATTTAAGCCCTATGATGTCACTCAAATGCTGTGCATGTTCTCTAGCTTCTGGTAAGGAGCCTAAGCATTTTATTTATTCATAAATATCATCACAGTACAAATTTAAAATGTTTTTACTTGATCATTATACATTTTACTGCATTATTACTGTATTAATGAGTAAGACTGGCTATAGAATGAGTTTAACAAGCATATCATCATCATCATCATCGTCTTCCGCTTTTTCCGGGGGTCGGGTTGCGGGGGCAGAAACCTAAGCAAAGAGGCCCTGACATCCCTCTCCCTAGCCACTTCCTGCAGCTCTTCCGAGGAGACACCAAGACGTTCCCAGACAATCCAAAAGTCCCTCCAGCGTGTTCTAGGTCGACCCCGGCGTCTCTTCCCAGTTGAACATTCCCGAAACACGACACCAGGGAGGTGTTTGGGAGGCATTCTAACCAGATGCCTGAGCCACCTAACTGGCCCCTCTCAATGTGGAAGAGCAGTGAATCTACTCCGAGCTCTCCCCGGATAGTAGAGCTTCTCATCTTATCTCTAAGGGAGAGCCCCGCCACTCAGCGAAGTAAGCTCATTTGTATCTGGGACGTTATGGTCTGTGTTAGTTGGTGGCTTTTAACTCACCTTCTCTCTCCCTATGCACTGCAGGCGCTGGCAAAGGGCATGGCTGTCACATGCAGGCAGAATTCGGAGAGCACACCTGATTCTACTCAGCCATCAACGGGCAATGAAGATGAGCGGAGCGCTTCCTCCAGCGCTAGAAGATTGTTTGATCCATGCGATCCCGTCTCCCCATAATCTCTCTGGCTCCTGGTTCCCAGCTCTGTGCTCGACCAGTTCCCGCTTCGATATGTCTCCTAGTGATTTCGGTTTTCATGTCTCCCCTCACCTCTATGGTGATCATGATCCCCCGTACTCCAGTACCTGCTCGGTGTTCAATAAAAGTCATTGTATCATCGTACTTGGTCTCCTGCTTCTTTGGGTCCCACTGAAATGCTCCCGGCAGCACAGAATCTTCTAGCCAAAAAAAAAGGACTCAGTGGAGACCACCCAACTCCAGCAAGCATTATCCCACCAGGGAATCCTGTTGGGACAGCACGACTCCATCCTGCACCAAATTGTGGACAGTCTCCAAAGATTCAGCTCGGCAGAAGGATGGACGCCATCACCACCCGACTCACCGCCAATGCCCCGCCCACTCACCCTTCACTCCCCACACCGACGGCATCGCCAGCCCTTACTCCCCATGCACTGAGAGTTTCTCATCCTCACGCTTGCAAGGTATTTGGGCACGATCAGCTCATGTGCGCAGTTCCTCCACCAGTGCTCGCTAGTCTTCAGCCAGCAGCCGCCCACATGCACCACCGACCATGCCAAAACCACATTTGTGATGAGCCTGCTCACAGATCAAGTCTCATCCTGGGCAAGCTGGGTCACACCAGGCTGACAGCAGAAGAAAGGCATCGCTGACTGACCAATGGTCTTTGCATTTACTGCGCAGAAAAGGGACATTAGCGGCTGGGTCCGACAGCCAGGAGAGGAGAGGCGACGAGAGAACCCTTCAAGACGCCCGGGAAGTGCCTGCAAGTTCAAGGTACACTGTGCTCTGCACAACATATCCACTCAGTCAATTGACTTAGGCGCCAACGTTAATTTCATTGACTCGGGGATAGTTGAGCTCCATGACCTACCTGTATACGAACTTGAAACCCCCAAGGAGGTAGTAGCCATTGATGGCTGAGTCATAGCTCGTGTCACTCACAAAACAAAGCCTGTCAAGCTCAGTCTGTCCGGTAATCACCATGAGTATTTGGAGCTTTTTGTCCTCTTTCTCCTCTCTCTCCCCTGGTGCTGGGGTGGCCATGGCTGCAGACCCACAACCCCTACATTGACTGGCGCACGCTCACCATACGCAGCTGTTGTGACTACTGCCTAGACCGCTGCCTGCTGGCGGCGTACCCCCATAAGTTTCACAAATCCCGGTTGAGCTGGGAGATATGTGAAACGCTCCACTGAATGTAGGCGCTTGTCGCACGGACTACTTTAAGAAAATGGCCAAAAAAGTAAACATGATCATTTTTTTATCGAAATTTGGATTTTTGCATAAACCATTAAAACGAGTATTCAACTATCACTTGCTGAAGTGAAATCGACTAAAACTCACTAAAAATGTCTTTTATTTCCATTTTTCTGACGAGTACCCTCATAAAACTAGATAAAAACAGTAGCAAACTTACCGGTTTTATTGGCAATTATTCACTGAGTTCGGTACAAGACACACTATAATCCATACACCAGAAGAACGGTCGTGAAGTTGTCTCTCCATTTTGGATACCGTTTTAACATTAAAATGCCGTTTCAGTGAATAAAATAAAAGTTATAAAGACGATATTAGCGTAAACAATGCAGGCTAGTCGCTAAGGAAGATGTGAAAGGAGCACACTGATTGGTGAACTCGGTCACATGTTCACATTGCACATGCTCAGTGCCCGTCACACGTTAACTTCCTGTTGACTTCCTGACTGTAGTTCACCGCATGTGGAACTTGTATCAGACTTTCTCTTCAATAAAAGTAAGTTTATTTATAAGATTGTGAATACACATAATTTCTGGAAAAGGAGAGTGAAATGGCATCTGTGGTGTCTAGCAGCATTAGTTTGTCAGTCTTCCTTTTGGCTTTTTCCCTTTTCTCGGGAGTCGCCACAGCGAATCATTCGCTCGTTTGATTTGGCAGAGGTTTTTACGTCGGATGCCCTTCCTGTCACAACCCTTTTCAGCAAGGGACAGAAACACGCTGACGAAAGTCAGCAATGTTCTTTTACATGCCTCTCACCATCAACAGTGAGAGACATGGCCCGCCTTTGATAACCCATTTAGCTGCACTGGGGGGGACAGTGACAACCCTGTGGAGAGTGGGACTCGAACCCCCAACCTTTGGATCAGCGATCCAGCACCCTATACCACTAGACCACCACTGCTCCATCTAGCAGCATTAGTATAGATGTTAAATTCCAAGCTAGAATTCAGCTTTGAAAATTTCTCTCTCACTCTGTCTCTCTCTCTCTCTCACACACACACACACACACACACACACAGTGTGCAAATGGTTAAATTAGCAGCATCCAAATGAACTAGTGCAGTTTGAATGAAAGAAAAAGGGAGTGGGGCAAATGAGCAGTTTCCCACTGCTTACAGTGTGTGTGTGTGTGTGTGTGTGTGTGATAACTCAGGTCTGCTGGAATATTAAGAAAGACTTAATTAAGACTTAACTCCATTGCAATTCAGTCAAAGAAAATCTCATATGCTCAGTATTATGTACTTTAGAAACTTAATATGAGTATTGTATGAGTATTGGTATTTTTCTCTGCATACAAAATTCGATGATGGAATTTTTTTGATCATTTGATTTGTGTGTAATCTTGTCTGGACTGGACATGCTGGATCATGGGTTGTTTAGTTTTGTACGAAAATTGGTGAAGACCTAAAAAATACTTAAATGTTTCATACCTTTTACATATAAACAAACTGATGATGATGATGATGATGATGATGCCAGCTGTGTTGATCAAGAGGCATCTGTTAATAAAAGTGTGATGACTGGTGTTTGTGAAGATGTGATTTTATCTGCTGAGCAGCATATAGATGAAGATAATGATGCTGAGGGCAGAGTTGATGAAGCTTACCTGTATAAAGAGATCAGAGAGTTTCGTTATATCTTCTTTCTTCTTCTTTTCCTTTCGGCTGTTCCCTTCAGGGGTCGCCACAGCAAATCATCCGCCTCCATCTCACCCTATCCTCTGCATCTTCTACTCTTACTCCAACGACCTTCATGTCCACCTTCACCACATCCATAAATCTCCTCTTTGGTCTTCCTCTGGGCCTACTGCCTGGTAGTTCCAACCTCAGCATCCTACTACCAATATACTCACTATCCCTCCTCGGTACATGTCCAAACCGTCTCAATCTCGCCTCTCTGACTTTGTCTCCAAAACCTCTAACATGTGCTGTCCCTCTGATGTACTCATTCCTGATCCTATCCATCCTCGTTACTCCCAAAGAGAACCTCAACATTTTCATCTCTGCTACCTCCAACTCTGACTCCAGTCTTTTCCCCAGGGCCACTGTCTCTAAACCATACAACATCGCTGGCCTCAGCACCGTCTTGTACACTTTTCCCTTCATTCTTGCCGATACTCTCCTATCACACATCACACCGGACACTTTTCTCCATCCATTCCGACCAGACTGCACACGCTTCTTCACCTCTTTTCCACACTCTCCATTGCTCTGGATTGTTGAGCCTAAGTACTTAAAATCCTCCACCTTCTTTATCTCTGACCCCTGTAACCTCAGCGCTCCTCTTGGGTCCTGGTCGTTCACACACATGTATTCTGTCTTACTAAGACTAACCTTCATTCCCCTCCTTTCCAGGGCATACCTCCACCTCTCTAGATTTTCCTCCACTTTTTCTCTGCTCTCACTACAGATCACGATGTCATCTGCAAACATCATAGTCCATGGAGATTCTTCTCTAACCTTGTCTGTCAGCCTGTCCATCACCATAGCAAACAAGAAGGGGCTGAGAGCTGACCCTTGATGCAGTCCCACAACCACCGTGAACTCTTCTGTCACACCAACAGCACACCTCACCACTGTCTTACATCTCTCATACATGTCCTGCACCACTCTAACATACTTCTCTGCCACTCAAGACTTCCTCATACAATACCACAGTTCTTCTCTTGGCACCCTGTCATATGCTTTCTCCAGATCCACAAAGGCACAATGCAGCTCCTTCTGACCTTCTCTGTACTTCGCGATTAACATCCTCAAAGCAAACACTGCATCTGTGGTGCTCTTTCTTGGCATGAAACCAAACTGTTGTTCACAAATGCTGACCTCTGCCCTTAGTCTAGCTTCCACTATTCTTTCTCATAACTTCATTGTATGGCTTATCAACTTTATCCCTCTGTAGTTGCCACAACTGTGTACATATATATATATATATATATATATATATATATAAGCTAATTAGCTATGTTGCACATATTAAATCTGTTTGCAAGAAAATAACACCTCAAATGCTTGGCGTCTTTTTTCCTTCTTTTTCTAATGCTATGGGATAGAGGTGGGGGGGGGGGGGTATCTGGTGCAATCTTAACCGACTCTAGGCCAGGGTGGGCTACACCATGCTCACCAGGCCACCGCACAGCCAACACTCATACAACCACCTACACTTACACCTAGGGGTGATTTGGATTAGCCAATTGTTCTTGTTTTTTGGATTGTGGGAGGAAACCCACGGGAGTACGGGGAGAATATGTAAAGTCCCACACAGAATCACCCAAACTGGGACTCGAACCCAGGCCTTCGTACTGTGAGGTGGACGTGACAACCGCCATGCCAGCATGCTTGGTGTCTTCACTCACTGCAAGTTTTTTATCTGTTGTGGGATTGAATGGAAATATAGCCAGATGGGAAATGTTTACCAGCTGCAACATTTGTTGAAATGTGTTGTGCAGATCAAAACTCAGTTCATTTATTTCTTAATTTATTTTTTTCTATAAGGAGGTACAGCATCATGTAGTGTGTGCTTCTCAGGCTTAGCTTTTGTAGTTATTTATTTTTGTGATTATTTTTTATTTTTTATCATTAAAAAATATAATGTATTTATTTTTATTGGATAATATATATATATATATATATATATATATATATATATATATATATATATATATATATATAGGTGGGTGGTTGGCTAGATATATACATATAATATACATTAAAATAATGTATATTATAATATACATTAATATACATTAAAAAATGCATCAGCACTCAGCAGGAATTTGGCTGAGACCAGAGAGAGGTAACCTAGAATGAGAAAAGAACATAGCGAACATTCACAACAATGCCATCAATCATCAGTGGGCAGGCCAAGCCCCACCTCCTGTCTTCAGGACTTCAAATGATCACTGACAGGGTTGTCACACAGAAGAATTATCATTCACATTTGAGAGGATATAACTCCGCTCCTGGGTGCACAGATAGGGACCAACAGAAGGCTCAGCGTCATCATGACATATAGCTCTTAGAGTGATTTAAGCACACACACGCACACACACACACACACACACACATACGGGGTGGGGGGGCATTTTAAATGGAAAAGGCAATATAAACAGACGTGGCTTTTTTTCTGACAAAGTCAAATTGCAGATTTCTGAATCTTATATTGGTGGCTGGTGTTTATTTTATTTTATTTTAATTATTTATTTATTTATTATTTTTTTAAGGATCAAGACTCGGCTGGTATAATGTAGACTGTACCGAATTGCATTCCGAAACTGCAAATCACTGCAAAGTCAATAAAAATGCCCCTGCTGAACTATTTCTACTCCAAGAAATAATTTAAAAAAAATTACAAGTTAAAAAAAAAAAAAAAGTAAACATCACCATGGTGGGGGACAGCAGGGCAGCACAGTGGGGAGAACATATACCTAACAGAAAGAAGGTCTTGGGACAGTGCATTTCTATGCAAAGTTTCACGTTCTTGCTGTGTCATGTGGGTTTCCTTTGGGTAATTCAGTTTCTTCTCACGGTCCAAAGTCACGCATGTTAAGCTTTAGGCCTCTAAGTGTGGATGTGACTGTAAACAGTTATATGTGTGTTGGCCTGCTATGGTCTGGGGAACTGTTCAGGGTAGACCCTACCTTTGCCCAGTGTAGACTCTAATAAGCTTAGTCTCCCCATGACTGTTGCAGTAGGATTAGGCAGTTCAGCAAACAAGTGAAAGAGAAAATCATTTCATCTCTGGGGCAGTGGCGGTCTAGTGGTTATAGGGTGCTGGATCGCTGATCCTAAGGTTGGGGGTTCAAGTCCCACTCTCCACAAGGTTGTCACTATACCCCCCCCAGTGCAGCTAACTGAGTTAACAAAGGCCGGCCATGCCTCTCACTGTCTATGGTGAGAGGCAAAAAAAAAAAAAAACATTGCTGACTTTCGTAAAGAGTAGCTGCAAAGCCGTCATCGTATTTCTGTCCCTTGCTAAAGGGTTGTGTCAGGATGGGCATCCAATGTAAAAACCTATGCCAAGTCAAATGTGCAAAACATTCACTGTGGTGACCCCTGATAAAGGGAAAAAGCCAAAAGGACAATCAAAATCTCACAATATTTAACAAAAACTTGTTTAAGAATTCCTGGACTTCAAAATTTAGCAAAGTCTTTATTGCCTAAAGCCCAAATCTGGACGAAATCTTATGGAAATCCACTTCTACCATTTTGCATAATCCTGCTAACAAACACACAAAACTAATTTAAAAAGCCACAAGAATCAAACTTATGAAAATTCAGCCCGCCAACTTATTTTATGAGGCCTGGGAGAGCTGTTAAAGTGTATGATTATCGTACATTATTTGCATCATTTTTTAACCATAAAATGTAATTAATCATCTATCCACTTGGTGGAGTCAAGTAAACAACTATCTATTCAAGCAGTGGTGGCCCAGTGGGAAGGTTGAGATCACCAATTCTAAGGTTGGGCATTCAAGCTCCACTGTCACCAGTTGCCACTGCTGTCCCCCATTGCACTAACTGGGTTATCAAAGGCCGGCCATGTCTTTGACTATGGTGAGAGGTTCATGTAAAATAATCATTTCTGATTTTCCTCAAGAGGAGCCACACAACTGTCAGCATGTTTCTGCCCTGCAATGGAATGGCGAGCTGTCCAGGGTGTACTCTACCCTCACCCAGATTTGGCTGAGATGGGCCCCAGCCTCCTCGTGACCATGATTAGGATTAAGCAGTTCAGAAAATGAGTGAATGAATGGATTGATGGATGAATAAATAAATAAATTAATAGATAAATAAATAAAACACCAAAGCATTTACAACCCCTCCATTATGATTAGTTATAATAATAATTTATCTTTCTGATCATGGTGAAGGGACACAGTACATTGTTAGGATTGATGTAATGATAACTTTAATCACATCTTAGGCATCTGAGTCTCGAGAGACTATGAGCTTGCACGCTGGAGTTGAAGACATCTGGTGTGGCTGGTCAGGCCGATGCAGGAATGGCCATCTCTCCCACATTTAGGGCGGATGAATGCAGTTGCTTGTATGTGTGTCTGGGTTTCAGTCTTCCTTCTTTATCTCTCTGCCTCGGACTTCTGGGCAAGTGTCTCCTCAAAGTTTGACAGCCCCATTTTCACTGACTGTCTCCAGTCTTGTCGGTCAAAAGCAGTGGCTTCCCAGGTGTTTAGGTCGATTTAAAGGGTTTTCAGATCTCTATTACAGACATCCTTGAAGCGGAGTTTGGGTCAGTCTGTGGGACGGGATCCTTGTGTCAGTTCTCCATAAATGAGGTCCTTTGGGGTTCTTCTGTCCTTCATGCACCTCTGCTTCAGTAGACTGTGCATGCTGGGAACTACAGCTCTGTCCAGTATGCTGGTGTTAGTAGCCTCATCCTGCCCAGGATGCGGCGGAGACGGCACAAGTGGAAAGCGTTGAGCCTGTGTTCCTGTTTGGCTCTCATCGTCCATGCCTCACTTCCATAGAGGAGTGTGCTCACAACATAGGCCTTGTATACCTGGATGTTTGTGTGCTCAGTCAATTTTACATTTCTCCAAACTGTCTTGTTGAGTCTAGCCATTGTGGTAGCAACTCTGCCAATTCACCTGTCTATCTCTGTGTCCAGATAGAGAGAGCGAGAGTCAGCGATGGTAGAGCCCAGGTACACAAAGTCATGAACAACTTCTAGCATCTGATCAGAGAGTCTGATATCAGGTGGAGGGCCTGTATCCTGCCCCATGACTTGTGTTTTCTTCTGGCTAACCCGGACACCTTGCATGCCTGGCTGAAGCGGTCCATGAGCAGTTGAAGCTCCTCCGCTGTATGGGTCGTGATAGCTGCATCATTTGCGAAAAGGAAGTCATGGAGGCATTTCTGCTGGACTTTGGATTTGGCCTTGAGACAGGAAATGTTATACAGATCCTTCTAAAAAAATTAGCATATTGTGATAAAGTTCATTATTTTCTGTAATGTACTGATTAACATTAGATTTTCATATATTTTAGATTCATTGCACAGCAACTGAAATATTTCAGGTCTTTTATTGTTTTCTGTACATTACAGAAAATAATGAACTTTATCACAATATGCTAATTTTTTGAGAAGGACCTGTAGAGTTTGCCGTCTGATCTAGTTCTGAGATAGATGCCCTCAGTGGCAGATCCATAGGCATACTTCAGCAGAACAGCAAACAAAGAATATTCTGAACAGTGTCGAGGCGAGGACACAGCCCTCCACTCTTTATCTTGAAACTTTCTGATGTCGAGCCATCAAAGACTACTGTGCCAGTCATATCGTTGTGGATGGATTTGATAATGCTCAGCAGTTTGGGCGGGCACTCTATCTTTGGCAGGATCTTGAAGAGGCCATCCCTGCTGATTGTATCAAACGCCTTCGTCAGGTCAATGAAGGCCATGAAGAGTGGCGATCTTTGTTCTCTGCATTTCTCCTGCAGCTGTCTGAGAGAGAAGACAATGTTGATGTTGGACCTGTTAGCGCGAAAGCCACATTGGGATTTAGGGTAGACTCTCTCTGCGAGGACTTGGAGTCTCTTCAGTGCTACTCTAGCAAACAATTTCCCAACAATGCTCAAGAGGGAGATGCCACGGTAGTTGTTGCAGTCACTCCTGTCATCTTTGTATGATGTTGGCATCCCTTAAGTCTTGTGGGACTTCCCCCTCCCTCCAGCACAGACAGAGGAGATGGTGCAGCTCCTCAGCCAGGACGTCTTTGCAGCATCTGAGAACCTCCGCTGGGATAGCATCTTTCCCTGGAGCTTTGCCAGTGACAAGGAAGTTGAGAGTGTCATGCAGTTCTTTAAGTGTAGGTTTAATGTCCAGGTCCTCTAACACAGGCAGACACTCAACAGCATTAAGGGCATCTTCTGAGATGATATTTACCCGGGTGTAGAACTCGGAATAATCCTTGACCCACCGTTCCATATGTTTTGCTCAGTCCTTGATTATGTCGCCATTGGAGAATTTCAAAGGGGCTGTTTTCTTTGTCTGTCCAAAAGCCTGCTTGATGCCATCATACATCCCCTTGATGTTGCCTGTGTCAGCTATGAACTGGATCTTGGAACAGAGCTGTAGCCAGTAGTCATTGGCACTTCGCCTGGCAATCTGCTGGACTTTGCTGTGAACTTCCTGCAGCATCAGCATGTTCTGTTTGCTGGGGTTGGTTTTATGGGCAGACATCGCAGCCCTCTTTGCTTCAACGGCATGTCTGAGCCGGCGTAGGCTACGAACCAGTCTGCTGACTTTTTTGTTTGTTGGGTTGATAGCAGACATTTCTGAGGTATACACGGCATCCCTCATGTATTCCAATCTCTCCTGGGTGTTGTCACTTTGTGGGCCTGGTAGACAGTTTTCGAGGGCTCTTCCACCATGGCTGGGTTTTGCGTGTTACTGGTGCTGATATGGAGTCTGCCAGCTCTCTTTGTGTCGCAGATTCTTCTGGCCTGTAGTTTTACCTTGCTACACACCAGTGAGTGGTCCGTATTGCAGTCAGCGCTCTGGTAGCTGCGAATGAGTTTGACGCAGGGTAGGCTGGGACGCCTGAAGATCAGCTCTAGTTGATGCAAGTGCTTGGGCCTCGGGTGTCTCCGGGAGACTCAATGTTGAGGCTTGGTATTGAAATATGTGTTGGTGATGCAGAGGTCATCGTGACAGCAGAGTTTGAGCAGGTGCTGGCCGTTTTCATTCATGTGCCCAACACCGAAGTGACCTAGACAGGAAGGCCATGTTGTGTGGTCGGCACCCGGTCTGGCATTGAAATCTCCAAGGATGAATAGCAGGTGTGTGTCAGGGATGCCATTAATGGCAGAACTGAGGTCGTCATAGAATTTTTTCTTTTGCGTCTATAGGAGGTCAGAGTTGGGGTCTATGCACTTATGAGAGTGACTGGTCTGGCAACGGTGTGGAGTTGTAGGGACAAGATCCCCTCAGTTCCCTCTGTTGGTGGGATGATGGATCCCAGCAGGCTGTTCTTGACTGGAAAGGCAACACCGTGTTCCCTGGTCTCGTCTGATGACGTCCCTTGCCAGAAGAAAGTGAACAAAAGTGTCCCTTTCTCTCATGGAGCCTGTACCAGGTAGTCTAGTTTCTTGGAGGGCAACAATGTCCATCTGCAGCTTATTTAGCTCCCAGTCAGTGACAGCTGTTTTCCGGGTGTCACTAATGTCCTGGAGATTGTCTGAGAGTCCTGGTGTCAATGTTCATATGTTCCATGTGCCCAACTTCAGGGCAGAAAACTTCTGTACCTTTCGCTTTGTTTTCTTATTTTTGTTGTTTGGTGCGCAGTTCACAATCCACTTGTTAGTTACCCTAAACCCCACACACCCAGTTAGGTTAACTGAGTGTGGCGAGGCAGCACCTTACTGGCTGGGGGCTGCCCAGCTTAAGGCAGGAATTAGCTGCTCAATAAGGCGTGATGGCCTCTCCTACTGTCGGAAGCAACCCTTGGTATCCAGCTCTACGCCAGTTGAACTGAGGACTTATAACCAGTAGACTGCTGCTTCCCATGTTTAGTCAATGCTGCACAGTGAAGCTAGAGTGTCCTCTCCAGTGCGCAAGGACCTGGGTAGATGGTTATGGACAAACTGTTACCCATGCAGTAGATCCCCCCCCCCCTCCACGTGGCTGGAATGGTTCAATGAAAAGGCAGATGCCAGTACATACGGTTCCCGCTCCGTTGTAGGAGTTGCCTCCGTTGCAGGAGTTGCCTATGCAGCGTTGAGCTGTCTTAAGGACTCCGTCTCCGGATTTCCTGTTGGGGTTTACTCCCTTAGCCCTCTTCTCTCCCGAGATTCCTACAAGGCAGTAGAGCTATTTGCCCATAGCTGGGGGAATTTTGTCTCTCCAGACAGGATCCGAAATAAGGTGGAAAGAAAAACGTAATCAGCCTTAACTTGTTCAGTTCATTTTCTGTAACCGCTTAATCCTAATTAGGGTCGCGGGGAGGCTGGCGCCCATCCCAGCCAACTTTGGGCGAGGGCAGAGTACACCCTGGACAACTCGTCAGGCCATCGCAGAGCGGAAACACGCCGATGGCTTTGCAGCCTACTCTTGTCGAAAGTCAGCAATGGTTCTTTTACATGCCTCACACCATAGACAGTGAGAGACATGGCCGGCCTTTGATAACCCAGTTAGCTGCACTGGGGAGGACAGTGACAACCTTGTGGAGAGTGGGACTTGAACCCCCAACCTTTGGATCAGCGATCCAGTGCTCTATACCACTAGACCACCACTGCCCCGCCTTAACTTGTTTTTTTTTGTTTTTGTTTTTTTTTGAGAGAAATGTCCTTCCCCCTGTGTTAATCATTTAGGACACGGTCAGTCTTAAATGGCAATAAAGGGGTTTAAATCACAACAGCATGCATAAACTGTAAAGTGACAGTGGAATGATGAAAAATGCTCTCATTTTTGTTTCTGTCACATGAGGCAGCGTTGCTATGGTAGCTGTAGCAACACAGCCAGGGATGCGACTCCTGAGGACATCCAGAGAAAACATGAGACAAATTAAATCAGATTAAAAAAAACAGGTAAGTGGGTAAAAAGTAGAGGAATGCACTCAAGAACAAATTACTAAAACAACTTTTTCACACACACACCCCGGCTGATCGGTTTATTTTATAGTCTGACTTCACCCTGTATATGCTCATATAAACTCAAATCCCTTCAACTCTAATAGGATCAAGTGCTTTTGCAAATGACTCAGTGTGTGACGCTGGAGGTTTTAAGTTAAATTCCATCCTGTCAGGGAAGGAGGTGTTGCGAACTGCGCATCGATCAGAATGCTTGTACATTCAGAAATATTCCTCTTAATGGACTCTAATTAATCCATTCTCAAGAATTCAGGTATTATTTTTGTGATTTTTTTTTTTAATTATTATTTTAAATTGTTTTAATTAATTTATTTTTTTTATTTTTTATCCTCTTCCAAATGTTATTATAGGGACAGCACAGCAGCACAGTAGTTTGACCTCCATGATCGACTGCTGGCCCTGCAAGGGCCTGGCGAGCTGTCCAGGGTAAACTCTGCCCTCAGTCAGAGACTACTGAGATGGGCATAAGCCTCCCTGCTACCATAATTAGGATTTAGCGATTCAGAAAATGAATGAATGAATGAATTATTGAATGAATGTTCTTATGGGGTGGTATAGTGTTTGGCACCTCATGTCTTTGATTCCCAGGCTTGAGGCATTTCTGTGTTGAGCGGGTTTCCTCCTGGTACCCTGGTTTGCTCCCACAGTCCAAAATCACACACAGGGGGGTACATTCGGCCCTCAACTTATGAAATTAATCTGTTTCAGCGCCTTTTTCGTAATGTCGAGGTTTCGTAAGTAGAGGCGCATTTTACATGTAAAACGTCTGATTTGTTCCAAGGCTCCCAAGACTACCCAATTAACCCTTTAAAAATTATTAAAGTACACCAAATTTTGTATGAAATATGCATGAAATATGTGTTAAAAGTAAAAGAAAATTATTTATTGAACCATTTAAACATTTTATTAACATATTTATTAATATATCCATTATTAAACATTTTTATTAACGCACACACACACACAAAACACTGTCTCTCTCTCTCTCTCGCTCTCTCTCGCTCTCTCTCTCTCTCTCTCTCTCTCACACACACACACACACACACACACACACACAAAACTCTCTCTGGTGTGTTTTGCCGAATACGGGCTCCACCCACACGCAACGCGCAACTGACGGACCAATTCCATTTAAATGTTTAAATGGACGGGATGTTGTATTTAAAGCGGAATTACAGTACCTGTTTGAAAGATCAGAGGTCCTCATTCAATATTAACTTGCTTCCTTGTGAGATCAGAGGTCTTGTCCCACGGAGCACTGTTTCCATGCTTCTTCAGCTTCAATATCGTGCCGAAATAATTGCCTTCGTCACTGTATTTCCGCTTTTCAGTATTTTTCGGGTCTATGATGGATAATGAAATATAACACTGCAATGATCTCTCAAAAAGAACTCATGAGCCAACATTCCTGTTCAACTCTCCTCTCTCACACGTGTGACAAACAGGAAGTATGGGTACAAGAAGTACGGGTACAGTTCAGCTGCCTCCTGGCCAATGGGAGGCCAGCGGAGGTGGGGGGCTGTTTGGAGACAGCCAATGAGAGAGCAACTCGCGCATGGTTTGAATTTGTGAATGGCGCATTTGGCGCTTTCGTAAAAAGACGGTGTTTTCGTAAAAAGACAATGAAAATTTAGGAAAATGTTTTTTGTAACCTGGAGTTTTCGTCCCCATAGGGTTTCGTAAGAAGAAGGCTGACTGTAATTGGCTTTTCCAAATCACCCCTAGATGAGAGAATGACTGTAAACGGTTGTCGGTGTTTTGGCCCTACAACTGTCTGCCAAGCTGATCAGGTTGTACCCTGCATTCGTTCTGAGTTGGCTGAGATGGGCTCCAGCCTCCCCGTGATTCAAACTGCAATTAGGTGTCATAGAACATTTAATAATAATAATAATAATAATAATCATAATAATAATAACGCATTTCTTTGTGGAATTTGCATGTTCTCCTCATGTTTCTGTAGGTTTTCTCAGAGTACTTCGGTTTCCTCCCATTATTAGACTAAGTGGCTGTTCTAAATGGCCCACAGTTGAAACATGGTTTGGTGAGGTTGAGGTTGAAATTCTGAAGTTGCCATTAATTACCTGCACTGCACCATCAATATTCAGTCAGTAAAACAGGCCTCTCGTGGCCAGCTCCTCCAGCAGAACAGGCTCACAAGAGGACAATTTTGTATGTGATTCAGCACAGCTTTGTATCGTGGTGGTGTGGCAGCAAAACTGTGAGCAGAAGGTAAAACCACGGGGTGAATAGTGTTGGCTGTCATAAAGTTGTTCTGAATGCAGCTCGGAACCGTTCAGGAAGCAACTCCATGGCAGCTCGACCGCTCTTTGCATTTTCAAGAATCATTATAAAATATGAATCATTTGGAAAATGTTCACTGATGGTGGGCAGTTTATTGCGGTTAGTACTGATGAACAGCAAATATCACGGTTTTCAGACAATATCACTCAGATAGCAATGATACCTCAGTGGTTGAGATCCTGACTTGCTGATCTAAGAGTTGAGGGTTGTAGTTCCAGTACTATTACACTACTATGTGATCAGTTCTATAAAAATAATAAAAATAAATTACTCATGATAAAGATTTTATGCCAAATACTGTAAATGCAAATATCACTGTGGTCCAAAACAATTTGGATTTATGCTGAACCACACTCAGAACCCCACTTGTGTGAGACCTGCTGAAAGTTAAGAAAACCGTGCACAGTCTGCATCTGTGTGTGTGATTGAAAGAGAAAGAAAGAGAAAGATTCTTTACATTCTGGGCAATTCTTTTACAACTGCCACAGACTCGTATAGCATCCTCTACCAAAGCTAAATCGCTAGAAGCAGCCCAAGCATACAGTGCATTGAGTAACACGTCTCCACGCGCCCCAAGGCGACCACGCATATCAGACGTGATGGCAGAAGTAGAAGAGTCTTTGTTTGTATGCAGTTGATATTGGATCTTATAAAAAGAAAAAGTCCCTGAACCAACCCTTCTACACCTCCTGAGGTAATTCTACCAGTAATGAGGGGCCTATTCCACAAAAAACTCAACAAGATTTTCGCAGGGCTGAGATGCGGATAAATGTTTCTAATAAGAGAATGAATAAATGAGATAAATGACCTTATCTCAAAGGGATGTGGAAAGACAATTTGGTACTGACTGAGTTGGATCCTTGGCTGGTGCCTCGTTGTGAGAGGTCAGTATGAATACAGAGACAAATGTGGGTGTGTCAGCACCAGAACTGAACCCCCAGAGCAAACACAGTCAAACTAACTCTCTTCAAGACCAGAACGATGAGGAAGAAGAACCTTACTGAGAATTCAAAGAAAGGGCTTTTCATAATCTCTCTCTCTCTCTCTCTCTCTCTCTCTCTCTCTCTCTCTCTCTCTCTCTCTCGCTCTCTCTCTAAACTAAATGTTATTTTTATTCAGGAGACCCAAAGCACCATGGACAACAGAGGCGACTAGAGGAGGGAATGGACCGAGAGGTTTATTTTAGTAACAAAAGTGCCAATAGTGGGGGCGGAGTTTTATTCTCCCAAAATTTTAACCTGGTTTCTGTTCATACTGAAGATGTAATGGCAGGCTGTAATTTAAAAGTTACAGCAGAGCTGGAAAGAAATAAGATGATGTTTTTAAACATTTATGGTCCAACCGCAGGCACAGATAGACTCCTGTTTTTCAGCACCCTGGACGATGTGATCCAGAGGTGTGGTCGGGACTAGTACTTGATTATTGGGAGAGATTTTAATTGAACTGAAAATAATTTCTGATCCCGGAATCGCCTGGGACCACACACTGCCTCGCAAAGGACATTAAAGAAACTTGTCGAGACGCATGAGCTTTTAGATGTGTGGAGAACTTTTACGGCAACAGCCAGCAGTACACCTGGCTCCACTCAAGAGATGGGCTACTGTCCATGGCCAGGCTCAACAGGCTTTACTGTTTTAAACACCATTTTAATGTTTTTAAGAACTGTTCCATTGGGCCGGAGGGATTCTCAGATCATTCTTTGGTCAAGTGCTGTGTTTTAATTAACAATATCAGATGTGGAAGTCCATACTGGCATTTCAAAACCGCACTCCTATCTGACGGAGGTTTCAAGAAAGCTTTTACTGTTTTTTGGGGAAAAAAAATTAGACAAACAAAATTCTGTTATAGTTCTTTGCAGCAGTGGGGGGACATCGGGAAAAACAAAATTAAATCTCTGTGAATGCAGTATATTCACAATGTCTCCAGGAACTTGGTCAGATCCATTAAGGATTTAGAGAGAAAGGGATGGTGGAGCTGCAAACTTTGGAAGACTCCACAGGACAAAAAAGACATATTGAAGTCTTTAAAGCCAAAAAATGCATGTTAGCTGACTTGCTAGGCATACCCACCAGGGGCGCTGTGGTATGCAGTCAGTTTTAAAACATTCCTGTGATGGATGCTGTTACGTCTGGAGCATATGTGTCAGACCCAAAAGATGCAGGAGACCATGTAAGAAGATTCAACGATTGTATTTTGTTTATTTATTTATTTATTTTTTACACTGGAAAAATCTTAATCACTGGAAAATAATTATTAATGGGAAACTGATGAGGGGATGATGAGGGCCAAATGAGACCTGCAGTAAGTGACTCGTTTATATATACCTTCATGGTGTCTTTTTCTGGCTTCGAGAGGTTGTACAGTCGCTGAGAAGGGAGCGTGGAACCTGGGAGTCAGTCGTTGGTGCAGCCGTACGGTCGATGAAGAGGTGGTGAGCGAGCCCTCTTTTAGATCATGATAGAGATCTCCAAGACCTCTTTTAGATCGTGATATTCCTTCAGCACGCCGGCCAAGTCCACATCCTCCAGGTCAACCGGAGTTTGTGAAGCTTGGGAGGGTACGGCCACCAGTTAGCAGTGTTGTAGACCGTAGTCACTCGAGCTGCATATGGTGAGGGTGCACCAGTCGATGTGGGGATGCAGCCATGGCCACCCTAGCACCAGGGGGGCAGAGAGGACAAACAGCTCCAAATTCTCCTGGTGTTTCCCGGAGAGACTGAGCTTAACCGGCTTCGTCTTGTGCTTGACGCAAGCTATGAGTCGGCCATCAATGGCCACTACCTCTTTGGGGGTTTTGAGTTCATATACGAGTAGGTCGTGGAGCTCAACCATCCCCGGATTAATGAAATTAGCATCAGCTGGATAAGTCCACAGAATAGGAGTGTTGCGCTGAGTGCAGCGTACCCTGAACTTGCAGGCGCTTGGGGTTCTCTAGTTGTCTAGGGTTCACCTAGTCTCTAGGTGTCTTGGAGGATTCTCTCTCTGCTCCACTCCTCGCTGTCGGACCCTGTCGTGTGGGGCACTGGGTGAGGTAATGACTCTTTTCCACGTAGTAGATGCATAGACCGTTGGTCAGTCGCCAGTCTTCCGCCAATCTTCCGCCGTCAGCCTGGTGCGGCTCACCTGCATGGGCTCTTGACCATCATCCTTCCTCAGAGGAGGGAATGATCAGGAGGTTCGAGGTGGGGTCTCCTTGGGCCTCACGGAGGTGCTCAAGGATGGGTAGACAAGACTGGTCTGCTCCTCCCAGGATCTATCTCTCTCAGTCGGTTGTCCAGCCTGGTCGACTAGGCGACCAAATCCTCGAGAGTAGCCGTCTCAACTCATGCAGAGAGCTCGTCTTTCAGCCTTTTATTCAGACCCCACAGGAAAACCCCCTGGAACGCGGGGTCGTTCCAGCCACTTTTTATGGCGAGAATCCAGAATCAGATTGCATACTCCGCCACTGACTGCGAACCTTGCTGGATTCATAGGAGCTGACAGCTTGCCTCCTCCCCTTTTGCCAGGCGATCGAAAACCTTTTTTTCATTTCTTGCACGAACTGGTCAAAATGGGAGCATAATTCCGGGGTATGGGTGGCGACCGCTAGCGCCCAGGACGAAGCTTGCTCCGTGATTAGACTCATAATAAAGGTGGTCTAAGCTTGATCGGTGGTGTATGTGAGCGGCTGCTGGCTGAAGACGTGTGAACATTGAAGGAGGAACTGCACGCAGGAGCCTATCATGCTCGAATACCTGGCTGGCATGGGGATGAGTGGTTCACAACACATGGAGAGTATAGCGGGCACTGGCGCAGCTGCCAAAGCGGAGAGTGAAGCGTGAGTGGGCGGGGTCATGGCGGCGAGTTGGGTGGCGATGGCGTCCATCTTTCCGCCAAGCTGCACCATGCTGGTGGTTATCCTCTGGAGGTTGTCCACAATTTGGTGCAGGGAGGAGTTGTGTTGTCCCAACAGGACTCCCTGGTCGAGCAATGCCTGCCGGAGCTGGGCGGTCTCCGCTGGGTCCATATTTCTGGTCAGATGATTCTGTTATGCCTGGAGCATATGCATTGGACCCAAAGATGCAGGAGACCATGCAAGAAGATTCAACGATTGTATTTTATTTATTTATTTATTTATTTATTTTTACACTGGGAAAATCTAAATCACTGGAAATAATTATTCATGGAAAACTGGTTGAGCATGAAGCAGCATACCAGTAGTCAGAGAGATCGCAGAGATATGGAATCACAAGGAAGGACAATCTTCTGACACCGGTGGGAAGCGTACCGCTCCTATTTATAGCTCGCTGATTGCTGAATGGAAACAGGTGTGCTCTCTTGACCGCGCCTGCAGGTAATAGCCAGCGCCTGTAATGAATGAAGAGAGAGTTAACATCACCAGCCAGCACAGACCATAACAGGATGCTACCTCTCACTTTTTCTTTGGACTGGAAAGGAAAAATGCACAGAGGAGGCTGATACACTGCCTGCATTTGGGGGATGGACGTCTGCTCCAGGAAACTGCAGAAATTTGCAGGTATGCAGCAGGTTTCTACGATGAATTGTATCAATGTAAATATTCTGAGAAACCAAAAACTTTGGGTACATTCCTCACTAATCTGCCAAAGGTGTCAGCAGATGCCAACAGGCATCTGGAGGCTGACATTTCCCCACAGGAATTGTTGGTGGCGCTGCAGAGCCTCAAACCCCGGGTATAGACGGCCTGCCAGCCGATTTCTATGAAGCCTTCTTGGCGGTGATCGGTGAGGACCTGCTGGATGTTCTGGACAGTCTGCTGAAAGGCTGGTTGCCTCTGAGTTGCAGGAGAGCAGTCCTCACCCTCCTGCCAAAGGGTGGGGATCTGCAAAATCTAAAAAACTGGTGACCAGTGTCCCTCCTCTACCGACTACAAACTCCTTTCCAAAGTTCTAGTGAACAGATTGAGGAACGTGATTTAGCAGGTCATTCATGTAGACCAGACCTTCTGTGTACCAGGCAGGCTGATAACAGACAATGTCTTTTTAATTCGGGATGTTTTAGACCTTTCCAGTTCATTGGGAGTGAAATTTGGTCTCATTTCTCTTGATCAGGAAAAGGCATTTGATCGGGTTGAGCACGCATACCTCTGACAAACACTTGAAGGTTTTGGGTTCAGCCCGGGTCTCATTGATAGGATTAGGACCTTGAATAGAGATATTGAGAGTATACTAAACATGAACGGTATTTGACTGCTCTTTTTAAAGTGCAGGGGGGTATCAGGCAGGGTTGCCCCAGTCGGGCATGCTGTACTCCCTTGCAGTGGAGCCTCTCTTACACCAACTCAGAACAGGTCTCTCTGGTTTTATGGTCCCGGACTACGTTTTGATTTTTAAACTGTCTGCATACACTGATGCATACATTGCATACACTGTGCATACGGTGATTATCATTGCTGTTAAAAACCGGAGTGATGTCAATTTTTCAAGCAACACTGTTAAAGATTTTAAATGCAGCCGTGGGGTAAGCCAGTGTCTCTCCCTCATGCTGGTCCCAAGCACAGATAAATACAAAGGGTTGTGTCAGGAAGGGCATCCGGCATAAAACCAATGCCACATATAATATGTGAGTCAAAAATAAGAAATCCATACAGGATCGGTCGAGGACCGGGTTAACAACGACCGCCATCAGTGCTGTTAACCAAGAGGGTGCTGGTGGAAATTGGACTACTGTTGGTTGAAGAAGTGGAAGAAGGAGAGGTGGGAGGCAAGTCCATAGGCAGAGAGAGAGAGAGAGAGAGAGAGAGAAGAGGAAAGGCATGAGTCTAGGACTGAGAGTAGGGATTTGACTGTTGGAACTATGACAGGAAAAGATAGAAAGCTGGCTGACATGATACAGAGGAGGAAGGTGGACATACTCTGTGCTCAGGAGACCAAGGAAAGATAGCAAGGCTAGAAGTATAGGAGCAGGGTTAAGCTGTTTTTCATGATGTGGATGGAAAGAGAAATGGAATAGGAATCATCCTAAAAGAGGAGATTGTTAGGGATGTTCTAGAAGTGAAAAGAGTGTCAGACAGTGATGAGTCTCAAGTTAAAATTGAAGGCGTGATGTCCAATGTTGTTAGTGCTTATGCCCCACAGGCAGGATGTGAGCTAGAAGAGAATGAGAGATTCTGGAGTGAGTTAGATGAAGTGATGCAGAATACCCCCAGAGGTAAAAGCGTGGTCATTGGGGCAGACTTCAATGGACATGTCGGTGCAAGAAACAGAGGGGACGACGAAGTGATGGGCAGGTTTGGTATCCAGGACAGGAACGCAGAAGGACAGATGTTGGTAGATTTTGCAAAAAGAATAGAAATGGCTGTGGTAAATACTTTCTTCCAGAAGAGACAGGAGCATAGGATGACTTATAAAAGCGGAGGTAGGAGCACACAGGTAGATTACATCTTGTGCATGCGATGTAATTTGAAGGAAGTCAGTGACGGCAAAGTAGCACTTGGTGAGAGTGTTGCCAAACAGCATAGGATGGTGGTGTGCGGATGACGCAAAGTGGTGGAAGCTGAGAGAGGAAGAGTGTCGTGTAGTCTTCAAGGAGGAGTTGAATGGACAACTACAGCTAATGTGATCAGGGAGACCGAAGAGAATAGGAGAATACTTGGTGTATCATCTGGAAGGAAAGTAGATAAGGAGACTTGGTGGTGGAATGAGGAAGTGCAGGAGTGTGTACAAAGGAAGAGGTTATCTAAGAAGAAGTGGGACATTGAGAAAACCGAAGAGAGTAAACAGGAGTACAGGGAGACAGCGTAAGGCAAAGGTAGCAGTGTCAAAGGCCAAACAGAGCGCGTTTGATGACTTGTATGCTCAGTTGGAAAGTAAAGAGGGAGAAAATGATTTATACAGGTTGGCACAGCAGAGAAATAGAGATGGGAAGGACGTGCAGCAAGTTAGATTGATAAAGGACAGAGAGGGAAATGTATTGACTGATGACAGAAGTGTGCTGGGAAGATGGAAAGAGTACTTTGAAGAGCTGATGAATGAGGAAAATGAGAGAGAAAAAAGAGTAGAAGAGGTGACTGTTGAGGACCAGGAAGTAGCAAAGATTAGTAAGGGTGAAGTGAGGAGGGCATTGAAGAGGATGAAGAATGGAAAGACAGTTGGTCCTGATGACATACCGGTGGAGGTATGGAAGTGTCTAGGAGAGGTAGCAGTAGATTTTCTGACAAGAACATTCAACAAGGTCTTAAAGAGTGAGAGGATGCCAGAGGAATGGTGGAGAAGTGTGCTGGTGCCCATTTTTAAGAACAAGGGAGACATGCAGAGTTGTGGCAACTACAGAGGGATAAAGTTGATGAGCCATACGATGAAGTTATGGGAAAGAATAGCGGAAGCTAGACTAAGGGCAGAGGCCAGCATTTGTGAACAACAGTTTGGTTTCATGCCAAGAAAGAGCACCACAGATGCAGTGTTTGCCTTGAGGATGTTAATAGAGAAGTACAGAGAAGGTCAGAGGGAGCTGCATTGTGCCTTTGTGGATCTGGAGAAAGCATATGACAGGGTGCCGAGAGAAGAACTGTGGTATTGCATGAGGAAGTCTGGAGTGGCAGTGAAGTATGTTAGAGTGGTGCAGGACATGTATGAGAGATGTAAGACAATGGTGAGGTGTGCTGTCGGTGTGACAGAAGAGTTCAAGGTGGAGGTGGGACTGCATCAAGGGTCAGCCCCTTCTTGTTTGCTATGGTGATGGACAGGCTGACAGACGAGGTTAGACAAGATTCCCCATGGACTATGATGTTTGCAGATGGCCTTGTGATCTGTAGTGAGAGCAGAGAACAAGTGCAGTAAAATCTAGAGAGGTGGAGGTATGCCCTGGAAAGGAGGGGGATGAAGATTAGCCTCAGAAAATCAGAATACGTGTGCATGAATGACAAGGAACCAAGAGGAACGGTGAGATTACTGGGAGCAGAGATAAGAAAGGTGGAGGATTTTAAGTACTTAGGCTCAACAATCCAGAGCAATGGAGAGTGTGGAAAAGAGGTCAAGAAGCGTGTTCAGGCAGGTTGGAATGGTTGGAAAAAAGTGTCTGGTGTGATGTGTTATAGGAGGGTATTGGCAAGAATGAAAGGAAAAGTGTATAAGACGGTGTTGAGGCCAACGATGTTGTATCGATTAGAAACAGTGGCCCTGGGGAAAAGACAGGAGGCAGAGCTGGAGGTAGCAGAGATGAAAATGTTGAGGTTTTCTTTGGGAAGTAACAAGGATGGATAGGATTAGGAATGAGCACATCAGAGGGACAGCACATATAAGACGTTTTGGAGACAAAGTCAGAGAGGCTAGATTGAGATGGTTTGGACATGTACAGAGGAGGGATAGTGAGTATATTGGTAATAGGATGCTGAGGCTGGAACTACCAGGCAAAAGGCCTAGAGGAAGACCAAAGAGACGATTCATGGATGTGGTGAAGGAGGACATGAAGGTCGTTGGTGTAAGAGAAGAAGATGCAAAGGATAGGGTGAGATGGAGGCAGATGATTCGCTGTGGCGACCCCTGAAGGGAAAAGTCGAAAGGAAAAGAAGAAGAAGCAGTGGCCCTGGGGAAAAGACAGGAGGCAGAGCTGGAGATAGCAGAGATGAAACTGTTGAGGTTCTCTTTGGGAGTAACAAGGAATAGGATCAGGAATGAGTACATCAGAGGGACAGCACATGTGCGAGGTTTTGGAGACCAAGTCAGAGAGGCTAGATTGAGATGGTTTGGACATGTGCAGAGAAGGGATATGGAGTATATTTGTCGTAGGGTGCTGAGGTTGGAACTACCAGGCAGAAGGCCTAGAGGAGGACCAAAGAAAATATTTATGGATGTGGTGAAGGAGGACATGAAAGTCGTTGGTGTAAGAGAAGAAGCTGCAGACGATAGGGTGAGATGGAGACAGATGATTAGCTGTGGCGACCCCTGAAGGGAACAGCCGAAATGGAAAAAAGAAGTTTTACAAACAATGGAACATTTTTTTTTAAATAAAGAAGCTTTAAAGAACAAAAACCTCTATACTCTTTCTCTCTGCCACCCCCCCCCTCTCCTTTCTCTATCTCTCTTGTTCTCTCTCCCTCATTCTCGATCTATTTCCTTTTCCCTCTTGTGTCTCATGAAATCATTCATTTAATAATTTTCTGCAGCTGCTTTATCTAGGCCATGTCGACGGGGGATGTTGAGCCTACCCCAGGATACACTGGGCATGATACAGGAACATATAATAATCTACTGGGACGCCATCATATTGCACGACATCATGCACATTCACACTCTCATTCACACCTACTGGCACTTTAAAGTCGCCAATTCACTGACCCCAATGTTTTTACTAGATGGGCATACGATGAATTTAAAAGAATCCCACATGGACCCCAAAAGGAGATTTGAAACTGTACAAAAACAGTGAACTCAATTCGAGATGGAAATGTGCACCCTGGATCCATACTCCAAAAAAACAGCAGTCACTGCCACCATGCTCCCCAGCTGCTGAAATTAGTTCAGAGAGTCGAGTTCGTTGGGTATGAAGCACCTCACTCACCCACTCAGTCACTCATTTGCTAAACCACTTAATTCTTCGATATTCGAACTGTGGGAGGGAAGTGAAGTACCTGGAAGAAACCCACACAAGCACAGAGAGAAAATGTAAACTCCACACAGAAATGTCTGAGACTTGGAATCAGACCAAGGACCTTGTTGCCATGAAGCAGACAAGCGGATCACAACGCTACCGTTCTGCCTGTGAAGAACCTGAAGGAGGAAAATAACATGAATACAGAATATTGTCCAGGCTTATCTTGGCAAGCAAGATGCTTTGGATGCTCATGATGTCTTGATAAACTTTAATTTTACATAAAATAGCTTTTATAAAAATAAATTAAACCATTAGATTCATTGTTTTGATTTGGCCAGTAGCATCCCTTTATCTCTATATCCCTCTATTCATTAACAGCATCAAACACTTCAAAGTATAACAGTTCCCTGACAAAAAGGTTTCAGAGGAGCAGCAACAGAGAAGATCCAGGACTCCTGCCAAAAAATGATGTTCTGCTTTGCTAATACCAGCACCAGGCATCAATTTTAATCATCACTAGAATTGATGTAGCTTTACCTTTTAGGCCTTTGATAACCCAGTTAGCTGCACTTGAAGGGGGTGGGGGTGGGGTGGTAGTGACAACCTGTGGTGAGTGGGGCTTGAATCCCCAACCTTAGGATCAGTGATCCAGCACCTTGACAAGCATGTTATAACAATGGGGGGAGGGGGATTATATACATGTTTGTGTGTGTGTGTGTGTGTGTAGGAGAGAGAGAGAGAGAGATAGAGATGCTTGTCCTGCTTAAAATTGGACACTGTAACATCCATTTTCTCTAATCGTTTAATCCTAATTCTGGTCACAGGGAGGCTGCCGCCCATCCCAGCATACTCCGGGCAAGGGCAGAGTACACTCCGGACAGCTCGCCAGATTTTTATTTAAAATGTCCTTGTACTTCAAAGTGTTCATGATGCCATGCACTCTAACAAGGTTCCTAGGGTCTCTGGAAGAGAAACAGGTCTACAGCATCACAGATCCTCCCCCAGACTTCACAGCCGGCATGAGGTAATTTTCTGCATTCTCACCTTTTGTATTCTGACAGACCCACTTAGACTGTTTGTTGCCAAAAAGCTCGGTCTCATCTGACCAAAGCACATGCTCCCAGTTGAAGTTCTTGTACTGCTTAACGAACTCCAGAAATTTGCGTTTATGGTTGTGAGTAAGAAAACATTTTTTCCCCTGCATGCCTCCAAAGCAGCTTGTTGGCCTGTAAATGGTGCCTCATGGCTATTTTGGAGACTTTGTGACCCCAAGAGGCTCAAATTTGTTGTGATTCTTTAACAGTGAGCTTTGGATAACTGTTTTTTTATTTCTCTTGCCATCCTCCTCATGGTGACAAAATAATGTTGCATCTTCACCCCAGTTTGTTTACCACAGTTTCGGTTGTTTTAAGCTTCTTAATGATTTCTCTGATAGTAAACATGTGCAGGTGCAGGTGAGGGTCGATTTTCTTGTAGCCGTTGCCTGACTTGTGAAGGTCGACACACATCTGCCTTACTTGAATGGTGTGTTCCTTTGTCTTTCCCATGTTGAAGAGCGGGTAAGAGAAATAGCCTCTGTGTCATGTCAAATGGATACCCCAGGGAAACAGGAAGTGATGAAGTGACTAATTAAATGTCCCTCGATACTCTGATCAACTTTGTAAATGACTGTAGAAATGACATAAATACTCCAATTACATTTGTATTTCCTAGGAATTGTTTGATAATTTTAGAGCAGGTGATTTTATGGAAAATTATTATTTCTTAGTCAGATATTTTCTTTTCCTTGTCAGAGGAGCTTTCGTAGTAGAAAAAAAAAAGAAAAAAAAAAAATATATATATAGGCTTTTAATATATCTTCACCAGACGTGCCAATAATTATGGACAGAAGTGTGTGTGTGTGTGTGTGTGTGTGTGTGTGTGTGTACTTGTATTTTTATTTTTATTTTTCATTTTTATTTATCAAGACTTTTTTCTTTATCTCATTCTTACTTTGTATGGAACAACTGTGCACACATAATCTCCATTGGGATCAAGGAAGTAATTCGGATTCTGATTATACCGAGCTTAATGTGCATGTTTTAGAACTGTGGGAGGAAGATGGAGTCCCAGAGGAAATCCATACAAGCAGTGGGAGAACGTGAAACCTCACACCGAAGCCATCACCTCAAAGTGCCACCTGTTCTTGAAAATCTTTTGAGGTGCCATCGAAAACATGCAGCTTCATCTTTGTGCATTGTATGTATATGGCATATTCGTTATAAATACATCCCAAAGTATTTCCTGTTAAATACACTGACAGGACATGCATAATTTTAAGTATTTTTCTTATAAGTAAAATGTATTTGAATACTGGTTCCAAATTTTGTGCAGTGCTAGCACTCCAGCTGATGCAAATCCAATGGAACAGTGCTGCCTTGGGGCAACATGCAGCATTTTCTTTTTTTCTTTTTTTTTTTTTTGTAATTTCCCATGATACATTTAAGAATATGTCATGTGAAGTATTTGAAGATACTTTTTTTACTCATCAGTGATGGTAACTCATATTTTTTGTGGATGATTATATAGATTAAAATGATTGTGTTCATGTTCTGAAAGAGAAAGAAAGCCAGACTACTGTGGGTCATGGGACCACTTTTTCTCATTTATATTGGTTGGTATTTGAGTTTCCCTCCCATAAGATAGCAATGAAATGTGTGTCTCATTAAAAAAAGACAAAAAAGGCTATGTTACCTGGAGGCAACACAGTACCATAGAGGGTTAAAAATACTTAAAAGAAAATTAAAAGAAAACTTTCCAAACTCTTCTGTTTCATGAAAAATATGCATATTTTATTCTCATGAGGTTTTAACTTCCATTGTTGTAAATTTGCAATCTGCTAGGCTCCCTTTAATAATTTGCAATAACCAGTTTGAAAAGGCCAACATTCATAGCCGATTTCACTTTTGCCAGAGTGTGAAATCACAGGATGAGGATGTGGATGCTTCAGTTACAATACCAAGATGATGCCAAAAATAACAGTATACTTTTAAACTAAGTGATGAAAGGATGGAATGGGAGATTTATAGGCGGATTGGTGCAGCCTCTGCTGTAAAGTGAAGCTTTAACCAGTCTGTTGTGGTGAAGAGGGAGTTGAGCCCGAAGGCAAAGCTCTCAATTCACCAGTCAATTTACTTTCCTACCCTCACCTCTCGTCATGAGATTTGAGGAGTGCCTGAAAGAACAAGATCATGGATAGAAGTGGCTGAAATAAGCTTCCTTTGCAGGTTGGCAGCACTCTCCATTAGAGATAGGGTGAGAAACTTGGCCCCTCGGCTTGACTCCAAGCTCATCTGAGCAGAGAGAAGCCTCTGATTAGAATTCCTTCTGAACACCTCCCTGGTGTAGTGTTTCGTCCAACCAGGACGGTACCCCGGGGTCGACCGAGAGCACACTGGAGGGACTATGTCTCTCAGCTGGTCTGGGAATGCCTCAGTGTCCCCTTGGAAGAGCTGGAAGAAGTGGATGTGAAGAGGGACGTCTGGACCTCCGTGCTTAGGCTGCTGACCCTGCGACCTGACCCCGGATTAAGCAGAAGATGATGACAATGATGATGATGATGATGATGATGATAATGATGATGAGAAATTAAAGTGACAGATAAGGGACTTGTAAGGAATGTTTAACGTTTGTATGAAAAAAAAAAACAAAAACGTGCACCTGTGCATATAATATTATGTTATTATGTTCACATACATCAGATACGAGTCTCTTCGTATCGATGAACATATGACACAGAGCACGGTGCATTTCAATGCAAAACACTTTTGTGTTTACAGTTTATTCTATGTGAGTCACATGGGACTTTTTGCAGTAAAATCATGCCCCTTGGGATGATTTATTCATTCTTTGATTTCCCAAATGTGCCTCATTCTCGTGCTCATCTCAGCCAACTCTGAGGGAGGATAGAGTACACCCTGGACAGCTTGCCAGGCCATCACAGAGCAGAAACATGCTGACAGTTATGCAGCTTCTCTTGATGAAAGTCAGCAATGGTTCTAATACATGATCCTCCTCCATAGACAGTGAGAGACATGGCCGGCCATTGATAACTGAGTTAGTCGCCTGGGATGGGATGGGGGGTGGGGTGGGGGGGTCAGCAGTGACAACAGTTTACATTGGGGCTTGAAACCCCAACCTTCGAATCAGTAAGAATTATTTATTTATTTATTGTTAGATTGCAATAACAATAGCTCATTTTATTGTGCAAAGACGTTGATCAGAGACATGATACAAGCTTTTACGAAGTTAGGCTTCAATTCCCTTTTAACAATTTAATACTAGAACTAAGTTTTTCTTTTGTGTTGTTGTTGTTTGTTTGTTTTTTAAATAGGAAATGTATCTAAAATTTCAAATGTATTGTATTTCAAAACATTTAATTCTATAATAGTTCCAATTAATTACAAAACATTTCTATATTGTACTGTGCATAACTGGATTATAATCATACAGCGTGTTGTGGATATTTTTAGAATATTCGGCATGTATTTTCTAGAGTAAAATATTTTACATGTCAACAAGATGAAAGAGTGAAATAATAATAACATTTCTTATATGGAAAAGAAAAAGGAGAAATATTACCATTCCGTTTTTCTGCACCCTTGGCGGGTCGTCAGCGTTACTCTCGAGTGATTGCCCTGACACAACGTGCCCTCATCACATTCCATTCATTTTATTTCTTTTAAGATGATTTAATCGGCCAAATAAGTTGAGTGTATGCTTTGCGGACTTTAACCATTCAGTGAGTTCCATTACTTTAAGTAAATCTGCATAGTATGGTGCATAATATGTATAACTTAACGTTCGGGTAACGTTCTCTTAAGTAACATTACAATACACATAAGTTATGTGGGCTGTAACCTGAAGTGTCGCCTATGTGTCCAAAATTAAAATCGATGATTTAGCTAAATTTATTAAAAATTAGTTTTTCATCCTTTTGCTCATGATATGAATAATAAACTTTGGCATTTATCAACGTGACTGTCAGTGGAGGATGATATTAAATCCCATGTACATTTCATTGCGTGTATGCAGGTTCTTGAGTCAGTGCGTAGGTGCCGCATAATGCTGATTGACAGGGAGAATTATTAATAGACTGGCATCTAATCATATCAAAACATTAATCATTCTATCAAATATTTGATATTGACTCAATATATAATTTATTCACTTTAACCTGTACACTTAAATTATTTACATTAAGTAAACTTCTGATGTTTGCTCTTATCGATTACTTTTTACCCAAGTGTACAGGCATACATTCCTCACTCAAACTGTTCTGTAATGTATGGAGAAATATTACAGCCTATTTTGTTAAAGTTTACAACAAATATGTCTCCATTATCCCATTTCACAATCAAACAAGAATAGATATTTACAAAGAGTTAACAGTTACAACCAACAGGGTTCATTCATTTATTCATTTGCTCTAATGCTTCATCCTACTCGAGTTATGGGAAGTCTGAAGTCTATTTTAGCCAACGCTGAATGTGTTGGTGTGGTACACCTTGTACAGCTGCCCAGTCCATCACAGTGCTAAAAAATGCATAAACTATACACATTTAAACCAAGGGGCAATTTGGAATTGCCAGTTTGTACATGCCTTCATATTGTGTGAGCACAGGGAGGACATGCAATTGCCATACAGGAACAACAAGCTCAGGACCTTTTTCCTATGAGGCACCCGTGCTAATCGTGACAAACGTGATTATTATTATTATTATTATTATTATTATTATTATTATTATTATTATTTAAAGTATAGATTTATATGCAGCAGAGAGAGATCGGGTGATCCTGGCACATTCAGGCTGGTTAGGCTCATCATCAGCTCAGGGCCCTCACCCTTTCCACACGCAGCCCAGACAGTGAATGGGACTTCTCCCAGGAAGCACTGCCTAGTCAAACCCACCAAGAACTTTACGGAGAATATGGAGACTCTCCAACACGGCAGACTTCTGCATTGCTCAGACTGTCAGAATGTCTGTGCTCCCGGTAGCAAACCCAGGCACACTCTTGATCTGTGTTAATAGATCAGGAGGTACCAAACCGAGGGCGCCGACAACAATGGGGCGTCGGACTACTTTATATTTGGCTACAAGCAAGACATTTCAAAGGCGAGGTCCGCATATTTTGCATGCTTCTCCTGAATCTTGTCAATCACATTGCTGTCAAAAAGGACAGAAAATTCAATAATATTAATAATTCCATTGGATTTATCAAAAAGGACAAGATCAGGTTTGTTGGCTTCAATTCTCCTCAGGCTGTATATGGGCCGATTCCAAAGAAGTTTGAGATGATCATTTCCCATGATGCACTGGACATGATCAGGGTCGTACCATGGATGGACCTCTGAGTCAAAACCACACGCATGACGGAGACAATAATAAAAGGAACGTGCCATGCCATCATGTCTTTTCAGATAACACGTTTGTGCCAAAACAGGACAACCACTGACAAGGTGTTGGCCAGTTTCTCTAAATTCACTACACAAATGACATTTGGGATTTACATTTTCCCTTATAATATTAATATTATATATAATATTACGTTGATGATTGCGTGTTGGAAATGACTGGTCCTGAGCAGCAAAAAGAAATCCCTCAGTTTCACTTTTCAGACCAGCCGACTTCATCCAGGCAAAGGAGTCCAAAGGATTACTGTTCTGCCCAACACACTGCACATAAACAAGATGTAGTGGTTTTCCAGACAGTTTTTCCTTGAAATGACGACTCTGAGCAGATTTTATGAAAGACTTCACCTGGTTATTACACATAGATGTACCGATCCAGCAGTACTTTGCCATCGACAAAATTAACATTGAAGTTGAGATTCTGTCCAGCAGCCTTGGTGCGTTTAAGATAACTATGGAAGTCCTTGCTTTCATCGTGAGTCTTGATATGCTTCACAAGAGGATCATCAGATCAATAAATATGTATAAAAGTGCACAATAAAATACGATCATGAAGTGCCTCCACATTAATCAAACCTCGTCCTCAGAATTGATTGATAAATATAAACAATTGATAGAGGAACGAGGGTGATGAGCTTGGTTGTCAGACATGATCCTTCTTGTAAGGTGATGTCCCATGATGTCGTCCTTTGTCCAATCAACAACACCAAAAGAATAAGAAAGGATGGACAGGCACTGCATAAGTATTTGTGGCTTTGACCGTTGAACTTGTTTCTAGCATTTAGCTCTGAACCCCAGATCTTTTTTAGATGAGATTTGTACTCGGCCCGAAGTTTGTCTTTTATGTGGGCATTCTGGAGCTTGTCTCGAACTTGCATCCCCAAATAGGTGTACGATTGGCTTTCCACGAGATGCTCAATCACTCCTCCTCCATGTAACTCAACCGATCCATCATTGATTGCCTTTCCATGTTTTAAATGAAGAATGTTACATTTATCAAGTCCGAAAGTCATACCAATATCTTGTAAAAAGGACTCGACAAGGAGAATTTGTTTCTTCAAGTTGGAATCTCATTTGGCAATCAGCTCGATGTCATCCATGTAAAGGAGATGAGTAAGAGGTGTTGGGGATCTGTGCTGTGGAGG
>CM045751.1:23145000-23227500 GCA_024760905.1 Plotosus lineatus | reverse complement strand
TGCTCTGCTGCGTCAATAACCAGGTGACTTGCCATCACTGATAGAACCAGATATTTTGCAGTCTTCCAGAAAATCTCAATGGTGAACCTCCAGTTCTCAGGTCATAAAGTTTGTATTTATCACAATAGCAATATTTAGATGAACTAGCATTAAACAGGCATTATTCGAAGCTTAATTATTCCACATGCAATTATATTCAATTATACCAGCATGCATAGTTCTGTAAAATAAATAAAATAAAATAAATAAATGACCGGTGTTTTTGAAAGATGGAGAATCCAGCACCTTCCAACCGGGCTTAGATTTCCCTTATCTTATATTCTGAAATTTAAAAAAAAAAAAAAAATGGTGTCATGTGAAGATGAATGCATCTGCAGATAAAAATATATTTTTTTTTTTATTAAAACAGGTAGACAATTACAAATTGTTTGTTAAAATTTTAAACAGTGGAACATATAGGCTATAGCAGAACACAATCAGTCAGGGTCAACAAGAAATTTAAGCCATAATAAAGAAGGTCAAGCGACAACAGTAGATGTGATAAGTTTAAAGTTTTCAGTTTATATATATATATATATATATATATATATATATATATATATATATATATATATATATATATATGATTTTCTGAGTAGATCCTTCCGTAGGAGAGTGCTCAATACTTTTTGGTAGAGCAAATAAAAATAAAAGGACAGGACAAAGACTTTCTATTGAAACTCCATTTATCACTACAGATCTGTTTCGAGGGGTGGTGAAACCATCCTCTCTCTTCAGGTGATTCTTCTATAATATCATGATATATAATATCATGGTGGCGGGATTTGCATGACCTAATGATCCTAGGAGCTATGTTGTCGGGGGCATAATGCCCGTGGTAGGGTCACTCAAGGCAAACAGGTCCTGGGTGAAGGTCCAGACGAAGTGCGATTCAGAAGACCCTTATGACGGCTAAAAGAGATCTAAGGAAGCAGTCTCCCTTGCCTGGACGCGGGTCACTGGGGTTCCATCCTAGAACCAGGGTCGGGGGAGGGGCTCGAAGGTGAGCGCCTAGTGGTCGGGCTTCTACCCATGGAGCCTGGCCAGGCCTAGCCCGAAAAGGAGACATGGGTCCGCCCTCCCATAGACCCACCACCCATGGGAGGAGTTTTAGGTGTCAGGTGCAGTATCAGTTGGGTGGCAGCCAAAGGTATGGGGTCTGTCGGACCAATCCTTGGCTACTTACTCTGACCCTCGGGACATGGAATGTCACCTCTCTGGTGGGGAAGGAGCCTGATCTGGTGCGTGAGGTGGAGAGATACCGACTAGATATAGTTGGGCTCACCTCAACGCATAGCTTGGGCTTCTGGACCATCCATTTCGAGAGAGGCTGGACCTTATTCTTTTCTGGAGTTGCTCATGAGGAGAGGTGGCGAGTCGGTGTGTGTATTCTTGTTGTCCCTGGTGCCCAAATGTTGGGGTTCTCCGCGGTTGACGAAAGGGTAGCTTCACTCCATCTTCGGATGGGGGGGACGGGTCCTGACTGTTATTTGTGCTTATGCACCAAATGACAGGTCAGAGTACCCACCCTTTTTGGATTCGTTTGGGGGGGGGGGGGTGTTGGAGACCCTGAGGGTTTGGGTGGGGGTCCACCCATCACTGGAGTGGAGGTCACTGAGGTTGTCAAAAAACTCCTCGGTGGTCGAGCTCCGGGGTTGGACGAGAAAGTCTTTCTTCTTCAGAAGAGACATACAGTGTTTTCTATCGCTTAGATAGAGAAGACATATAGCGTTTGAGTGGTATAGAGCTTAACTGGAAATTAAAACTCGCACAAAAAAGAGGCTCATTGACAACTTCTGCGCGAATGAGGATAAAGGAGCGGGACATCGGCTCAACCAATCAGGAGAAAGGAGGACAGCCATTGGCTGAATTTGAATCATGTGTCGGTTGCTCAGCAGTCAGCGAATACTGAAACCGTGGGTGCAAAACCGCGAATAGTCAAGGGCATAAGAAATACTGAAGTGGCTATAGTACAGAGGTAGTGGTGTGGACATGTACAGTGTGCACAGTGAGTGTGCAAATTGTCCAGTAGTTGATCAGTTTAGGAGCCTGATGGCTTCTAGGTAGAAACTGCCCCTGAATCTGCTGGTACAAGTTTGGATGATCCTGTATAATCTGCTCAATGGCAGGAGGATAAAGAGTGCATGGCTAGGGTGACTGGGATCAGACAGGAGCCTCTAGGCCTTCCTCCTACAGTGCTGTGGTTAACAGGTTCTGGATGACTGCCGGTTCAGCCCTGGTGATGATATTGGACACAGAGCATATACAGTACCTTGAAGGGCAAAGAAGACACCAAAGCGTAAATAGACAATCCAACACAGGGTAACCTTTACTTCATATTTTTTCTTAATAAAAATTTATTTTATTAAGGTTGCTGAGAGACTGACCATTCCGACTAACTGCGAGCACAGATAAGGCAGACCCCGAACAGCTCTCCAGTCCAACACACATGCAACCATATATTTATGTCTTCTTCTTTTTCGTTCAGCTTTTCCCTTCTGAGGTCGCCACAGTGAATCATCTGCCTCCATCTCACCCTACGTATCTGCATCTTCTACTCTTACTCCAACTACCTTCATGTCCTTTTCACCACATCCATAAATCTTCTTTTTGGTCTTCTTCTAAGCCTTCTGCCTGGTAGTTCCAACCTCAGCATCCTACGACCAATATACTCACTATCCCTCCTCTGTACATATCCAAGCCATCTCAATCTAGGCCCTCTGATTTTGTCTCCAAAACCTCGTACATGTGCTGGCCCTCTGATGTACTCATTCTTGATTCTATCCGTCCTCATTACTCCCAAAGAGAACCTCAACATTTTCATCTCTGCTACCTCCAACTCTGCCTCCTGTCTTTTCCCCAGGGCCACTGTTTCTAAACCATACAACATTGCTGGCCTCAACACCGTCTTGTATACTTTTCCTTTCATTCTTGCCGATACCTTTCGATCACACATCACACCGGACACCTTTCTCCAACCATTCCAACCTGCCTGCACATGCTTCTTTACCTCTTTTCCACACTCTCCATTGCTCTGAACTGTTGCTACTTAAAATCCTCCACCTTCTTTACCTCTTCCCCCTGTAACCTCACCATTCCTCTTGCGTTCTTGTCATTCACACACATGTATTGTTTTACTGAGGCTAACCGTCTATCCTCTCCTTTCCAGGGCATACCTCCACCTCTCCAGATTTCCCTGCACTTGTTCTCTGCTCTCACTACAAATCACAATGTCATCTGCAAACATCATAGTCCACGGAGATTCTTGTCTAACTTCGTCTGTTAGCCTGTCCATCACAATAGCAAACAAGAAGGGGCTCGGAACTGACCCTTTATGCAGTCCCACCTCCACCTTGAACTCCTCTGTCACACTCACAGCACATCTCGCCACTGTTTTACATCTCTCATACATGTCCTGCACCACTCTAACAGACTTCTCTGCTACTCCAGACTTCTTCATGCAACACTACAATTCCTCTCTCGGCACCCTGTCATATGCTTTCTCCAGATCCACATAGGCACAATGCGGCTTCCTCTGGCCTTCTCTGTACTTCTCTATTAACACCCTCAAAGCAAACACTGCATCTGTGGTGCTCTTTCTTGGCATGAAACCAAACTGTTGTTCACAAACGCTGACCTCTGCCCTTAGTCTAGCTTCCACTATGCTTTCCCATAACTTCATTGTATGGCTCATCAACTTTATCCCTCTGTAGTTGCCACAACTCTGCACGTTTCCCTTGTTCTTAAAAATGGGCACCATCACACTTCTCCTCCATTCCTCCGGCATCTGCTCACTCTCTAAGACCTTGTTGAATATTCTTGTCAGAACATCTACTGCTACCTCGCCTAGACACTTCCATACCTCCACAGGTATATCATCAGGACCAACTGCCTTTCTAATCTTCATCCTCTTTAATGCCCTCCTCACTTCACCCTTACTGATCTTTGCTACATCATGCTCCTCAATCGTCACCTCTTCTACTCTTTTTTTCTCTCTCATTTTCCTCATTCATCAGCTCTTCAAAGTACTCTTTCCATCTTTCCAGCACACTTCTGTCATCAGTCAATACATTTCCCTCTCTGTCTTTAATCACTCTAACTTGCTGCACGTCCTTCCCATCTCTATTTCTCTGCTGTGCCAAACTGTATCAATCATTTTCTCCCTCCTTACTGTCCAGCCTAGCAGACAAGTTATCATACGCCTTCTGTTTGGCCTTTGACACCGCTATCTTCACCTTACGCTGTGTCTCCCAGTACTCCTGTTTACTCTCTTCGGTCCTCTCAATGTCCCACTTCTTCTTAGCTAATCTCTTCCTCTGTACACACTCCTGCACTTCCTCATTCCATCACTAAGTCTCCTTATCTACTGTCCTTCCAGAGGACACATCAAGAACTCTTCTACCTGTCTCCCTGATCACATTAGCTGTAGTTGTCCATTCATCTGGAAGCACTTCCTGACCATCCAAAGCCTGTTTCAACTCCTCCTTGAAGACAACACGACACTCTTCTTTTTTCAGCTTCCACCAATTTGTTTTCTGCTCTGCCTTTGCCTTCTTCACCTTTCTTACCATCAGCATCATCCTGCACACCACCATCCTATGCTGTTTAGCAGCACTCTCACCCATTACTGCTTTGCAGTCACTGACTTCCTTCAAATTACATCACCTAAACAAGATGTAGTCCACCTGTGTGTGCTCCTACCTCCGCTTTTATAAGTCACCCTATGCTCCTGTCTCTTCTGGAAGAAAGTATTCGCCACAGCCATTTTCATCCATTTTGCAAAATCGATCAACATCTGTCCTTCCATGTTCCTGTCCTGGACACTAGACATGCCCATCACTTCTTCATCACCTCTGTTGCCTGCACCAACTTGTCCATTGAAGTCTGCACAAATATCCACTCTTTCACCTCTGGGGGTACTCTGCATTACTTCATCTAACTCACTCCAGAATCTTTCCTTCTCTATTAGCTCACATTCTGCCTGTAGGGCATAAGCACTAACAACATTGAACATCACGCCTTCAATTTCTAACTTGAGACTCATCACTCTGTCTGACACTCTTTTCATTTCTAGAACATTCCTGACCAACCCCTCCTTCAAGATGACTCCTACTCCCTTTCTCTACCCATCCACACCATGAAAAATACAGCTTAAACCCTGCTCTTAAGCTTCTTGCCCTGCTACCTTTCCACCTGGTCTCCTGAACACACAGTATGTCCACCTTCCTCATCTGCATCATGTCAACCAGCTCTCTACCTTTTCCTGCCATAGTTCCAACATTCAAAGTCCCTACTCTCAGTCCTAGACTTATGCCTTTCCTCTTCTCTGTCTGCCTATGGACACACCTCCCACCTCTCTTTTTTCGGCCTCTCCTTCTTCGACCTCTCCTTCTTTGACCAACAGTAGTACAATTTCCACCAGCACCGTGTTGGTTGACAGCACTGATGGCGGTCGTTGTTAACCCGGGCCTCAACCGATCCATTATGAAATGGAGTGTATTTTGGCAAAAGTTTTATGCTGGATGCCCTTCCTGTCGTAACCCTCTGCATTTTATCCGGGCTTGGGGACCGGCGTGAAGCTGGACACTTGTTTGTGCCCATCCTCATGGCTGCATTGCAAACATATATTTATGTCGCTCTTCCTTTCGGCTTTACCCCTTTTACTCGGGAGTTGCCACAGTGAATCATCTGATTCGCACGTTTGATTTGGCAGAAGTTTTTACGTCGGATGCCCTTCCTGTCACAACCCTTTTAGCAAGGAACAGAAACACGCTGATGACTTTGCAGACTACTCTTTACGAAAGTCAGCAATGGTTCTTTTACATGCCTCTCACCATAGACAGTGAGAGACATGGCCCACCTTAACCCAGTTAGCCGCACTGGGGGGGACAGTGACAACCTTGTGGAGAGTGGGACTCGAACCCCCAACCTTTGGATCAGCGATCCAGCGCCCTATACTACTAGACCACCAATGCCCCAAACTGCAACCATATATTTAGGTATGAAGTAATATTTAATTAGTGTTACTGTTTCGAATCGAGGCAGTCAAAAAGCTCGGTTGACGGGCTCCGGGGTTGGATGAGATCCGCCCTGAATATCTCAGGGTTCTGGATGCTGTAGGACTGTCTTAGTTGAAACCTCTCTGCAACATACCGTGGTCTTCAGGGGCTGTATCTCTGGATTGGCAAACTGAGGTGATAGTCAGTGCTGTTGTGGGGGGTACACGCTGTTACACGCCGTGTACCCACTTGTTTTATTGGCTGAGTTGAGTGTACTGACTTAATTTGGTCAGCTTTATAATTGATGAACGTAAATTTCTTTAAAATTTACTCTGATTGGATACTGCTAGCTGAGCTCAAGATTTGTGTCTATTGACTTCCGGCTTCTCAATTGCTATCCTGCGTAAAACAAAGAAAGCCAAATGATCCCCGCCACAGGGCACAAAATCACGAGCCATGCACGGGTTTACTCGTGTAAAGAGTGCAGAAAGCTTGCAAGCTGAGTCCAACAATGTTCCAAGCAAATAAGGCTAAGCTAGCCTATGTTTATATTTGGGTCACACGGTCACACCCGGTGACAGACCTACATCCCAGAAAACTGTTTTTAAGATCAAAAAAGCACTTCTGTAGTCAGTTTATGCCCTGTTTGTCCTTGTTGACAGGTTTTACTTTTTGGTAAGTACTAAATGGGTTATCCAAGCTAACGTTGTAAACATATTATATACTTACTAAAAGATACTAAAAGAGTTTATGTCTATCCATATTGAAAAAGTACTTTCTTGGATACTGTCATTTAGTAAGTCACCATTAGTTCTTGAAGGAATGAATAATTATAATTAGCACTAACAGCACTTCTTTATAATTATATATGTATATGGAACATTGGAAACGGCCTAATGTCTTGCAGTGTATATATAATATATTGTCATTTGTGGTTTGCATATTGTACTAATACATGTACCAAGTAACTTGTTTGTGTTTTTATGCAATTTTTGATAATTGTTAGATAAAATACATATATAACATACTCGATATAGATTTCAGCACTAACATTTTAACAACAAAATGTCTATATTTAAATGATAATAAACATACAGTATTATTGTCTAATTTCTTTGTTTTATTTTTTTCTTATTACATATATAACTGTCAAGTTCTGTAAATTTTATAATCGCTAACACTAACTGCTTTTAAAGTTGAAATGTTCAAAACTGCACCCCTCAGCCTTTCAAATTTAAAAAATTTCTGGGGGTGACCCTCCAGACCCCCCCCCTTGCGGGAGGGGGATACCCCCTCCTGCACCCTCCCCACGCTCTGCATTGCGACTTCGAATGGCAGCTTTGCTGCCATAGTGTACTCACTTAGTTTTTGGCCACTACAGCACTGGTGATAGTCCCACTTTTTAAAAAGGGGGACCGAAGGGTGTGTTCCAATTATCGGGGAATCACACTACTCAGCCTACCTTGGAAAGTCTATGCAGCGGTACTGGAGAGTAGGATTCGAACGATAGTCGAACCTCGGATTCAGGAATAAGAATGTGGTTTTCGTTCTGGCCGTAGCACTCTTGACCAACTCTTTCTAGATCTACTCCACACATGAATACTACATTCGACCTCAGCTAATGGTTGCACACATCAAGTGCACTGCTGCATATACTCTGCACAACCCTGCACACACAATAACTACACTCACTGGTCACATTTGTGCATACTGCTAGTTTTTATTCTTCCTATTTTTCCAATATATATTTTTAACTACAGCCTGAAATTGTTCTTTTTTTTCTTTCTATCTTTTTTTTTTAATAGTCTTCTTTAAACATAGGACAGTCATAATAAGCAGTTCACAACATGTTGCAATGTGTATGATTTTGTATGTGACAAATAAATTTGAAAAATTTAAATTATTTGTAGCCACCTGTGACAAAACATATTTAAAATTCTGTCTGGTAAAACATTTGTTAAAAAAAAAACAACAACAACAACAAAAACCCTGTCTGAGGTGCTTTGACAATAAATAAATAAATATAAACTTAAAAATCTGCCTCCTACAGCAGGAAAAAAAAACAAAAAAAACCTCTTCTGTGACCGAAGTCCTTTCCAGGAAACCTCAACATTCTCAGAACCCTGAAATCCAGCTGCTGGAAGTTCTTTCATTTTGTGCAGTAGGGGGTTTTATGGGGGTAATTACAGATATATAGGATGAGGTGTGGTATATTTATGGTTGGGTAATTCATTTTGTTATCTGTGTATTTAATAAGTCCTCAATGCTTAAGTGCAGCTGCTTTATAAAGAACAACACATTCTCGGTGTTTGGTTCTCTTCTCTGCTATTCTGTAGACGATCGCCCCTCTGTTTGAGGCAATGATACTAATAGCAGTATTTGATTTTCTCCTCAGGGATGGATGGTCTCTGGACAACCATGTCAAAGCAGACAAAATGCTGCCAGAGAGTGGTTTATGATGCTCCCTGACCATAAACACCCTGACCTTGGTTTTCTGAGCAGACAGACCATGACAATTTTTAGTACAGCTATAAAACATGTACATTACAACCTTCTAGTCTCTTTTTCTTCACCCACAGTCACTGAAAAGACACCCAAAGATTTGGAGTAAAGAATATTGTGGACGATTATGCTGGAGGAAAATTGAAGCACTAAGAAGATTAAATTATGGTTTTAGGGCAGTAATGACCTGGTGGTAAAGGTGCTCGATCACTGATCCTAAGGTTGGGGGTTCACGCCCCACTCTCAACAGGTTGTCACTGTCCGCCCAGTGCAGCTAACCGGGTTATCAAAGGCTGGCCATGTCAACAAGAGTAGCTGCATAGCTGCCAACATGCTTCCGATCTGCGATGGCCTGGTGAGCTGTCCAGGGTGTACTCTGCCCTTGCCGGGAGATGGCTGGGATGGGTACCAGCCTCCCCGTGACCCTAATTAGGATTAAGCGGTTACAGAAAATGAATGAATGAATGAATGAATTATGGTTTTATATGAAAGGTGTGAAAACAAATTGCATTTGAACAAATGTGCATTTGTACTTGTAACACAGATATTTTTAAATTAACATATATATCACAAAATAATGAGAAATGTGGCAACATTTTACTGACAGGACAGTGATCACAAGGCTGCAAAGCCCCCACATGAAAACAAGCATGGGATCAAAGACAATGAGCAGGAACAGTGAGGGCTTTCTTGTGCATCTGCAACTCATTTCTGCCTTTTTTTTCTCCTCTGTAGTCTTCTGATGGCCCGACCAAAACACGACTCCGAGCCAAAGCAGTGGAAATAGTTTTACTATTTTTGGCTCGGACTCTGCTAAGAACTACATGTTTATCGGCAGACAGAAAAATAAGCCTTGTCTGAAGAGGACAGGTTGTCTATAGAAGTTTAACAATACAATTGGTTACAATCAAAATGAACAGAAAAGCTCAGCATACACAGCATTTCAAATCTTGACACAAATGGGTTACACTAGCACCACATTAGGTTCATGTCTATCACCAGAAACAGGTGACTAAGTTAAAATTCCAAAGACACGTGTGTGTAAGTATGAGTAAACCATACATGATGACCCCCATCATGAAAATGTCTATATGAGGACCCTACAGGGTTGAAAAGAACTATATATTTTTTAAAACGCCTAAACAACGTAGTGAAGATAACATAAACAAGGCAATCGGCATCATTGGAAGCTTAATTAGACAGAAATAAATTCATTAACATCCAGCATATTATACAGATAGTTGTAAATGATGTTGTCGGCTTCATTTGTTTCCCTCAGCTAACCTAATGTGGGCAGTATCGTGGCATTGTGGTTAGCACGTCTGGGTCGAGTTTACATGTTCTCCCCTTGATTGCATGGGTTTCCTCCACATACCTTGGGTTCCTCTCACAGTACAGAAGCATGCACAGTTGGGTAATTGGCTGTAACAAATCGCCCCTATGTGTGACTGTGAATAATTGAGTGTGTTGGCCCTGTGATGGCTTGGCGATCTGTCCAGTGGGTACCCAACCATGACCAGAGTTGGCTGAGATAGGTACCAGCCGCTCTTTGACTCTAATCAGGATTAAGTGGCTTAAAAGCATGAACGGATGAATAAGCCAACCTAATTTGGAACGAAACATAAATACAAGTTTTGAAATAGTCAAATAACAACAACAACAACAACAACAATAACAATAATAATAATTATTATAATAATATAATTCTTCCACCAATCAAAAAATCAAAAACAATATATCAAGTTACCCATTTATTCTAAATTGGGTTAGACTCTGTGTAATAGTGACAAAACAATCAGGTTTAGTTTGAAAACACTGCTGCAATATGGTGCTCGCCTGTTTTAAATATTCCACAAAAGCATGTGATAAGAACAGAAAATCCAGGCGCTGCATCAGTGGTCATGCTTCAGTCGGTGTGAGAAATGTCTGCAAAGCTCGGCTCTGACGACTCAGAGTGGTCACCAGCTGGCCCCAGAGGGGCTTTGCAGTGACACCTCAATCACTATGATGTGCTGATTGCCCAATAGAGCCAGTTAATACACCGAAATTAGGACCCTGTGGCTTCAGTGAAGAGTTTTTAACCTAATATTTAGGTAGACCAGTACAGTCCTGCTAATGTTTGTGACTTTCAAATACTTCACTGTGTAACAGCATTATACAGTACAGGTCTAGATTTTTATTTTATTTTTTTACCACATATCATAGCCAATTTTAAATTCAGCTTTTATGATGTTGTAATGATGGGGAGGTGCTGGTTTACTGATCGCAAAGTTAGGGGTTCAAGCCCCATTGTCAACAATTTGCCACTGTACCCCCAAGTGCAGCTAACTGGGTTATCAAAGGCCGGCCATGTCTCTCACTGTCTACAGTGAGAGGTTCATGTAAAAGAATCATTTCTGACTTTCCTCAAGAGGAGCTGCGTAGCCGTCAGCACGTTTCTGGCCCGGCGAACTGTCCAGGGTGCACTCTGCCCTCACCCAGTGTCAGCTGAGATGGATGCCAGCCTCCCTGCGACCCAAATTAAGATTAGGTGTTTCATTCTGAAAATGAATGAATAAATTGTTGATGTTGTTAAGTATAACAGAAATAGAAACCAGCAATAACTTGGGTGATATTTTATTACTTCTTCTTCTTTTCCTTTCGACTGTTCTCTTCAGGAGTTGCCACAGCGAATCATCTGTCCCTATCTCACCCTATCCTCTGCATTTTCTACTCTTACTCCAACTACCTCAATGTCCTCCTTCACCACATCCATAAATATTCTCTTTGGTCTTCCTCCCGGCCTTCTGCCTGATAGTTCCAACCTCAACATCCTACTACCAATATACTCACTATCCCTCCTCTGTACATGTCCAAACCATCTCAATCTAACCTCTCTGACTTTGTCTCCAAAACGTCGTACATGTGCTGTCCCTCTGCTGTGCTCATTCCTAATCCTATCCATCCTCGTTACTCCCAAAGAGAACCTCAACATTTTCATCTCTGCTACCTCCAGCTCTGCCTCCTGTCTTTTCCCCAGGGCCACTTTTTCTAAACCATACAACATCACTGGCCTCAACACCATCTTGTACACTTTTCCTTTCATTCTGACTGATACCTTCCTATCACACATCACACCGGACATTTTTCTCCAACCATTCCAACCTGCCTGCACACGCTTCTTCACCTCTTTTCCACACTCTCCATCGCTCTGGATTGTTGAGCCTAAGTACTTAAAATCCTCCACCTTCTTTATCTCTGCTCCCTGTAACCTCACCGTTCCTCTTGAGTTCTTGTCATTCACACACATGTATTCTGTCTGACTGAGGCTAAACTTCTATCCTCTCCTTTCCAGGGCATACCTCCACCTCTCTAGATTTTCCTCCACTTGTTCTCTGCTCTCACTTCAGATCACAATGTCATCTGAAAACATCATAGTCCAGGGTGATATTTTATTGCATCAAAATGAATTAAACTTGTCTTTACTGACTGATGTCGTTAATATAATTTATAAAGGTTTATAAAGCATAATGTGAAATGTAAGCATGTATAATGTTATACAACTGAGCAGTTATGAATTAGTGGCCTTGCTCGAGTACTCAACAGGACTTGAGCCAGTAACCTTCAAATAACTAATCCAGGGCCTTAACTACTCAGCTACTACTGTCCACACAGCTATTCATACACTGTGATGCTGATAACAACTCATCCTCACTGTTTCTTCCGCAGACATTCAAGCTTCTACACACAGTGTCAGCATGCGCTCCCCATGTTTGCCTTTGCTTCAGTTTTCTACCACAATCAAAGAAATGCACATGAGCCTAATTGCCTATAGGTGTGTGTGTGTGTGTGTGTGTGTGTGTGTGTGTGTGTGTGTGTGTGTGTGTGTGTGTGTGTGTGTGTGTGTGTGTGTGTGTGTGTGTGTGTGTGTGTGTGTGTGTTTGTGGCTTGTAATGGACTGGTGAGCTGTTCAGAATGTACCCTACTTTCAACCAGATTTGAATGCGATTGACGTCAACCTCCTTGTAACCCTAGAGATGGGCAAATAATTACAATGAATAAAACAATGGAATTATTTTATGAGATGACTGCTGTGTGTGACTTTTAAGTGTGTCGGTGTAAACCCCCACATATATACTTAAGCAAGGCGCTGGATGTTGGTTTCCAGTGTATGAACTATGAAAGAAAAGCCGAAGTTAGCCAAGCTAGCACATAGCTGGAGATAAAAATTTGCATGCTGACTGCCATCAAACATTTGCCTGTCCACAAAAGCCTTTCCAGTGACCATGTCCTAGAGTATCATTGGAGCTAAACTGATCACAAGAGAGCGAGACAAAGATCATCACTTAGAAACAATCTAGTTGCTAGTTTCTCTGTATACTGATCCCAGAATTGATGATGTTTGTCGACTCGATATCGAGTATGACCATAGCAACACAAAACAACACAGTGTCTAAGAGGTGTGGTGATGTGTCTGCAGGTGGCTTGTAAGGCCAATACGGGCGTGAAAACCCCTCCCACAAGTTGGACACCAGTGAGAGGGGGTCGTGTTGGTAGATTGGTCAGCTCGAGCCTTGCGTGTTTGACGTTTATCTTTGGCTGCGTTCGAACGTTTATTCTCTGAGTGGATGGCACCTTTGTAAATCAGGTTGCGCCAAGCCGGTCTGTCAAATGCTGCGGTTTCCCACATTGCAACGTCGATGTTGAAGTTCTTCAGGTATGCTTTGATGGAGTCTTTATAGCGTTTGCGCTGGCCTCCTACTTTCCTGCTACCACGACTGAGTTCACCGTACAGTAACTGCTTGGGCATCCTGGAGTCTGACATACGGCAGACGTGTCCTGCCCATCGTGTCTGAGCTTTGCGCATGATGGTAATAACGCTGGGGAGGTCTGCTCTCTCCAGAACCTCCGTGTTTGTGATCCTATCTTGCCAGTGGATATTAAAGATGTTTCGGAGACAACGGAGATGGAACTGCTGGAGAAGTTTCTCGTGTCTTCTGTAGATGGTTCAAGATTCACAGCCATAAAGAAGTACAGTTAAGACGACTGCTCTATACACTTTGATCTTGGTGTATTGTGAGATACCTCTTCGTTTCCAGACTAACTTCTTCAATCTCCCAAAAGCGCTGCTTGCCTTCGCAATGCGGTTGCTGACTTCCGCATTGATGTTGGCGTAGCGAGAGAGAGTGCTGCCGAGGTAGGTGAAGTTTTCCACATCTTGAAGTCGCTGTCCCTTCACTGTGACACATCACTTCAGTCTTCTTGATGCTGACGGTGAGGCCGAAGTTGTCGCAGGCAGACGAGAATGCGTCCATTTCCTGTTGCATTTCTTGCTCATTGATGGCACTGAGGGCACAGTCATCAGCAAAGAGCAGATCACGAATCACAGTCTCTTTGACTTTAGTGACGGCCTGCAGACGTCGGAGGTTGAACAGCTTTCCGTGGCACCTGTACTTGATGGGGATGCCTAGGGGAGTCTCCCTGAAGGCATCGGTCAGCATCGCCGAAAACATCAAACTGAACAGTGTAGGGGCAAGGACACAGCCTTGTTTAACTCCATTTGACACCTGAAACGGATCGGAGACGTTTCCATCGTAAAGAACACGAGCCATCATTCCATCGTGAAATTGTATGACAATCTTCACGAACCTGTCTGGGCAGCCAAACTTCGACATGATCTTCCACAGTCCCTCTCTGCTCACAGTATCGAAGGCTTTTGTTAGATCTACGAAAGTGATGTAGAGATCTTGATTTTGTTCCACACTTTTCCTCTGAATCTGACGGGCAGCAAAGATCATATCAATAGTCCCTCGACCTGCACAGAATCCGCATTGGCTCTCGGGGAGATGACCTTGCTCGAGATGCTTCAGGAGACGATTGAGGAGCACTCGGGCAAAGATCTTGCCGGTGATAGAGAGAAGTGATATCCCTCTGTAGTTGTCGCACGATCGCTTGTTTCCCTTTCTTTTGTAGATGTGAACGATTGTGGCATCTTTAAAATCTTGAGGGAGGGTCTCACTTTCCCAAAATGATTGAAATAGCGCTGTAAGTTTGTGTAGAAGAGAAGGGCTGCCTGTGTTGAACACTTCAGCAGGGATGGCATCAGAGCCGGGGGCTTTCCCAGTCGACATCTGCTTGATTGCCTTGGCAACCTCGTCCTCTGATGGAGTTATGTCCAAGTCTGGGTTTATGTCCACCTGGGGAAGGCGTTGAACAGCTTCGTCATTAATGGACGACGGACGATTTGGAATGCTGTTGAAGTGTTCTGCCCATCTCTCTACGATCTTGTTTTTGTCGGTGATGAGTGTTGCTCCGTCCGCGCTGAGTAAAGGGGAACTACCTGATGTTGGTGGTCCAAATACACACCTGAGTGAATCGTAGAAGCGTTTCATGTCGAGTCTATCTGCAAAGCCTTGATTCGTCCGTCGTTCATTTTGTTCAACGCCTTCCCCAGGTGGAACACTGTTATTTACAGTGTTGTTACTTAGCCATGTGTCTTGCATAGCACAGAGATTTATCTGAACCTGTCTGTGCTTACTGACGTAGAGACCGAGTTGGGATCACTCTGATGAGCTCTGAAGAGTTGGCGTTTTTCTTTCTGCAGGGCTCTGATTTTGACATCATTTTCATCAAACCAGTCCTGGTGGTTCCTGGTAGCTTGTCCGAGCACCTGTAGGGCAACAGAATGAACAGATGTCTTCAGAGAGTCCCAGTCGTTTCCGGTAGCCTCAGTCAGCTGGCTTTCTAAACTTAGAATGTTTATGTGTTAAAGACACACTGGATGCCATCGTTGTAAATATAAATCGACAAAATTTAACCACATTGCATCATTCACATGTTATTTTGTACAGAGCATGTATGATACCATGAGCTCTACGAGAGGTCCAACTAAAGTTAGCTGTCAGGCTAGAGCCATCCTCTGTGTACACTTTTATACTTTATTGACTTCCTTCATGCTGCACTACATGCCTTTCAAAGAGACTGTATAGGCCTACATTATATTTGGAAATACACTGTGTTGGTCTGTACATCTCTCTCTCTCTCTCTCTCTCTCTCTCTCTCTCTCTCTCTCTCTCTCCCCCTCTCTCTCTCTCTCTCTCTCTCTCTCTCTCTCTCTCTCTCTCTCTCTCTCTCTCTGTGTGTGTGTGTGTGTGTGTGTGTGTAAAGGAAATTTACTGAGTATTTGGGAAAGGGTCATACCTTCTTATTTTCTTCACAAATAAAGCAGGCATTTGGCATTTGTACAAGGAACCATCCTCTTGTACTGACCTCATGACTTTATCTGTTCATGTGTATACCAGATGACAATCGGTATGCAGTAAGTGTGATTGCATCTCATTTCAGTGGCCATTTCCATCCTGCCTATAAAAAAAGGCTCCAGTAAGAGAATGCTGTCTCTTAAGTCAGAGAGCTGACCTCCTGAAATCTCCCTTTGTCTGTCTCTAGTACACACACATCCACCCACCAACACCACCTCAGTACCCATGATGCTCCACACTTAGTATATGCACGTTATCATTCTTTTACAGTCATACTGCTGTAAATGTGGTCATCATCTTTATTTCTGTGTGTCTTGTTTCCTCATTCTCTAGCTCCTTTAGAATATACCACCATTTTTTTTCTATGTCGCCATGGTGGGGTGAGCTTATCAGCTGGGAGGCATTTGACTTTTTTTTTTTAGCTTAGGCTGAAGTCTGAATAAAGCCTGGTCAGACATCCGAGTGATCACGCACCCTTTGCAACATCTGTTTTTGTGTATGTTTCTTTCAAATATGATCAAACAGTGGACTACAAGATAAATAAGACACCATCCCTGAGGCTGTGTGTGTGTGTGTGTGTGTGTGTGTGTGTGTGTGTGTGTGTGTGTGTGTGTGTGTGTCATTGATATGGTGAGCTTACTGATCTCCTCTGGTGTGCACTGGTTTTCTGCCTGTCTGCACAGATTGTGGTAGTCTGCTCAGAGAGCCTGACATGTGACGGACCCATCAAACATACATTGGTATGCTTTACTGGAGGACATGACCTTGCTTGCTTTAAAGTATAATAGCTCCTTCCCTTTTCCATTTCTCTTAGCTTCCCTTTCTAAAATATATCTGTCTACAGGGCAAGGTTAAAACAAGAACTTTGCACAATCGCTTATAGCCGAACATCAACCCACCTCAATTCCCTACTATGGAGATTATCCCACAAATTGGTGGATTAATTCTTAAGGGGCATACACACATGAAGTGATCAGTGACAAGTGAATCGCTTTACAAGAAAGGTGAATTGCTTAGCGAAGCTCTCATTCCCAGGCCTGAATACCCCGCTAACTCAGTAATATGTTTCTCATTCCCAAATAAACCCATGAGAAGAAAAGAACTAATTCTCTTCAGGAAGTATGAGTAGCATCTAACTCGATCACTTTTTTTTTTTTTTTAATTTGACTACATTCTATAGATTTTAGCTGTAAACATGATTCAGAAGCATAAGACATTAGCAAAAACATGTGCTTAATTTAGCTGGCTGAACTGCATTATGTACTTTGCATACAAGTATAGGCTCATGAGAAGTGGCAACCATTTTGGAAGCATGGGCCCAAGGAGTGTGTTCTGGTTACTGACCCTGTAAAAATTCTCTGTATAGTTAAAAGCACAGCATATTTAGACATATTTATACATGACATTACTCTCCTATGTTGATCTAAGTGAAATAATTAAAGTCTTGTTCTTTATTTGACTGGGGAAACTGTTTTGATGGACTCAGCATTTGGCGGCATTGGTCAATCAGCTCTGAATGGCAGATGCCTGAATTATGTCATCTGAACGTTCATCTCAGTTTAAACTGTGTGGTTTTGCTAACTTTACCTGGTCAAACGGTGTAGTTTGCTTCCTGTTAGCCCAATCCTTTATTATTATTATTATTATTATTATTATTATGTTACTTACCCCCCTCCCCCATTGTCTTATACATAGATTTCTCTCACCAACTTCTCTAACCAGTTCTTCTATGATCATGTGCTCTTCAAAAAGTCTGGATCAAAGTCTATTCTGCCAAGAAGAGCCTGATTGTGCTTTAAGTGTCTGTGACATCATTTCAGGCTTTTCTCTTTTTATGTCTACTCCTGTAGAATTTTAAAGCAACCCAGAGCTGGATTTTATTTATTTATTTGTTTATTTATTTATAAATTAGATGGAATTAGATTCAAATCCACAGATAGCCCCAGGGAGAATATTAATATGCAGTGATGGTTCAGGTTATGTTAGATTCAGCATGCAAAACATCTACTTGTTGGTTTGTTACAAGGAGTCAACATTCTGGTTAGCAAACTGAAAGATGCATTTGCATGCTAATTATCAAAGCTAGAAATTATGAAACCAACAAATTCAAAAGTGCAGCTAACTGGGTTATCAAAGGCGGGCCATGTCTCTCACTGTCTATGGTGTGAAGCATGTAAAAGAACCATTGCTAACTTTCGTAAAAAGTTAGCTGCAAAGCCATCAGCGTGTTTCCGCCCTGCGATGGCCTGGCGAGCTGTCCAGGGTGTACTCTGCCCTCGCCCGAAGTTGGCTGGGATGGGCACCAGCCGCCCCACGACCCAAATTAGGATTAAGCGGTTACAGAAAATGAATTTATGAACTGAACAAATTCATGCCTGTCTGAGGCTCTGAGGATAAGAAGATCAAGAAGAAATTAGGAAGACTGTCTAGGACGGTCTTTTTCTTCCCTGATAGTCGAGATACAGTAGGCCCTTGACTATCCGCGGTTTTGCACCCACGGTTTGAGTATTCGCTGACTACCGAGCAACCGGCACGTGATTCAAATTCAGCCAATGGCTGTCCTCCTTTCTCCTGAATGGTTGAGCTGATGTCCTGCCCCTTTTTCCTCATTCGTGCACAAGTTGTCAACGAGCCTCTTTTTTTTTGTTCATTTTCTGTAACCGCCTAATTTATGACACCACTCAAACACTATGCATCTTCTCTGGCTATGCGATAGAAAACGCTGGATGTCTCTTCTGAAGAAATAAGACTTTCTCCTGAGAAACGACGGTTTTCTCTGAACTATTGTATGAAAATATTTTTCAATTATTATTCCACTGCAGTACCTAAGTTCATGTTTATGCGTGACATTTTATGTTCTGTAGCACGTTTAACAAATGATACCAAAAGGATAAACTTTATTACAGTACTCTTCATGTCCTTTTATATTAAAGTTGGAGCAACGACTCCAAGATGGCGCTGCCCAGAGGGCGACATTGCGGAGTTCTCAGAGTCAAATTGTTTCTTTGTTTGTTTTAATTTGTTTTATTTGTTGTTTTGTTTGTTCATGTTTTGCACTATGCTCGTCTACGACCGATTGACTCTACTACAGCTATAAGATCGGAGTATCTTCCGGCGTGTATAACCAAGCACGCTCAACTGGGCTTCTAGTTCAATATAAAAGGACATGAAGCGTAATAAAGTTTATCCTTTTGGTATCGTTTGTTAAACATGCTACAGAACATAAAATCTCACGCACAAACATTCTAAATTAACTTATGTACTGTACTGGAAAAATACCCCCAGTGCAGCTAACTGGGTTATCAAAGGCGGGCCATGTCTGTCACTGTCTATGGTCAGAGGTTCATGTAAAAGAACCATTGCTGACTTTCGTAAAGAGGAGCTGCAAAGTCGTCAGCATGTTTCTGTCCCTTGCTAAAAAGGGTTGTGTCAGGAAGGGCATCCGACGTAAAAACCTATGCCAAATCAAACGTGCGAATCAGATGATTCGCTGTGGCGACACCCGAGTAAAAGGGAAAAAGCTGAAAGGAAGACACAGACACTGTACTGGAAAATTAATCGAAAAATACTTTAATACTAGTGCTGTACAACAGTATATGTTGTATAATGTTTATATTTTATCAATAAATATAACAGTAAAAATTGAAAAGTTTTTCTTAATCATTACTACATTTTACTACATTAATACTGTATTAATGACGAAGACTGTCTATAGAAGGTAATGCAGCCGTGGGAGGGGGCAAAAAAACAGTGTCTCTCCCTCACACCGGTCCCAAGCCCGGATAAATGCAGAGGGTTGCGTCAGGAAGGGCATCCGGCGTAAAACAAATGCCAAATAAACTATGCGAATCACAAGAAAGAATGACATACCGGATCGGTCGAGGCCCGGGTTAACAACGACCGCCATCAGTGCCGTCAACCAACAGGGTGCTGATGGAAATTGGACTACTGTTGGTCGAAGACGTCGAAGAAGGAGAGGCGGGAGGGGTGTCCGTTGCCAGAGAGAGAAGAGGAAAGGCATGAGTCTAGGACTGAAAGTAGGGACTTTGAATGTTGGAACTATGACAGGAAAAGGTAGAGAGCTGGCTGACATGATGCAGAGGAGGAAGGTGGACATACTGTGTGTTCAGAAGACCAGGTGGAAAGGTAACAAGGCTAGAAGCATAGGAGCAGGGTTTAAGCTGTTTTATCATGGTGTGGATGGGAAGAGAAATGGAGTTGGAGTCATCTTGAAGGAGGAGTTTGTCAGGAATGTTCTAGAAGTGAAAAGAGTGTCAGACGGAGTGATGAGTCTCAAGTTAGAAATTGAAGGTGTGATGGTCAATGTTGTTAGTGCTTATGCCCCACAGACAGGATGTGAGCGGGAAGAGAAGGAGAGATTCTGGAGGGAGTTAGATGAAGTGATGCAGAGTACCCCCAGAGGTGAAAGGGTGGTCATTGGGGCAGACTTCAATGGACATGTTGGTGCAGGAAACAGAGGGGACGAGGAAGTGATAGGCAGGTTTGGTATCCAGGACAGGAACGCAGAAGGACAGATGTTGGTAGATTTTGCAAAAAGGATGGAAATGGCTGCGGTGAATACTTTCTTCCAGAAGAGAGAGGAGCATAGGGTGACTTATAAAAGCGGAGGTAGGAGCACACAGGTAGACTACATCTTGTGCAGGCGATGTAATTTAAAGGAAGTCATTGACTGCAAAGTAGTAGCGGGTGAGAGTGTTGCCAAACAGCATAGGATGGTGGTGTGCAGGATGATGCTAATTGTGAGGAAGGTGAAGAAGGCAAAGGCAGAGCAGAAGACAAAGTGGTGGAAGTTGAAAAAGGAAGAGTGTCGGGTTGTCTTCAAGGAGGAGTTGAAACAGGCTTTGGGTGGTCAGGAAGTGCTTCCAGATGACTGGACAACTACAGCTAATGTGATCAGGGAGACAGGTAGGAGAATACTTGGTGTGTCATCTGGAAGGAAAGTAGATAAGGAAACTTGGTGTTGGAATGAGGAAGTGCAGGAGTATGTACAAAGGAAGAGGTTAGCTAAGAAGAAGTGGGACATTGAGAAAACCGAAGAGAGTAAACAGGAGTACAGGGAGACACAGCGTAAGGCAAAGGTAGCAGTGTCAAAGGCCAAACAGAGCGCGTTTGATGACTTGTATGCTCGGTTGGAAAGTAAGGAGGGAGAAAATGATTTATACAGGTTGGCACAGCAGAGAAATAGAGATGGGAAGGACGTGCAGCAAGTTAGATTGATAAAGGACAGAGAGGGAAATGTATTGACTGATGACAGAAGTGTGCTGGGAAGATGGAAAGAGCACTTTGAAGAGCTGATGAATGAGGAAAATGAGAGAGAAAAAAGAGTAGAAGAGGTGACTGTTGAGGACCAGGAAGTAGCAAAGATTAGTAAGGGTGAAGTGAGGAGGGCATTGAAGAGGATGAAGAATGGAAAGGCAGTTGGTCCTGATGACATACCGGTGGAGGTATGGAAGTGTCTAGGAGAGGTAGCAGTAGATTTTCTGACAAGAACATTTAACAAGGTCTTAGAGAGTGAGAGGATGCCAGAGGAATGGAGGAGAAGTGTGCTGGTGCCCATTTTTAAGAACAAGGGAGACGTGCAGAGTTGTGGCAACTACAGAGGGATAAAGTTAATGAGCCATACGATGAAGTTATGGGAAAGAATAGTGGAAGCTAGACTAAGGGCAGAGGTCAGCATTTGTGAACAACAGTTTGGTTTCATGCCAAGAAAGAGCACCACAGATGCAGTGTGTTTGCCTTGAGGATGTTAATGGAGAAGTACAGAGAAGGTCAGAGGGAGCTGCATTGTGCCTTTGTGGATCTGGAGAAAGCATATGACAGGGTGCCGAGAGAAGAACTGTGGTATTGCATGAGGAAGTCTGGAGTGGCAGAGAAGTATGTTAGAGTGGTGCAGGACATGTATGAGAGATGTAAGACAGTGGTGAGGTGTGCTGTCGGTGTGACACAAGAGTTCAAGATGGAGGTGGGACTGCATCAAGGGTCAGCTCTGAGCCCCTTCTTGTTTGCTATGGTGATGGACAGGCTGACAGACGAGGTTAGACAAGATTCCCCATGGACTATGATGTTTGCAGATGACCTTGTGATCTGAAGTGAGAGCAGAGAACAAGTGCAGGAAAATCTAGAGAGGTGGAGGTATGCCCTGGAAAGGAGAGGAATGAAGATTAGCCTCAGTAAGACAGAATACATGTGCATGAATGACAAGGACCCAAGAGGAACGGTGAGATTACAGGGAGCAGAGATAAGAAAGGTGGAGGATTTTAAGTACTTAGGCTCAACAATCCAGAGCAATGGAGAGTGTGGAAAAGAGGTGAAGAAGCGTGTGCAGGTAGGTTGGAATGGTTGGAGAAAAGTGTCCGGTGTGATGTGTGATAGGAGGGTATCGGCAAGAATGAAAGGAAAAGTGTACAAGACGGTGTTGAGGCCAATAATGTTGTATGGTTTAGAAACAGTGGCCCTGGGGAAAAGACAGGAGGCAGTGCTGGAGGCAGAGATGAAAATGTTGAGGTTCTCTTTGGGAGTAACGAGGATGGATAGGATCAGGAATGAGCACATCAGAGGGACAGCACATGTAAGACGTTTTGGAGACAAAGTCAGAGAGGCTAGATTGAGATGGTTTGGACATGTACAGAGGAGGGATAGTGAGTATATTGGTAATAGGATGCTGAGGCTGGAACTACCAGGCAAAAGGCCTAGAGAAAGACCAAAGAGACGATTCATGGATGTGGTGAAGGAGGACATGAAGGTCGTTGGTGTAAGAGAAGAAGATGCAAAGGATAGGGTGAGATGGAGGCAGATGATTCGCTGTGGCGACCCCTGAAGGGAAAAGCCAAAAGGAAAAGAAGAAGAAGAAGAAGACTGTCTGTAGAACGTGTTTAAGAAGCATAGTTTAGCGCATATATTAAATACACAGTATTTTACTTCCGTTTGCTCATTCGCGCATGTGACGCTGTTGGGGTTTTACTTCCGGGTACAGAACTCGCGGATTATCTCGATTCGCAGGAGGGCCCGGAACCGAACCCCCGCGAATGTCGAGGGCTTACTGTATACGGTTTGGACAGAATAAAGGCTTAATAAATTTCACACATGAACTAATACCAGTCCTGATTTTGACATTTCCATTTCCATTTTCAGCATTTAGCAGACACTCTTATCCAGAGTAACTTAGTGAAAAGCTTTAAAGTCTCTATCAGTGAATACATTCTTATGCAGGTTTGCTGGAACACAGAGTAAGTATACCATCAGTCAAACTCAGTCAGATTTTTTAGCCATCATGTGAAAATGCTCAGTGACTCAGTTGTCCGGTTGTCCAGAAGAAGTTAATTTCCGAACCTAGGAGTAAGAGCAGAGGATAGTTTTGATACGTTTTCCTTTGTTCCTTGGTAGAGAGAGGTATCAGTCTAGTAGTGCTAGAGGATCTGAGAGAACATGGTGCTGTGCAGGGTGTGATAAGAGCTTTGAGGTAGGAAACTGCAGGCCCATTTTTGGCTTTGTAGGCAAGCAATAGTGTTGTAATGAAGGAAGATTGAAAACAAGATGTGCAGCTGCATTCTGAATCAGTTGCAGAGGTTGAGTAGCGGTCAAAGGTAGTTCTGACAGGAGTGAGTTGAAGTGATCTAGTCTTGAGATGACAAGGGATTGAACAAGTATCTGAGAGGCCTTTGTGAAAAGAAAATAACAAATCTTTCTGATGCTAAGAGAAGAAATCAACGCAATCGAGAAAGATTAGTGATATGAAAAAAGGACAGGCAATTGTCTATGGTTACTTCCAGGCTCCGCGATGTGCCATAAAACAGATCACAGCATTGTCCAAGGAGATTGCAAGATCTTGATGTAGGGATGAATCAGCTGGGATGAACAGCAATTTAGTCTTGCTGGGATTAAGTTTCAGCTGGTGAGCTGCCATCCAGGAGGATATACTTGCCAGACATGTAGAGATCTGGGCAGAAACATCAGTGTTTGTGCGAGAAAAAGAAAGAACAAGTTGAGTGTCATCTGCATAGCAGTGGTATGAGAACCCATGTGAGGATATGACATCACTGAGTGACCCATTATAAAAAGAGACCAGAAAATGTACCAGGAACTGAGCTCTGTGAAATGCCAGTGGAAAGTCAGCTTGGGGAGATGTAGACACCTTCCATATAGGAAGCAAACCATTGCCACACTGCACTAAAAAATCTGACTCCTGATGATGGACAAGGCAGTTTTGTGCTTGACTGTGTCAAATGCTGCTGAAAAGTCAAGCAGGACAAAGACTGATGTCATCTTGGCTGGTCTTTCAATATGTAGCTTCTCTCTGTTAAAATGTGCTGCTTTGAAGCCAGATTGATTAGGATCAAGAAGGTTATTCTGAAACAGATAGAAGCACATTTGGTTATCAATAGTGGATTTAAGAACTTGAAAGGAAAGAAAAAAGTGATACCAGTGTGCTGATGTCTGATGGATCCAGAGAGGTTTTTTTTTTTAAAGATGGGTAGGGCATTGGCTCTTTCATGCTGTTAGTACATGACCAGTTGATATGGAGTTATTGATGATAGTGGATGCAAAAGAAACAAGGTCTTGAGAGATGGTCTGGAGTATTGTGGGAAGGACTGGATCCAGTGAGCAGGTTGTAGGATTGCATGATGACATGACTTGCTGGATGTCTTAATTTGTGAGACTGGAAACTGTGCAAGGGAAGGGGAAGTGGAATCTATGCTGTGCTTTGTAGGAGTTGGGGTGGGAGTAAATGTCATAGATTTGTGTAATATTCCCATCAAAGATGTCAGCAAAGTTTTCACTGGTCAGGGAGGATGGGACAGAGTAAGGATTGAGTAAGGATGAAAAGATGTGGAGTTTGTGTGGGTCTTGTGCAGCAGTGTCTAATAGGGTGGGGTGAACTTTCATCATTCATTTTCTGTAACCACTTCATCTTAATTAGGGTCGTGGGGAGGCTGGCACCCATCCCAGCAGACTCTGGGCGAGGGCAGACTACATCCTAGACAGCTTGGCAGACCATTGCAGGGTGGAAACACGCTGGTGGCTTTGCAGCTACTCTTGACGAAAGTCATCAATGGTTCTTTTACATGAACCTCTCACCATAGACAATGAGGGACACGGTCGGCCTTTGATAACCCAGTTAACTGCACTGGGGGGACAGTGACCATATGTGGATAGTGAGGCTTGAACCCCCAACCTTGGGATCAGTGATATTAGTCACAGATTCTAGTGTTAGGGAAGAAAAGGAGACTGGATTAGGAAGGTAAGACAAACTGCAGGAAGAAACAGCTGAAGGAGATACAGTGCAGGTATATTGTTGAGTGGGGGAAGAAAACCAAGAGCAAGTGTTAGATAGAAGATGTAAGTTGATACTAAATAAAACCAAATGGGGGTCAGAGATGTGTTGGAGAGGGGCATTAAAAGAAGAGGGAGAAGGCAAGAGGAATGGAGCTTGTCAGAGGGGGAGATTAAAGTTTCCCATTAGAGGGAGAGGGGTGTTGTCAATGCTGAGAAGTGTGTCCATTTCTTCCGGGAAGTGTCCTCGAGGTCCAGGAGGTTTGTAAATAAAAATAATGAGGAAGTTGCTTGCGGGGGGTTGGGGGTGGGGGGTGTTGCTGCATGAAGCTCAACGGAGGAGATGCTGAGATGAGACAGAGAGAGGTGTGAAGCACCAACTCCAAGACAGGAGTAGACCTGTACCACCACCTCTCCCAGTTACCCATGAACTATGACAGAAAGCATAAACAGAGGAAACAGCTACTGGTGTAGCAGAGTTGTGTGAACAAATCCAGGTTACAGTTCATGCAAGAAAGTCAAGAGAGTAGTGACAGGCAATGGTCGAGATGAAATTAGCCTTTTCACAGCAGATTGGCAGTTCTAGAGTCCTCCTGATACCCTCGCCTGAGACTGTGCCAGGAGTGGAGGGTAGGGAGGGTTGCTAAGAATATGTTCTCTGGCTTGTTGGTATAATCATCTTGGGAAGTGAGAACAGTAATGGGTTTAAGAGACACGACTGCAAACTGGTTTATATTTAATACCTCAGGCCTGATATTTCTACTTCAACAAAAGCAAGAAAACAGTTAAATTACCACTATTCAAAGGACTTGTTTTAACAAATGGTCTGTGTTGCTACCCATGACTAATATCACAATAGAACTTAAAGCAGACTGAAATCTTATTCAGGGATACTTTCAATATGTGACGCGCTCCACCGAATGCAGGCTGTGTCGCAATTGACACCGGAGCTTTTGCGACAAAACATGGCTTATCCGGACTTCCGATCTGTCAAGTAAGCAAGTGAATGTTGAGTACTAAACAAGTATTCAAAGCGCACTTACTTACTTGACAGATCGGAAGTCCTGATAAGCCGTGTTTTGTCTCAAAAGCCCCCGTGTCAGTTGCAACACCGCCTACATTTGGTGGAGCGCGTCACATATATACTTTCTGGGTCTGTCCCAAATCACACTTTAATGAAGTCTGAAACGACTGCTGATTATCCACCCCAATAAGACTACAGAACCTGCTAAGAATCATCTACTTTAAAATATTACTGACAACCAGTGTTTTTCAACATTTTTTTAAGCCAAGGCACATTTTTTCATTGAATAAATCACAAGGCACACCACCAGAAGGAAATGTTAAAATGAAACTCTGTAACCTATGTTGACAATATAGAGTCGTTCCCACCAAAGTGTAATAAAAACAAAGAACAAGTATTTTATAATCATTCATACTTCTACCCACTCAGTGTGAAACCTGCGGCTGTTTGGATGAACATAGTGCTGATATCCTGGCAGGACTCAAAGAAAGACACACACGAAGCTCTTCTTCAACAGCTTTCAGTATCTGTCTGTTTTTAGTTTTATAGCAGTGAGGCTTGAAAACCTCACCTCACACAAAATAGCTTTGTTTGCCAGAATGTCGAACTTCATTGCAGTAGCCAACCAAAAAGTGTCCAAAGGTCAAGCAACAAAGCTTCGCTTTAAACCTTGATTCTGTCTCAGTTCAGTTAGTTCCTCCTGCTCCTGTAATGTCCTGTCTTTTCCACCAACTGATGCTGAGCTATATGGATCCCTAACACAGTCAAGGCATTCAGTGGAGGCTGAAGAGAAATAAAATGACATCTTCTACTCAAGAGTTTTCAAGTGTTTAACTATTATCTCACACAATGCAGGGCAATCTTGCCATTGTTTGGTGAGTGTGAACATTTCAAGATTGCCACTTTCCACATGCTGTTGCCAGCATTGTACCTTTGAACGAAATTGTTTATTTTATCTGTACTTGTAAGCAGGTTTTCATTTCGGCCTGCATTTGTGCGTCCAGTTCATTAAGATGATGAAAAATATCTGCCAGGTATGCCAGCCTTGCACACCACTCATCACTTGTAAGCAGCTTTGCGTAATCAGGCTTATCATTTGCCAGAAACACTTTAACTTCCTCCCGCAGCTCATATACACGAGCCAAGACCTTGCCGCACAACAGTCACCGACCTCAGTATGAAACCGTACGCTCCATATGCTCTGAATGCTCCACTTCCATTTCCTCACACAAACATGCAAATATGTGACTTTTCACTGGTCGTGACTTTACAAAGTTTACTATGCGCACAACATCATCCATCACAGGAACTTGGCTACGAGGGTCTCACTGTGTTAAAAACAGCGCATAACAATCACATCTGAGCTTCTTTACTTTACTCTGCTTACAAAGCCATTGGTGCTCCTGACTATGGCAGCCCCATCGGTGCAGACACTCATGCATAAAGTTTTTGCATTTAAGTCTTCTTTGTTCAGGATATTCTGATGTGGCCGGTAAAAAAAAAAAAAAAAAAAAAAAAAAAAACCCTCCTAATGTTTTTTTTTCAGGAATGCCTTCCCGTTTTCTCTGATTGTGTCTTCATCCACAAAACGTACATTGGCCAAGAGTTAAGCATGTCCATTAATATCAGTCGACTCATCAAGTTGCGAAGCAAATTTCTCACTACGGATCTTTTCCAAAATCACACCTACGATGTCTGAAAACACATCATCAATGAGATTTCCTTTCGTCTTTTTCCCCTTTATCAAGGGTCGCTACAGCGAATGATTCACACGTTTGATTTGGTTCATAGGTTTTTACGTCGGATGCGCTTCCTGACACAACCCTTTAGCAAGGGTCAGAAACACGCTGATGGCTTTGCAGCTCCTCTTTACGGAAGTCAGCAATGGATCTTTTATATGAACCTCACACCATTGACAGTGGGAGTCATGGCCGGCCTTTGATAATCCAGTTAGCTGCACTGGGGGGGGGGGGGCAGTGACAACCTTGTGGACAGTGTGACTCGAACTCCCAACCTTAGGATCAGCGATCCAGCACCCTTTACCACCGGTGCCCTTATCATCAATACGGCTGGAAATCGTGTTATCTGAGAGTGGGACTTTGGCTATTTCTTTAGCCTCTTCAGGTCCGAGCATCTCTTTTACAATGGCTTTGGAGGTGGGAAGTATTAATGTCTCTTCCACAGAATATAATTTTTTGACAGCTATGAGTTCAGCAACATGGTAACTAGCTTTAAGAGCTCTCTCACACAGGCAAACAAAATAGTCTTGCTTTGAAGCAAATTGTGTTTTATTTGGAGATGGCGTTAAAGCTTACTTTGGACCACAGCACTGTTGGATAGCTTTGAACCACACACCAAGCACAAGGGAGTCAGGTTCATTGCATCCCTGTTGAATGTAAATAAAAATGAAAAATATCATTCGCTGTATTTCCTCGTGTCAGACACATTGCTTGAGCTAACCATCTTTGTTTTCTTTGGACCTCCACTCATACTTTATCAGGGCTTGAATTTTGTCCAGTTAGGTGCTAGAATTCTTGCTTTCCGAAAACTTCTCCATCACTGTCACCGTATAGTCTTGCTAGCCACAGTGCAACTGTCATCACCACCCGACACGCCCATGCATCACTAACTCTCTTGTCTCAAAGTACAAAGCAATTAGCTACCTGCTGCCACCTATTGATATAGAAGAGTATTACATGGTTCCTCTGCCAATCACTAGACAGCACAGACACTCCACAACCACACATCATTTGTGAATAATAATTAATTCTTTTTGAAAACATTTTTTTTACACCAAATAGGTGAAATTGGACACAGACAATATGTCACGGCACATAGTGTGCCACAGCATAGTGGTTGAAAACCACTGTGGACAACAACCAAGTCCAACTGAGGAAAGTAGACAGTAATACAAAAATCACAATCCTACTTTACCAGAAGAGAAGCAATCCAGGATAGAACTTAAAGCACACTTGACCATAATTATTGAAAATCTTCAGTACGTGCTGGAGAAGACTTTAAGGAACAGTTAAATTGTTGCATCTATTCAAGATGTCAGTGAAAAAAGAACACAACAATAGTTAGAGAGGAAGATTGTAATGCTGCTTAAATTTGTGAAAACAATGACAATTACATATTCAAACCGCAAACCAGTACAGACAGTTGACAGATCAGCACAACGCATCACCAAGACTGAACTACCAGCCATCCAGGATCACTATGCACAGTTCTGTAGAAGGAAAGTTCAGTGGATCCTCTCTGGTCCCAGTCGCCCCACCACACACTCACCATGCTCCCGCTGCCAGGCAGACAGTGCAGGAGCATCTGGGATTGCAACAGCAGTTGGGCATCTGGGCATAAAAACAGCAGTTGGACAAGGGCATCAGACGTAAAAACCTATGCCAAATCAAACATGCGAATCAGATGATTCGCTGTGGTGACCCCTGAAAAAGAGAAAAAGCCAAAAGGAAAAGAAGAAGATTCAGGGGCAGGGACTACCAGCAAGCCATCAGACTACTGAAGTGCTATTGGACAATTTACACACAATAATTTGCAACACTCGCTGTACATACTGTGTATGCACACAAGCTACTTCAGTATTTTATATATATATATATATATATATATATATATATATATATGTATATATAATATTTAATATAATATTATATATATATATATATATATATATATATATATATATATAAATAAAAGGACAGGACAAAGAATTTCTATTGAAACTCCATTTATCACTACAAATCTGTTTCGAGGGGTGCTGAAACCATCCTCTCTCTTCAGGTGATTATAGAATATATAGATATAGAATTTATGATAATTTATGAATTACATGATATAGACTTTATAGAATAATCACCTGAAGAGTGAGGATGCACCACCCCTTGAAACAGATCTGTAGTGATCAATGGAGTTTCAATAGAAAGTCTTTGTCCTGTACTTTTATTTTTATTTTTATTATTATTTGCTCTACCAAAAAGTATTGAGCACTCTCCTACGGAAGGATCTACTCAGAAAATCCTATATATATATATATATATATATATAAAATGCAGCCATGAGGCGGGGGGGGGGCACTAACCAGTGTCTCTCCCCCTTATGCCGGTCCCAAGCCCGGATAAATGCAGAGGGTTGTGACAGGAAGGGCATCCGGCGTAAAACTTCTGCCAAAAAAAAAAATGCAAATGATCAATACAGAATTCATACCGGATCGGTCGAGGCCCGGGTTAACAACGACCGCCATCAGTGCTGTCAACCAACAGGGTGCTGATGGAAATTGGACTACTGTTGGTCGAAGACGTCGAAGAAGGAGAGGCGGGAGGCGTGTCCATAGGCAGAGAGAGAAGAGGAAATGCGTGAGCCTCGGACTGAGAGTAGGGACTTTGAATGTTGGAACTATGCAAGGAAAAGCTAGGGAGCTGGCTGACATGATGCAGAGGAGGAAGGTGGACATACTGTGTGTTCAGGAGACAAGGTGGAAAGGTAGAAAGGCTAAAAGCTTAGGAGCAGGGTTTAAACTGTTTTATAATGGTGTGGATGGGAAGAGAAATGGAGTAGGAGTCATCCTGAAGGAGGGGTTTGTCAGGAATGTTCTAGAAGTGAAAAGAGTGTCAGACAGAGTGATGAGTCTCAAGTTAGAAATTGAAGGTGTGATGGTCAATGTTGTTAGTGCTTATGCCCCACAGGCAGGATGTAAGCTAGAAGAGAAGGAGAGATTCTGGAGTGAGTTAGATGAAGTGATGCAGAGTACCCCCAGAGGTGAAAGAGTGGTCATTGGAGCAGACTTCAATGGACATGTTGGTGCAGGCAACAGAGGGGACGAGGAAGTGATGGGCAGGTTTGGTATCCAGGACAGGAACACAGAAGGACAGATGTTGATCGATTTTGCAAAAAGGATGGAAATGGCTATGGTGAATACTTTCTTCAAGAAGAAACAGAAGCATAGGGTGACTTATGAAAGCGGAGGTAAGAGCACACAGGTGGACTACATCTTGTGTAGGCGATGTAATTTGAAGGAAGTCAGTGACTGCAAAGTAGTAGTGGGTGAGAGTGTTGCCAAACAGCATAGGATGGTGGTATGCAGGATGACACTGATGGTGAGAAAGGTGAAAAAGGCAAAGGCAGAGCAGAAGACAAAGTGGTGGAAGCTGAAAAAGGAAGAGTGTCGTGTTGTCTTCAAGGAGGAGTTGAAACAGGCTTTGGGTAGTCAGGAAGTGCTTCCAGAGGACTGGACAACCACAGCCAATGTGATCAGGGAGACCGGTAGGAGAGTACTTGGTGTGTCCTCTGGAAGGAAAGTAGATAAGGAAACTTGGTGGTGGAATGAGGAAGTGCAGGAGTGTGTACAAAAGAAGAGGTTAGCCAAGAAGAAGTGGGACATTGAGAGGACCGAAGAGAGTAAACAGGAGTACAGGGAGACACAGCGTAAGGCGAAGGTAGCGGTGTCAAAGGCCAAACAGAGGGCGTATGATGACTTGTATGATAGGTTGAATAGTAAGGAGGGAGAAAATGATCTATACAGGTTAGCACAGCAGAGAAATAGAGATGGGAAAGACGTGCAGCAAGTTAGAGTGATAAAGGACAGAGAGGGAAATGTATTGACTGATGACAGAAGTGTGCTGGGAAGATGGAAAGAGTACTTTGAAGAGCTGATGAATGAGGAAAATGAGAGAGAAAAAAGAGTAGAAGGGGTGACCGTTGAGGAGCAGGAAGTAGCAAAGATTAGTAAGGGAGAAGTGAGGAGGGCATTGAAGAGGATGAAGAATGGAAAGGCAGTTGGCCCTGATGACATACCAGTTGAAGTATGGAAGTGTCTAGGGGAGGTAGCAGTAGATTTTCTGACAAGAATATTCAACAAGGTCTTAGAAAGTGAGCAGATGCCAGAGGAATGGAGGAAAAGTGTGCTTGTGCCCATTTTTAAGAACAAGGGCGATGTACAGAGTTGTGGCAACTACAGAGGGATAAAGTTGATGAGCCATACAATGAAGCTATGGGAAAGAATAGTGGAAGCAAGACTAAGGGCAGAGGTCAGCATTTGTGAACAACAGTTTGGTTTCATGCCCAGAAAGAGCACCACAGATGCAGTGTTTGCTTTGAGGATATTAATAGAGAAGTACAGAGAAGGTCAGAAGGAGCTGCATTGTGCCTTTGTGGATCTGGAGAAAGCATATGACAGGGTGCCGAGAGAAGAACTGTGGTATTGTATGAGGAAGTCTGGAGTGGAAGAGAAGTATGTTAGAGTGGTGCAGGACATGTATGATAGATGTAAGACAGTGGTGAGGTGTGCTGTCGGTGTGACAGAAGAGTTCAAGGTGGAGGTGGGACTGCATCAAGGGTCAGCTCTCAGCCCCTTCTTGTTTGCTATGGTGATGGACAGGCTAACAGATGAGGTTAGACAAGAATCTCCATGGACTATGATGTTTGCAGATGACATAGTGATCTGTAGTGAGAGCAGAGACCGAGTGGAGGAAAATCTAGAGAGGTGGAGGTATGCCCTGGAAAGGAGGGGATTGAAGGTTAGTCTTAGTAAGACAGAATACATGTGTGTGAACGACAAGGACCCAAGAGGAACTTTGAGGTTACAGGGGCAGAGATAAAGAAGGTGGAGGATTTTAAGTACTTAGGCTCAACAATCCAGAGCAATGGAGAGTGTGGAAAAGAGGTGAAGAAGCGCGTGCAGGCAGGTTGGAATGGATGGAGAAAAGTGTCCGGTGTGATGTGTGATAGGAGAGTATCGGCAAGAATGAAGGGAAAAGTGTACAAGACGGTGATGAGGCCAGCAATGTTGTATGGTTTAGAGACAGTGGCCCTGGGGAAAAGACAGGAGTCAGAGTTGGAGGTAGCAGAGATGAAAATGTTGAGGTTCTCTTTGGGAGTAACGAGGATGGATAGGATCAGAAATGAGTACATCAGAGGGACAGCACATGTTAGATGTTTTGGAGACAAAGTCAGAGAGGCTAGATTGAGATGGTTTGGACATGTACAGAGGAGGGATAGTGAGTATATTGGTCGTAGGATGCTGAGGTTGGAACTACCAGGCAAAAGGCCCAGAGGAAGACCAAAGAGAAGATTTATGGATGCAATGAAGGCGGACATGAAGGTCGTTGGAGTAAGAGTAGAAGATGCAGAGGATAGGGAGAGATGGAGGCAAATCATTTGCTGTGGCGACCCCTGAAGGGAACAGCCGAAAGGAAAAGAAGAAGATATAGATATATATATATATATATATATATATATATATATATATATATATATATATATATGTATATATATATATATATATATATATATATATATATATATATATACATATACATGTAAATAAATATATAGAAATATATATATATATATATCCTCATCCTCATCTTCTTCTGCTAAGTCCAGGGTAGGGTCGCGGGGGCGGTCCAGACGTCCCTCTCCCCAGCCACTTCCTTCAACTCTTCCGGGGGGACACACGAGGCGTTCCTAGACAAGCCGAGAGACATAGTCCCTCCAGCGTGTTCTAGGTCGACCCCGGGTCTCTTCCTGGTTGGACATGTCCGAAACACTACACCAGGGAGGCGTCCGGGAGGCATTCTGACTAGATGCCTGAGCCACCTCAACTGGGTTCTCTCAATGCGGAGGAGCAGCGGACATACTCCGAGCTCTTCATGGATGATAGAGCTTCTCACCCTCAGAACCCTGCCACCCGACGAAGGAAGCTAATTTCAGCCTATTGTATCCACAATCTTGTTCTTTCTGTCACTACCCAAAGCTTGGGACCATAGGTGAGGTTTGTAATGTAGATCGCCGTGTAAATTCAGAGCTTTGCCTTGCGGCTCAGCTCCTTCTTCACCACGACGGACCGGTACAGGCTCTGTTTAACAGCAGAGGCTGCAACCATATATATATATATATATATATATATATATATATATATATATGAGATTTACTTACGGCTTTCTCGCTTTATCAGGGGTCGCCACAGCGAATGGTTCACACGTCATTTGGCATAGGTTTTTACGTTGGATGCCCTTGCTGACACAACCAGTTAGCAATGGACAGAAACACGCTGATGTCTTTGCAGCTCCTCTTTACAAAACTCAGCAATGGTTCTTTTACATGAACCTCTCACCATAGACAGTGAGAGACATGGCCAGCCTTTGATAACCCAGTTAGCTGCACTGGGGTGGGGGTGGGGGGGGGTGACAACCCTGTGGAGAGTGGTGGGACTCGAACCCCCAACCTTACGATCAGCGATCCAGCACCCTATACCACTAGACCACCACTGCCTCCTTATGTATAGTCTATATAATTTACTTTTACATTTTATCTTATGTTCTTTATGTGCAATTTCTATTTCTTTTTTGCAATATCAAAGGGGATTTAAATCCAAGGTTGTTTTTTTTTTTCTTTTTTTTTCTGGCAATGTTGTTCCATTGTTACCTGGAAATGACAAATAATCCTTAAACTTGGAACCTGCAACTAATCAAGGATAAAAGTGGTCGAACAAAATATTATAGCTTCCACATTTCTTGGCCTTTTTATTTAATCATGGTTTCCTTCTCTTCTCGACTCTACAGTGTTGGATTTCGTACCTGTCTCTTTCTCTTGATCCGAGGATAGTGACATATTTTTCAAGTGAAAACCTTTTTTCTCCTTTCCTCTGTCTTGGCTGATGAGTTCTGTCATGGGATGAAATAGATGAAGAGGAGTCAGAGAGAGGGAGAGAGAGATGGGAACTGAATATACATAGCTGGTTTAAGTTAGTATTGGCATTAGCACTGATTCGAAATAAATCTAATTGATGTATAATACCTTATAAAGTGCCCTAAAATGTTCAGGTTTTGGCTACATATTTGATTTTTTTTTTTTTTTTTCATTTTTGGTTCTAGTGAGGGCGGCACAGTGGTGTAGTGGTTAGCACGTCTATCTCACAGCAAGAAGGTCCTGAGTTTGATTCCCTGCTCAGGCATATCTTTGTGGAGTTTGCATGTTCTCCCCTGTTTGCATGGGTTTCCTCTGAGTACTCCAGTTTCCTCCCACAGTCCAAAAACATGCACAGTAAGTTAATTGGCATGTCCAAATCATCCAAATAGGTGTGAATGTGAGTATGAATGGTTGTGTGAATGTTGGCCTTGGAATGGTCTAGTGAGCTGTCCAGGATGTACCTCGCCCCAAGTCGGCTGAGAAGGGTGCCAGCCTCCCCGTGACTTTAATTAGAATTAAGGGGTTCAGAAAATGAATAAAAGAATGAATATTTGTAGGGGTTTAAGCAATTCAGTACATCCAAACCCTGTGGACAAAGCAAAGTGAGCATGTTTCACATGTCGGCAATTCATTAAGAATAATTGCAGTTTTGTAATTAATTCAGCGGGTTTTATTGAGCTGAGAGGTTGTCACAATGCATTCAGTATCAAGTATGATGGTGTTGACTGCTTTTTTATTTCAACATTTTTGTGTATTTCTTCTAAAGGAAAGAAACATGATGTTTAATTAAATATTAAAGTGTCAAGTGAATCCACTTGTGAGAAATATGAATGAGGTATTTTCAATGCCTTTGCAAGTAAATATTACCATTAGTTTTACTCTTATTAAAAGAGGACACCAGCAAGATCCCTTTGTGCCAATGTTACAATTATTCAGAACATTGCAGAAAGGATTTTTCCCCTTTCTATTCTTTCATATTGCACAATTATACAGAGGCCTAACAATGCCGAGTTTTCTTTGCTTTGTCACTTCAATTCCGATTTCAATTAACTTGAACAAAAATAAACAAATATGGAGAGAAAGAAAGAAAGACAGAAAGAAAGGAAGAAAGAAAGAAAGTATATTCAGGGCAGTGGTCATGTGCTGGATAACTAATCACAAGGTCAGGGGCTCAAGCCCCACGATCTACAGGTTTTCACTGCTGTCCCCCCCAGTGCAGCTAATTGGTTTATCAAAGGCCAGCCATGTCGCTCACTGTCTATGGTATGAGGTTTATGTAAAAGAGCCATTGCTGACTGTAAACAAAACAGGAACTGTATACCGTAAATATGTTTCTACCCTGCGATGGTCTGGCGAGGTATACAGGGTGTGCTCTGTTCAGAGTCGGCTGAGCTAGATGCCAGCCATCCGACACTAATTTGGATTAAGTGGTTCAGAAAATGAATGACAATTTATTCATTATACTTTTAAGACAGTTACATCCAACCACAATTATACTGTATATTATACCAAGTAGTGTATTTAATGTCTTCTTCTTCTTTTCCTTTCAGCTGTTCCCTTTCAAACAAACACAGCCAATCATCTGCCTCTGTCTTCATGGACATCATATTAATGAGTCACATGTTTGATTTCGCGTCGGATGCCCTTCCTGACACAACCCTTTAGTAAGGAGCAGAAACATGCTGATGGCTTCGCAGCTCCTCTTTAAGAAAGTCAGCAATGGTTCTTTTACATTAACCTCTCACCATAGACAGTGAGAGACATGGCCAGCCTTTGATAACCCAGTTAGCTGAACTTGGGGGACACTCACAACCTTGCGAAGAGTGGGACTCGAACCCCCAACCTTAGGATCAGTGATTTAGCGCCCTTTACCACGAGGCCACCACTGCACCGAAGTAGTGTATTTTTATGTACAGTATTGAATATGCTACTTGATGGTACAGTCGGCCCTTGACCATTCGCAGTACAGCACTTGTGCCGCCGGATACTCGTAGATTAGCGACAAACTCGGAAGTAACTGGCATGAGATTCAAATTTAGCCAATGGCTGAGAGCTTTTGCATCTTCCTCCTGCTGATTGGTTGCAGATGATTGGTATACCTCCTTGTTTTCCTCTCCGCGCACAAATTATCAATGTGATTGCTTGACTTGTGAATTCATGTTTTTTTTTTTTTCCATGTGTTTTTAATGATTATTTAAGCGCTTTGATGTCACTCAAACGCCCTGTAGCTTCTGTAGCTTCTGGTAAGGAGCCTAAGCACTTTCTTTATTAATAAATATTATGACAGTACAAAATTAAAAAGTTTTTAATGAATCATTACTACATTTTACTGCATTATTACTGTATTAACGAGTAAGACTGTCTATAGAATGTGTTGAGCAAGCATATTTTAGTGCATGTAAGATCATACATAGGGTTTTAAAACCACACCAATTACTTGCGGATTTTCATAATCCGCGGAAAGGGCCGGAACCGAACCATCATGAAAATCGAGCCCTACTGTATAGATTTATTAGACAAAATATTCCAATTTTCATTCCTGCCATAGCTTTCCTCCTGTCAAGTCAGTACTTGTCCTACAATTCCCAGAATGCACTCCACCAATCTCCTATGTATCAAATGACTGCGAACACACCTGTCTTTACTTCCCAGAAAATAATGGTTAGTCTATCAAGTCAGTTCAGAAGGCTTTATATCCCTTAAATATATTCTGAGGTAAATACGTATTTACATTTGCTTATTTATTTATTTAACCATAGTTTCATTGCATGCCTACGGTTCAATTTATTTTTTAATGCTTTTGAGATGAGAGAGAGATTTCCTTGCGGCTTTTTCCCTTTATCAGGGGTCGCCACAGTGAATGATTTGCATGTTTGATTTGGCATAGGTTTTTAGGTTGGATGCCCTTCCTGACACAACCCCTTTTTAGAAAGGGACAGAAACACACTGACAGATTTGCAACGACTCTTTTTACGAAAGTCAGCAGTGTTTTTTTTACATACCTCACACCATAGACAGTGAGAGACATGGCCCGCCTTTGATAACCCAGTTAGCTGCACTGGGGTAGACAGTGACAACTTTGTGGAGAGTGGGACTCGAACCCCAACCTTAGGATCAGCCCAATACCACTAGACCACCACTGCCCCTTTTTAATGCTTTTATAGTTAATAAATAAATAAATAAATAAATAACTATGGACTGTATTCTAAAGCATGAACACCTATATGGTTCAAAATCATTGGGGAAAATATTAGGATATTATATAAAAACAAACAAACAAAAAAAAAAACATGATATTATTGTTGAAGTACTGATAGCGGGGCAGTGGTGGTCTGTGGGGCAGTGGTGGTCTAGTGGTATAGGGTGCTGGATCGCTGATCCAAAGGTTGGGGGTTCGAGTCCCACTCTTTACAAGGTTGTCACTCCCCCCCCCCCCCCCCCCCCCCCCAGTGCAGCTAACTGGGTTATTAAAGCGGGCCATGTCTGTCACTGTCTATGGTGAGAGGTTCATGTAAAAGAACCATTGCTGACGTTCGTAAAGAGTAGCTGCAAAGTCGTCAGCGTGTTTCTGTCCCTTGCTAAAAAGTGTTGTCACAGGAAGGGCATCCGACGTAAAAACCTCTGCCAAATCAAACATGTGAATCAGATGATTCGCTGTGGCGACTCCCGAGTAAAAGGGAAAAAGCCGAAAGGAAGACACACAGACATTATTGTTGGTGTATTCCTTCTTCTTTTTCTTTCGGCTGTTCCCTTCAGGGGTCGCCACAGCAAATGATCTGCCTCCATCTCTCCCTATCCTCTGCATCTTCTACTCTTACTCCAACGACCTTCATGTCCGCCTTCACCGCATCCATAAATCTTCTCTTTGGTCTTCCTCTGGGCCTTCTGCCTGGTAGTTCCAACCTCAGAAACCTACTACCAATATACTCACTATCCCTCCTCTGTACATGTCCAAACCATCTCAATCTAGCTGACTTTGTCTCCAAAACATCTTACATGTGCTGTCTCTCTGATGTATTCATTCCTGATCCTATCCATCCTCGTTACTCCCAAAGAGAACCTCAACATTTTCATCTCTGCTCCCTCCAACTCTGACTCCTGTCTTTTCCCCAGGGCCACTGTCTCTAAACCATACAACATCGCTGGCCTCATCACTGTCTTGTACACTTTTCCCTTCATTCTTGCCGATACTCTCCTATCACACATCACACCGGACACTTTTCTCCATCCATTCCAATTGGCGTATTCCCAATTTATATAATCAGTTGTACTAAAAGGAAAAACAGTACTTGTGTTGATATGTAATATTTAAAATACCTACAGTGTTTCTGCACTTTGGAAAGCTCCTTCACCATGATTGCACCATTCTATACAGTATATTAAGCTCAACAGTTAAGGCTTTGGCTAAAGGAAAGAGATTCGAGCCCCAGAACCATTAAGCTGCCTCTGCTGGGTCCTTGAGGATGATCTTAACCCTCTCTCCTCCAGGGGTTGCCCCATATTATGCACTGTAAAATCGGGAAAAATTCAAATCCCTTCCTATCCTTCTATGAGAAATATTGGGAATCATTGACTAAACAAACACATGCATTCTTAAATCTTAGTTCTGCGATTTTCTGGCATTTACCTATACAGTCCGCACTCTACTTACGAAATTAATCCGTTCCAGTGCCTTTTTCGTAACCTGTAGTTTTCGTAAATAGAGGCACATTTTGCATGTAAAACACGTGATTCGTTCCAAGGCTCCCAAGACTACCACATAAACCCTTTAAAAATGATAAAAGTACACCAATTTTGTATGACATATGTATTAAATATGTGTTAAAAGTAAAAGAAAATAATTTATTAAAACATTTAAACATTTTATTACCATATTCATTAAACCTTTTTTTATTAATACACACACACACACACACACACACACACACACACAAGCACACTCTCTCTCTCTCTCTCTCTCTCTCTCTCTCTCTCTCACACACACACACACACACACACACACACACACACAAACAACACACATTTGTGGCACGCTCTGCTGAATGTGGGTTCCGCCCACACGCAGGGCACAGCAGACGCCGGAGCTATTGAGATGGGATATTCAAAGCACACTCCCTGCTTGACAGATCGGAGGTCCGGACTCGGCATTGACTTGTTTCCTTGAGGGATCGGAGGTCTGGATGAGCCGTGTTTTTTTTGCTCACATTTGGTGGAGCGCGCCACATTTATTAAACATTTACTGAATTAAACAACTTAAAAAAATGAAAAATAAGCTGCACTGTGCACTCTCGAAAGAGAGTTAAAGAACACCTGTCTCCTTCCATCTCTGACTGACTCTGCATGCAGTCCTGTGTCTGTCAGGGCAAGTGCGCCACATCTCTGTCAAAACTGTCTTCATTCCTTATCGTTTCACTTGGTTGTCTAGTCATGTAAACCCAGAATCATTACCAATGAGCCGTGTTTATAAGATTATAAGATGAGCCCTCTCAAATAAACTCATGAAACTCATGCACCAACAGTACAACTCTCCTTTACGCGTGTGACAAACAGGCATGGCTACACTACTATGAAGATTCAGAACATTTTTTATGAACCAATTTTTCTATTAACCAAACAATATTAAACATTTGTATTAGGGGCAGTGGTGGTCTAGTGCTATAGGGCGCTGGATCCCTGATCCAAAGGTTGGGGGTTCGAGTCCCACTCTCCACAAGGTTGTCACTGTCCCCCCCAGTGCGGCTAACTGGGTTATCAAAGGCGGACCATGTCTCTCACTGTCTATGGTGCGAGGCATGTAAAAGAACCATTGCTGACTTTCGAAAAGAGTAGCTGCAAAGTCGTCAGCGTGTTTCTGTCCCTTGCTAACAGGGTTGTGACAGGTAGGGCATCCGACGTAAAAACCTCTGCCAAATCAAACGTGCGAATCAAATGATTTGCTGTGGCGACTCCCGAGTAAAACGGGAATAAGCCGAAAGGAAGACAATTTAACATTTGTATTAACCGTTTTTTTTTTTTATTAACCAAACCAAACAATACTAAACTTTATTAAACATTTGTGACGCGCTGAGGCGTCGTGGCCGGCATAGGAGCCTTTGGGGCGGAACGCGACTTGTCCGGACCTCCGATATGTCAAGCAGGCAAGTGCGCTTTGAACACTTGTTTAGTACTCAACATTCACTCGTTTGCTTGAGGGATCGCAGGTCCGGATGAGCCACATTTTGCCCACATTCGGCGGAGTGCGCTACAGTTATTAAACATTTACTGAATTAATCAACTTAAAAAACTGAAATAAGCTGCAATGAGCATTTTCGAAACTCACGAACCAACAGTACAGCTCTCCTTTACGTGTGTGACAAACAAGTACAGTACTATGGAGATTCAGCTCCCTCCTGGCCAATGGGAGGCCAATGGGGCGAGATGTTGGGAGACAGCCAATGAGAGATCAACTCATGCATTGTTTGAATTTTTGTACGGCACGTTTGGTGCTTTTCGTAAGAAGATGTTGTTTCGTATACAGAGGGCGAAAATTTCGGAAAGTTATTTTCGTAACCTGGATTTTTCGTATTCAGAGGTTTTCGTAAGTACAGTACCAACTGTATTTTCTTACCTCTATTTTTATTTTTTTTCATTGCTACAAGCACACTCAGTCATTCATTTGTTGAACTGCTTAATCCTATTTTAGTGTTGTGGGGAGTTTGGAGCCAGTATATACGTGACAGTAAACGTCTTTCACGACTGGTGCAATGGCATATTTGCATACCCCTCAGCATGGACACTGAGGAGAGAACTCATTCCACACAGATTTATTTGTGAAGATCTACTGACTGTATAAGCCGTTTTGGGCTACCAAGAGCTTTTATGATGGAGTTGTGCTACACCTTGAACCAGCACTGTGGGAATGAATGGAAATATTTAATGCAGTAAATAAAATACAGTCAGTGCTAAGCTACTTTACACACCAGAGAGGATGCATATAGGTCAGCAGTTACAGTTGCCAGTGTCACAGACCTGTGCTTGACGAGTTTGTTCTTGGCTTCTGATTCAAACCATTTTTTTTTTTTTTTTTTGCTCCGTTATTCATGTAACTTTGTATGTTTCTCTGCTCTCCCTGTGCTTTAATGGGTTACCTCTGGGTATTCTGGTTTCCCTCTACAGTCCAAAGACATGCACATGATTCCAATTAACTGTTTCAAATTGTTTCTAGGTGTGAGTCAAGAAAGTAGCTGTGTGTGTGTGTGTGGTGGGGGGTGGTCCTTGTGATTATCTGGTGATGGTTTATATTCTGCCTTTGTCCAGTGTCGGCTGAGATAGGTTTCAGCATCCCTGTGACCCGGGTTTGACTGATGAGTGAAAGTTATGAGAGCGTTAATGATGAATGAGGCCTATTGTTTTAAAAGATTTCAATAATTTTCTCACACATGATGACAGAAGATCCGCAGTTTGTCTTTTATGCCTCAGTGTAGGTCTTTAATGAGTGTACTACTTTTGTACCAAATCATTATGCAATTACATTTTCTTTTTTTTCTTTTTTTTCTTTTTTTTGCTTTAAATCACATTAACATTGATTATAGTATTACCTCCTTACAAGTCAAGTATTGTCCCAGCCCTTTATATATATTTAAAATATATATTAACAAATGAAAGATGGTTGACCAGACAGAATTTGAAATATCTTGAATTCATGCAGCCTGCAATGAAAAAAAGGGGAAAAAATGAAATTAGTGCATCCCAGCCTTTTTAGAATGTGAGGCTATACTTGCAGTACCAGTCAATGGTTTACACAGTTATTTGTGTGTCAACATTTTTAAGTTAGAGTTTTTTGTTTTGAAAAACAGTCATCACTGGACCAGAACTCATCTACTTAAATCTCAGAATACACGTATTTTATAATTTATATTATCTGGGTTTCAATCAGACGAATAACATCAGGCAAGCTGGAGGTTATCCAAGTTCCTGGTTTCTCAAACTGCAGGTTGTATAACCGTCCCATTTAACTCTCATCACAACTTAGCCTGCAGAAAGTTTTCTGGGTACAGTGGATTGCAGGATAGTTTCAGAAGAAAAGGAAAATAAAATGCCTGGTGAGGGAACAGTTATTTATGACAGCTGTTTTACATGCAGTACCGAAAGTCTGGACGTACCCGCTCATTCTGACTCCAATTAGAGCTGCGTCCAAAGATTTGACTGAAAGTGTATGTGTGATAGATAGATGATTTCTTCTTCTTCTTCTTCTTCTTCTTCTGTAAAATCTTTCAAATCAAGAAAGACATTTTTCTGCCATCAGAAATGCTCTGCAGGTGAATACATACACACACACACACACACACACACACACACACACACACACACACACACACATATATATACACATATATATATATATATATATATATATATATATATATATATATATATATATATATATATATATATATATATTTCACTAAAATCCTGTCTCTAATCATGCATGGAGGTGAAGGTCAGACAAGGTCACATACTTTTGTAGATAGAGCACTTTGAAATGAAGTCTGATGGGCATGACATTCCAATGAAACACAAATAGGAAATCATACATGGAGCTTTAAAAGAGACAAATATATTTTCAGTGACTCTGAAAGATCAATGAACACCTATCCTGTAAATCCTTACATTAATAATAATTAATAATAAATAATAATAAAACAAGAATAAACAATAAGTCAAGTAACCCTTCCGATCATTGACTGTAGTGAAGATGTCACGTGGACAGGCATGAGGTGATGCGTTACAGAGAAGGAAGAGAAGGAGGAGGAAAATTTTGTTTTCACTACAAATGCCAGCCAAGAAAGGCTTGTGGTGAGCTCTCACAAGGACAGTGCTTCTCATATAGTGGGGCACGCCCTCCTTGGGGGTGTGTGGTGTGATGCCAGGGACACGCGTATGACCCTGGGGAACATGCATTTTTACCATACTGTACTAGAATTAAGTGTAACTGCGCAAGCACTACAGTAGTTGGTAGTGAAGCTCTCATTGTTGTGCTATGGTGTAGGAAAAAGCCCCAAGCAAACGATATAAAGTGAAGTGCATGCAGGGTGCTGGCAGGGCATGAATTTTTTTTCTCCTTCCTATAGGGGCATCACAGAAAAAAAAAAAAATTGAGAAGCATGGCACAAGGTGTTCTCAGAGCGCAGAACAATACACACAGAAGAATACGGGGCTAAACGGCCCGGAAAAGCCATTTCCCCAGCAGAGCTCGCATATCAAAATTTTGCTCGTTGGATAACTCAATATCATGGAAAATTCATTATAAAAGACACTCGTAAGTCAACATGCCACTGTACTTCAATTAGATTATTTAAACAGCTGGCATTTTTTTTTTCTCAATTACTAGCTTGTTTAGATTATTAGCTGTATATAGGGGCAGTGGTGGTCTAGTGGTATAGGGCGCTGGATCGCTGATCCAAAGGTTGGGGGTTCGAGTCCCACTCTCCACAAGGTTGTCACTGTCCCCCCAGTGCAGCTGACTGGGTTATCAAAGGCAGGCCATGTCTGTCACTGTCTATGGTGAGAGGTTGATGTAAAAGAACCATTGCTGACTTTGGTAAAGAGGAGCTGCAAAGTCGTCAGCGTGTTTCTGTCCCGCGCTAAAAAGGGTTGTGACAGGAAGGGCATCCGACGTAAAAACCTCTGCCAAATCAAACGTGCGAATCAGATGATTCACTGTGGCGACTCCCGAGTAAAATGGAAAAAGCCGAAAGGAAGACAGACAGATTATTAACTGTATATACAGTGTAATTTTAACTGACAATAAATCCTAAGGAATAAATTTTCTTCAGACCTGCTCTCTTTGAATTACAATTTACATTCCCATTCAAAATCTATTTTTAAAACTACAGTCAAACATTATGAAGATGTTATCAAATGGAGGTTTTCAGTAAAACTGATTTAAAAGAAACAATTCATTGTAAGCAGTTTACAAAGCAATGGTATTATTACAATTATTATTGTTACCAAGCCAAGATGTGTGTATTTGGAGTCAACACAATTAAGCTATCTGTGTTTATTATGACTTGGGCTTTTATATTTATATATATTCATATATTTATGTATATATATATATATATATATATATATATATATATCTGTATATATATATATATATATATATATATATATATATATATATATATATATATATATATATATATATATATATATATTTTTTTTTTTTTTTTCTTCTGGGGTATATAGGGGAAAGAATGACTAAAAATCACTCTTTTAATGTCCCCGATAAAAAAAATAATAAAAATAAGGTGCTGTGTTAATGTGTCGGTTTAGAAACTCCATTGTAATAAACCATCTAAATTGATTGGATGTTTTAATCATAACTCAGATTGCCTTGCATGTTTATGGCTGTCTGTGTCACAGCCTCAGACCATTTTATCTCTGTGCCAAACATGCAGGCTAAGTGCACACATGCAAACAGATGAGCAGAAGAATTAAATAAAAAGCACATTTACAAGTCCAACTATGGTAGTTCATTAATATCTGTTGAAGCAACTTTTAGCTTGATGCTGATGGAAGTGATAGAATTGATTTACTGTCAATGAGTAAACTGAGTAATCCACTCGTAGTGATCATTTTAGTGCCTTAAGCAGATTGAGTATTTTATATTTGCAGGGTAGTGCATGCTTGTACACTTTCAAAAGCAACAACATTTTATGTACCTCCATCCTTCATCAATAGTATTTAAATATCCAAATCACAGGGGGAAGGTGGAGCCAATCTCAGCTGACTTTAGGTGAGTTAGAATTGAGGTTATCATAAGCAGGTGTGGATAAAAAAAAAAAAAAAAAAAAAAAAAGAAATAGAAATTATGAAACACTTATAAATAAGTTGGCGGCCTTCAGATATAGTGTTCAGCACACCCACCCCTCAGCAAGGTATAATCCGTCTGCCTGTGTGTGTTTCCTCTGGGTACTCTGGTTTTCTCCCAAGTTCAGTGTTTGTGCCATTTTCACCCAGAGTCAGGTAAGATGGGTTCCAGGCCTCCCAGCCACTTTAGTTGGATTGGATAGTTTGAGAAATGAATGAGTGAATGAATGATAATCAGGTATCTAGGTATTTATTAATTTGGAATTCTCTCTTGCTCCATCAAACAATTATATATGTGTGTGTGTGTGTGTGTGGGGGGGGGTACTATTGTCTTGCATGCACACTAGTGACATGGCTAATCTGGTCATGTTACAAACCTTTTATTTAATTAATTATATACTTTGCTCGGGCTTATTTGTCCATTTGGGGGTGTTACCGCTACAAGCCCAGTTTTCTGCACCTGCACATATTTTTGTCTTTGTGGCTGTGGGTGGCTCAGAATCTCAGAGAACAAATAACCAAAAAATAAATAAAATAAAATACAGAATAATAATAATAATAATAACAATAATAATAATAATAATAATAATATAAAAAATAAAAAAATAAAACATACAGGTGAAAAACTGACTGTTAATCCCATTTGTAGAGTGTAAATGTGTGCAAGGGGATTATTTTCAATTAATGAGAACATTGTATGTGTTAAAAGTGCCTGCCTATTACTGTATTTTATTGTATATTATATTATATTTAATATGTATTGTATGGTATATTATTATACATTTCTTTTCTTTCTTTCTGTATATTATATACTTATATTAAAAAATTGTGTAGGCTCTAGATGTGTTGCTAAAATAGCTTAAATCCATCAAGGCCTGGACTCCTAAACATCTCTGAAGGTGTGTTGTGCTCGCTAGCAAGCACATCCTTTAATTTCTGTAAGTTACAACATCTGGTCACCATGGTTTCGATGAGTTTATCCTTGCCGCGAACTTCTTGCAGACACATAATCTGGGCGGAAATTTTCTCAAACCTTTCCTGAGCAGTTTCTGTAGTATGATGAGAGTCCATTATCCTGCTGAAAGAAGGTGCTACCATTAGGGAGCCCCACTGTGGTCAATGGGTGCAGTTGATCTGAAATAATGTTTAAGTAGAGATTATGAGTCAAAGTAGCATCCAAATAAATTCGAGGACATACAGTTCCCAATCAAACATGACCCAGAACATCACATGCTTTCACTGTCTTTCCTTCTTCACAGTGTTGCCATCTCTACTCTATGAAAGCAATGCACATGCACCAAGCTGTCCGTGAGACCTAGGAATATGGAGATGCACTGACCGAGTTGTCTAGTCCTATCAATTTGGCCATTGTCAAAGTCAGTCAGATGTTTTTGCTTGCCATTTTTCCTGCTTCCAAAACATCAATTTTAAAAGTGGATAACTCACATGCTGCCTAATGCATCCCACCCGAGGGCTGATGCTACTGCTATAAAAAAATCAGCGGTATTCACTTTACCACTTAGTGGTTTAATATTTTTTATTATTATTATTATTATTATTAATTATGTATTATTTAGTGTAAACATCTCCATGTCCCTATGTTCCTAAAACTGGTGCTGAAGGACCACCTGCCCTGCTCATTTTAGTGTTGTCCTTGCTCTATCACACTCACTTTAATTCAAGAAGGCCTGAGTTCATCAGTTGTCTTGCTCACAGGAAGAGTACACAAGGGGTTCTGCAGAACCATGGTTATGAACCCATGCCTTATAGAATACTTGGCTTTAGCTAGTTGAGTAGCTGGTTACCATTTCTTTTTTTTTTCTTTTTTTTTTTTAATGATAGTAAAGCTAACTATAAGCTCAGTAGCCCTGTTATTGGCTGCATTCTCCATGTGAATTATGAGCCACTCTGTATAGAGTGAGAAATCGATAGCTGTGAAGCTACAGCCCATCCTTTCCATACACAAATAGAGGGTCATGAGCTGTTTGCACTATTACACAACAGGCGTTCACATTTATGTGTCAGATCTCCCATTAATGGCATATTGATCCTGTCCCTACAGTTTAGTGCAGCCTACCCCCCCCCCCCCCTCTATCGCATTTTCCCCGCTGCCTATGGGTCTGTATGTGTAGCCCCTACTTTTGTAGAGGAGATTATGGTGGGCTTCCTACACTGCCGAGTGACTAATAGGGTGTCCAACTAGATAAATTACACTTTAAGTAAGAGAAAATAGCTCCTGTGAGTAGCTTCCCACACCTCTCTCTTTTTGTCTCTTTCTTGGCCTCTACTCCAAGTGACAGGTAATGAGAAGTGAGAAGTGCGTACACCATGCCACACATCAATAAAGGAATTATGCATATAAATGTTGTAAGTTGTCAATGGATTATGAAGATCCTCTAATGCTCCCTCCCACACTTCCTTTTTTCTATCTTCAGATTTTCTATCAGTTGATGAAAAGGGTTCGAGACTCAAGTGATTATGTGATAATTCTTCATCTCTGAGTCAGGTTCTCTTCACATTGCTCATTATGCTGTTTGTCATTTTGTCTTTCAATTTTCTACTTTACTATGCCTTGATATAACCAAATGTTATAGTAAAATAACACTTCGTGGGGAAGAGTGATGGAAAATGTTGCAATTTGATGAGACATGCGATTGAATTTCCAGATGAAAAAAACTGGTTTCTTAAAGGTTGTTTTTAAGGTCTTTTTTTGTAGCTCAGCAAGCATTGTTAGCTGAAGAAATGCAGTAGAGAGGCAACTGCAGCTCATTCAAACAGCATTTTATATATATATATATATATATATATATATATATATATATATATATATATATATATATATATATATGCTTCTCCCTTCAGTAGCCGCTACAGCAAACCATCCACCTCCATCTCACCTTATCCTCTGCATCTTCTTCTCTTACTCCAACAACCTTCATGTCCTCCTTCACCACATCCATAAATCTTCTCTTTGGTCTTTCTCTTGGCCTTCTGCCTGGTAGTTCCAACCTCAGCATCCTACTACCAATATACTCACTATCCCTCCTCTGTACATGTCCAAACTATCTAAATCTAGCCTCTCTGACTTTGTCTCCAAAACCTCTAACATGTGCTGTCCCTCTGATGTATTCATTTCTGATCCTATCCATCCTCGTTACTCCCAAAGAGAACCTCAACATTTTCATCTCTGCTACCTCCAGCTCTGCCTCCTGTTTTTTCCCCCAGGGCCACTGTCTCTAAACCATACAACATCACTGGCCTCATCACCGTCTTGTACACTTTTCCTTTCATTCTTGCCGATACCTTCCTATCCCACATCACACCGGATACGTTTCCCCGACCATTCCAACCTGCCAGCACATGCTTATTCACCTCTTTTCCGCACTCTCCATTGCTCTGGATTGTTGAGCCTAAGTACTTAAAATCCTCCACCCTCTTTATCTCTGCTCCCTGTAACCTCACCGTTCCTTTTGAGTCCTTGTATACACTGTATAAATGTATTGTCTTACTGAGACTAACCTTCATTCCCCTCCTTTCCAGGGCATACCTCCACCTCTCTAGGTTTTCCTGCACTTGTTCTCTGCTCTCACTATAGAGCACAGTGTCATCTGCAAACATCATAGTCCATGGAGATTCTTGTCTAACTTCGTCTGTCAGCCTGTCCATCACCATAGCAAACAAGAAGGGGCTCAGAGCTGATCCTTGACGCAGTCCCACCTCCACCTTGAACTCTTCTGTCACACCGACAGCACACCTCACCACTGTCTTACATCTCTCATACATGTCCTGCACCACTCAAACATACTTCTCTGCCACTCCAGACTTCCTCATGCAATACCACAGTTCCTGTCTCAACACCCTGTCATATGCTTTCTCCAGATCCACAAAGGCACAATGTAGCTCCGTCTGACCTTCTCTGTACTTCTCCATTAACATCCTCAAGGCAAACACTGCATCTGTGGTGCTCTTTCTTGGCATGAAACCAAACTGTTGTTCACAAATGCTGACCTCTGCCTTTAGTCTAGCTTCCATTATTCTTTCCCATAACTTCATCATATGTTCTCATCAACTTTATCCCTTTGTAGTTGCCACAACTGTGCATGTCTCTCTTGTTCTTAAAATGGGCACCAGCACACTTTTCCTCCAATACTCTGGCATCTGCTCACGCTCTAAAATCTTGTTGAATGTTCTTGTCAGAAAATCTACTGCTACCTCACCGAGACACTTCCATACCTCCACAGGTATGTTATCAAGACCAACTGCCTTTCCACTCTTCATCCTCTTCAGTGCCCTCCTCACTTCACCCTTAGTAATCTTTGCTACTTCCTGGTCCTCAACAGTCACCTCTTCTACTTATTTTTCCTCCCTTTCTCTATTTCTCTGCTGTGCCAACCTGTATAAATCATTTTCTCCCTCCTTACCGTCCAACCTAGCATACAAGTCATCATACGCCCTCTGTTTGGCCTTTGACACCGCTACCTTCGCCTTACGCTGTGTCTCCCTGTACTTCTGTTTACTCTCTTCGGTCCTCTCAATGTCCCATTTTTTTCTTAGCTAACCTCTTCCTTTGTACACACTCCTGCACTTCCTCATTCCACCACCAAGTCTCCTTATCTACTGTCCTTCCAGAGGACACACCAAGTACTCTCCTGCTTGTCTTCCTGATCACATTAGCTGTAGTTGTCCAGTCATCTGGAAGCACTTCCTGACCCTTGCCTGTTTCAACTCCTCCTTAAAGACAACACGACACTCTTCCTTTTTCAGCTTCCACCACTTTGTCTTCTCTGCCTTTGCCTTCTTCACCTTTCTTACCATCAGGATTATCCTGCACACCACCATCCTATGCTGTTTGGCAACACTCCCACCCACTAGTACTTTGCAGTCACTGACTCCCTTCAATTTACATTCCCTACACAAGATGTAGTCTACCTGTGTGCTCATATCTCTGCTTTTATAAGTCACCCTATGCTCCTGTCTTTTCTGGAAGAAAGTATTCACCACAGCCATGTACATCCTTTTTGCAAAATGTATCAACTCTTCTGTCTTCCTGTCCTGGATACCAAACCTGCCCATCACTTCCTCATCCCCTCTGTTGCCTGCACCAACATGTCCATTGAAGTCTGCACCAATGACCACTCTGTCACCTCTGGGGGTACTCTGCATCACTTCATCTAATCTTCATCTCTTCAGCTTCACATCCACTCCAGAATCTCTCCTTCTCTTCTAGCTCACTTCCTGCCTGTGGGGCATAAGCACTAACAACATTGAACATCACACCTTCAATTTCTAACTTGAGACTCATCACTCTGTCTGACACTCTTTTCACTTCTAGAATATTCCTGACAAACTCCTACTTCAAGATGACTCTGATTTCATTTCTCTTCCCATCCACACCATGAAAAAACAGCTTAAACCCTGCTCCCAAGCTTCTAGCCTTGCTACCTTTCCACCTGGTCTCCTGAACACACAGTATGTCCACCTTCCTCCTCTGCATCATGTCAGCCAGCTCTCTAGCTTTTCCTGTCATAGTTCCAACATTCAAAGTCCCTACTTTCAGTTCTAGACTCATGCCTTTCCTCTTCTCTCTCTGCCTACGGACACGCCTCCCGCCTCTCCTTCTTCGACGTCTTCGACCAACAGGAGTCCAGTTTTCACCAGCACCCTGTTTGTTAACAGCACTGATAGCGGTCATTGTTAACCCGGGCCTCAACCGATCCGGTATGAATTTTTTTTGTTGTGACTCGCATATTTTATTTGCCATTTGTTTTACGACGGATGCCCTTCCTGACGCAACCCTCTGCATTTATCCGGGCTTGGGACTGGCGTGACACAGCTGCATTTTATATATATATATATATATATATATATATATATACACACACACACACACACACACACACACACTCAGAGCAGTCAGCTACCACACATCGGGGTGCTTGAAGAGCAGTTGGGGGTTAAGTGCCTTGCCCAAGGGCACTTCAGCCATGAAGGTGGAGGAAGGGTAGGTGTGTCTCACTCCCGCCCCACCAGCACATTTTCCCCTGTTGGTTTGCAAATCAAACCTTTTACCTTTAGGTCTTAAACCTACTTCTTTAACCATCAGTCATAGTTAATTATTACAGTAATAGAACAATATCATTACAAGCAAGAACAAGCAGAGCACATGACTTAATAGAAATAATACACATGCATGTACGCTAGAAAGGACAGATTGACAGACAGACAGATGAATAGATAGATTGCCGTGAAATGCTCCCAGACTTTATGGCAGACATTGATGTCCATGATATGAAGTCTAAATTAGATTTGCCCATTCTCTGATCTAATAAAGGCATTCCTCATAGCTGAAGAGCAGAGGGGAATGTGTGTGCAGACTCTAAAGTGGCTACTGCAGTCAACGCCACAGTGGAGGATGATGTGCAGAGATTTTATATTTATTTATTTATTTTAACAACACACCTGTCCCTTCATCCATCCTAATGCACTATGATGAAGTAGAGGATACTGTGTTTAATAACAACTCTTATGATAAAGGAGAGAGTTATCCTTTATCATCCACCCAGCCATTGTAGTTTTCAGAATCCTTGGCCATTTCTACGGAAGTAGGGATGTTGGTGTTGAAACGAAAGAGGTAAATAACACACCCTACAATTACTGTGCATAAATAGGCTTAAATGGGACAGACAGGGTAATCATATTCTCTTTTTTTCTATGCAATCCACAGAGTAGATTATATCACAGGGTGAGTGTGTGTTGGAAAGGATGGTTTATGAGTCTCTTAATCCAGTCTGTAATTATGATTTTGATCATGCTTTGACAATATGCTGATATGAATATGCCAGGAAAGATGATTTAATTGAAGTGATGAAATTAGAAAGGGAAATAAACTTTTAAATTAGAGGAAGCGGACATCCCAGTTTTACTGGAGATGCTCATGGACTGAGACTAAACCGTTGTTGTCACGTAAGTTTAAGAGCTGCAATATACCGGGAACTCGAACACAATCAGACAAGAGAAAGCCAATAACAACATGAATGTGATGGAATAATAAGAGTGTGCAAGATGTTAGAGTGGGGTCAGTGGTGTAGTGGTTAGGGTGCTGCGCTCATGATCGGGAGGTTGTGTATTCAAATCCCGGTTAGACCCTGGGCAAGGTATTAATAATCAATGTGCCTCTGTTCACCCAGCAGTATAAATGGGTACCAGTAAAATATACTGGGAAGGTAACCTGCGATGGACTAGCGTCTCATTCAGGAGGAGTTGAACTCCTGGTCACTTCACCCTACGGAAACCGAGGATAAGCACCGGCCTGCTGGGCTCGGGTGTTAAAAAAAAAAAAAAAAGATGTTCGCAGAGTTACATTTAAATTAAATGCGTGTTCCTTGAGTTCCAGTCAAATTTGTCTGGTTATCATGTTTTCTTTCTTAAATATTAATTAGTTATTTATTTATTATCAACTTTAAATCAAATTTTAACTAAAATTTGAATTATTCATTTGATGACTTATATCATGACACTTTCATTGTTTGTTAATCCACTGTAATGTTCTCAGGCTCTTTTTTTTCCCCCTCAGAATATATATGGAGAATTAAAGTGCACATGTGTTCCCTTAAAAAAAGAAGAAATTATGCTACATTAACTAGCAGTCAGGAAAACTGCTCGAGCTGCAATGCAGTGTTCTGCTTCCACCTGCTGATCAAATACAGCTTTGCGTGGACACTTCCCATGTTTGTTTGAAATGCAGGTTTTGTTTTATTAAAAAAAAGAACGAAAGAAAGAAAGAAAAGAAAAGAAACACACACACACACACACACACACACACACATTTCATCATTGCATTATTTAATTGACATACAAAATCATAATACACACAAAGACAATGACTCATAATAATAATAATAATAATAATAATAATAATAATAATAATAATAATAATAATAATAATAATAAAGTTCATTGCATTGTTTTTTTTCCCATAGAACAATTTAAGGATAACAAAATTGCAATATTTATTTATTTATTTATTTATTTATTTTTCAGCGCTCACTGCCAGAGAAATATTAAATAGGAGCATAATAGAAGTCCACAGATTGGATGTAAAAAGAAATCTTTAAATTATGCAACATCGTCTGATGCCGTCTCTCCTAAAATGTGTCCAACAAAATGGTTTGTCCACACAGGACGCCGTCCCCAAGGAGTAAATGTACTCAGATTAACAAAACATTCGCCTAGAGAACAGTCAGTCAACCCAGATAAATATGGTTTACTCTCTTAATTCCTTCCATTGCTTCCATCTTGCTCGATCACTATTCAGATTGTATTTTTAATTAAAGTCACCATGGAGTAAGGTCAAAGAATTGGACGACATTGATAAGAGCTGACTTCCTCACATGATCTTAATCACGAATGAAATAATTAAAGTTTGACCATGAGGAAAAACAGTTCATTTATTTTCTCCTCCTTGTCAAGCAGTTGTCATGCAATTTCATATGCATGAACTCACAGGCTCCCATGATTGGCTCGCTGTTACTGGTGCGTCAGGGAAGTGAGCAGATGCCATCCCTTCGTCAGCCAATTGGCTCTCATGGATACTGTGCTACAGATGGCTGTGGACATCATCCGGGGCTTGAATTCACAAACTTGACTGTTAATGGTGCACTTTTCCATCGAGCCACTTGGGAGAATGAGTTTCTAGATTTTTATGGAGATTTCTACTGAAGTGCTTGGTGTCATCATGTATAACTTCAGTACAAAGGGTTCTTTAAAACCCATTAGAAAAATGGTGGGCATGCCTTTGAGTCTGGCTAAATATTTTTAAAGATATCAGAGATATTTTATATATATATATATATATATATATATATATATATTCAAGATTTCAATAGAGTTTCTGTCAGTGATTGTTGATGTGAAAATGCATATTTCTGTAAACAGAAAAGACCGAACACATTTGATCTGCATGGAAGTCATGCCAGGAAAATTATTATTATTATAAATTATTATTATTATTATTTTCCTGTTTCTATTTTATTGATTAAAAAAAAAAAAAACATTGGAACAAAATACAGAAAATACCGACAATCTGGAATAACATGCCCTGAACAGATAAATCAACAATAGAGTTGTTTGGTCACCGCTTTCTCCTGCAGTCCAAGCCCATGCATGTTAGGGTAATAAGATATTCCAAATTGTTTCCAGCTGTGGATGCGAGCTTGAATGGTTGTGTGTTTTGGACTTGCAGTGGTCTGGCGTGCTGTTCATTGTGTGCCCCACCTTCACCCAGTACCGACTGAGGTGGGCTGCCATTATCAAATTGTCAATCTTCATTACAACCCCCAGTAGAGCTAACTGGGTTATCAAAGGCCGGGCATGTCTCTTACTGTATGTGCTGGGAGGTTCATGAACCATTGCTGACTTTCATCATGAGTAGGCTGTCAGTGTGTTTCTGTCCTGCGATGGCCTAAAAAACAATCCAGGGTGTACTCGGCCTTCACCCGGAGTTGTCTGAGATGGGTGTCAACCTCCCCGCAATCCTAATTAGGATTAAGCTGTTCAGATATTCAATAGATAGATAGATAGATAGATAGATAGATAGATAGATATTATAACTTCATTAAATAATAAAATGTATTTCATAGTTACCTTTCACACATGTTTATTAATTTAATATTGTGGGGCACACACACACACACACACACACACACACACACACACACGTGATATAAACTACTTATTATACTTGTTTGTTTGGTCTGCACATATCAAGTCTTTAGTATATATCAGGGGTTACCAACATGGTGACCACGGGCACCAGGTCACCCATAAGGACATGAGTCGCCTGCGAGCCTGTTCACGGCTATTTCTAGAACAATCTATATATATATTTTTTTGCTAATTTTAAAAACATCAAGTCAATATCTTCTCATAAATGAATATCATTCATTATTAATAATAACATATAATTAAAAATAAAGTGACCAGATTTGTTATTTCAGAAGTGAGAATCGACCTGGTAGCCATCCCTTCACATTAATTGGTACCCAAGAACTAACTCTAAGTTTCAAAAAGGTTGGTGACCCCTGGTATAGAACCTGCCCAAAATAAGTTGTTTTTATCTCATTACAAGGGAACCTGCAAGTAGTAGGAGTTATTATCCAGAAAATGAACAGCTAATTCTTTACGTTGATGTGTGGGAAACAAGATGAATGTTCAAGCTTAAGGATCTGAGCTAATTTGAAATGGGCCATATTGTGATGGCTAAACTACTGGGTCCATTCATTTACACAGATGGTAGGTATGGCTTGGTAAGGTGTCCTAGGAAGCACAGCCAGTAAAATGGCAAAATTGTCATGGGCGCTCAAGGCTCACTGATGTTTGAAGGGAGCAAAGGCTAGAATGTCTGGTCTAATCCCACTGAAAAGCTACTGCAGCACAAACTGCAAACTGTTACTGCTGGCTATGATAGAACAGGAGTCCGAATACACAGTGCATTGAAACTTGCTGTGTCTCAGCTGTATATTAATCAGGAGGTATAAATATGTTTTATAAACAATATAAATGTTGTGTGTTTGGTGTATGTCTGTAACTTGTATCATTTTATATCAAAATAAACAGCAGAGAGCAGCATTGCTCAGAGTTGTAGCGGGCCCTTTTACTGGGAAATAATTTCAAATCGAGTTGCAGTAGCTGCTTGTCTACAGCAGGGGGAAATATGATCTTGATATTGAAGATAGTTTTTTTTTCCCCCCTGTATTTATTTATTTATTTATTTATTTATTTATTTATTATTATTTTTTATCATTTGCATCTCCTAATAAAGACTTCAAGGTAAAATTATCCCAAGTATGAGGAACAAATTTGATGGACAAAACAATAAGGACGTTGTGAAGAGTGAAGCTAATGTGTGTCTACAGGAAAGAAACATAAAATTGTCGGTGAGGAAAATTGATGTAATCTATAACACCATGCATTAATTTCAAGAATTCATTAATTTGCCAAACCTCTTAATATGATGCCCCACTCACTATACCATTGCAGTGCAAGACACACCCACTCAACTATTCACATTTAGATTCACATTAGAGGTCAAACTGGAACAGCCAGTTAGCCTAATGTATTTTTGAACAGTGGCCGGATCCCAGAGTACCCAGAGAAAACTCAAGCAAACATGGAGAACATGACTCCACACAGAAATGCTTTCACCGAGCCCAGGTCTTGAACCCAGGACCTTTTTGCTGTGACGCAGACATGTTAATTACTAGACCACCATAGCATGCTCTAAGGAACACTAGGTTATTGAAATGGCATAAAGTTAAAAAAAAAATAAATAAATAAATAAAATTCAATAAAATACTGTGACCTACTCCAGAAGTGTTGGTGAAGCAGAATCACAAAAACGTAATCATAATAAATCATATGTCAATCATTTAATCATCATTAAATCATGTCACAATCATTTAAATAATCTCAGTGAAGTAGATTCTCTGGCAACATACCCCCATACATTCCGTATACAATCGATTTTCAATCATCATTGCTAATTTTCTGAACTGCCTAATTCCGTTGTGGGTCACAGGGAGATCGGGGCCATGTCAGCTGGCTCTGGTCGAGGGCAGAGTACACCCTGGACAAATTGTCAGGCCATCAATTCAATTCAGTTTTCAGTTCAGTTTTATTTGTATAGCACTTTTTACAATTGACTTTATCACAGATACGAACCATATATGAGAAACTTCATAACAGTCCAAAATCTAGTCTGGTTGGTGATACAACTGTAAGTCCTAAATAACTGTCAGGAAAAGAGTTGATATTACCATCATTGAAATGTCATCTTCACAGTCTGTTAGTGAACATCTGGTTCCATTTATGATCTTCAAGAGCAGGACGGAGGGGCTTCCATGATGAGAAATTCAGCCTGCATCAGTACTCAAGAAAGCAGGAGGATCAGGATCACCGGCATCTCAGAAGATGTATGTTGTATTGTTGTACTTCAACAAAAAAAAAAAAAAATAATAAAAAAATAAATATATATATATATATATATATATATATATATATATATATATATATATATATATATATATATATATACAGACAGAGAGAGAGAGAGAGAGAGAGAGAGAGAGTGGGGGTGGAAAGAAGACTTTATTATTGCTGAGTGCAGCAGGGACGCCGGCATGACTGTCTATAGCAGCATAACTAAAAGAGAGAGAGAACCAGAAGGAAGACAGACATGAGGGCACCTGTGCCAATGGAGCAATCAGCCACTTCGCAGTCAAATGGACCTGGGTGAGCATGTAGAGTGGAGGAGCGACAGCGTCCCAAAATCACAGTTTACCAGATCCCGCTATACCTGAGACACCAGTTCTGCTCCTTTACCTAATAAAAGCTGATTAACAAAATGCACCACTAAACAAGTAAGTTTTCAGCCTCATTTTATAATTAGAGACTCTGGCTCCCGAACATTAACTGAAAGGTTATTCCATAACTATGTAGCTTTGTAAGAGAAAGCTCTGCCCATGCAGTAGTCTTCATTTTTCGAGGTATCACTAAGCAGCCTGCACCTTTAGCTCTAAGTGGGCGTGCCGGATCAGAAACAACAAGAAGTTTGCTTCAATAATGTGGTATGAGACCATGAAGTGCTTTATAGGTTAAAAGTAATATTTTATATTTGATTCAAAATTTAAATGGGTGCCAGTGCAGTGGAAATAAAGTTGTGGTGATATGCCCGTGTCTTCTGGTTTTAGTAAGGACTTTCGCTGCTGCATTCTGGACTAACTGGAGCGTGTTTATGTTCCTATTAGAACATCCAGGCAGTAACGCAGTACAATAATCTAATCTTGAAGCCACAAAAGCATGAACTTTTTTTTTTCCATATGCAGTGACATCATATTTTTTTATTGTAGCAATATTCCTAAGATAAAATAAGGTGACCTGCATAATATTATCTATATGAACTTCAAATGAAAGACCAGAATCAGTAATCACTTCAAGCTCCTTTACTGCTACACATGATGAGACTGAAACACCATCTAAACTTACTATATAATCAGAAACCTTTATTTCTAGCTGCCTGCGGTCTGAATACAAGTGGTTCTATTTGATCAGCGGTTAATAGGAAGAAGTTAGTTAGCATTCAGTGCTTAATGTCCTTTACACATTTTATCAACTTTATTAGGTTGATGTCTCTCACCTGGTTTTGCTGAAATATATAAGTGTGTTATCAGCATAACAATGAAAGCTAATACTATGATTTATGAACTATGATGAAAGATGTTACCCAAAGGGAGCAGGTATAGAGAGAAAAGCAACGGCTTAGGACAGAACCTTGTGGAACACCAAACTAAACATTAGAACATACAGAGAAATTTACATTTCCAAACTGATAATGTTAAGTTAAAAAAGATTTAAACCAGAAGAGGGCCGTTCCTTTAACACCGACATTTTCTAATCTGTCAAGAATCATGTGATCAATAGTGTCAAAGGCTGCACTAAGGTCAAGTAACAACATCCATTACAGAACAGTTGATTTTGCACTAGTGACACTTCGATGACTAAAAATTGCATCAATTGGGTATATAGGTGTTGCAATGGTTAGTTTTGCATACATTTACATTTACAGCATTTAGAAGACATTTAGCAGTTCTAGGTGATTAGAGAGAGCACAGTGCAGTGTGGGGTGTGATAAATGCTTTGAGGTAGGAGGGTGCAGGTCTGGCTTTGTAGAGAATTATTAGTGTATTGAATCAAATGTGAACAGCTACTGGAAGCAACTGGAAAGAGAGTAGCATGTGAGCGGCATTTGAGAACTTAAGTAGATTGAAAATATTCTGAATCAGTTGCAGAGGTCAAACAGTACTCAAAGGTAGACCTGTCAGGAGTAAGTTGCAATAGTCTGACCTTGGGATGACATGGGACTGAACAGGTATCCAAATGCCCTCAGTGGCTATAATATTTATATCAGTGAGGAGAAATCAACATGATCATGAATGATTAGTGATACGAGAGGAGAAGGACAGATGATTATCCATGGTTACTCCTAGGCTTTGTGCAGTGTCCAAAGAAGACCTTAAATAGTTGTACAGGGACATTACTACAACCCCTGGTAAAAATTATGGAATCATTTATCTCCGAGGATGTTCATTCAGTTGTTTAATGTTGCAGAAAAAAAGCAGATCACAGACATGACACTAAACTCAAGTACTTTCAAATAGCAACTTTCTGGCTTTAAGAAACACTAAAAAGAAATCAAGGGGGAGAAATGGTAGTCAGTAACAGTCACTTTTTTTATATATATACCAGGCAGAGGGAATAAATTATGGACTCACTCAATTTTTAGGAAAAAACAAAACAACAACTTCTTCTTTTCCTTTCGGCTGTTCCCTTCAGAGGTCGCCACAGCGAATCATCTGCCTCCATCTCACCCTATCCTTTGCATCTTCTTCTCTTACACCAACGACCTTCATGTCCTCCTTCACCACATCCATGGATCGTCTCTTTGGTTTTCCTCTAGGCCTTCTGCCTGGTAGTTCCAACCTCAGCATCCTACTACCAATATACTCACTACCTCTCCTCTGTACATGTCCAAACCATATCAATCTAGCCTCTCTGACTTTGTCTCCAAAATGTCTTACATGTGCTGTCCCTCTGATGTGCTCATTCCTAATCCTATCCATCCTCGTTACTCCGAAAGAGAACCTCAACATTTTCATGCCTGCTACCTTCAGATCTGCCTCCTGTCTTTTCCCCAGGGCCACTGTTTCTAACCCATACAACATCGCTGGCCTCATCACCGTCTTGTACACTTTTTCTTTCATTCTTGCTGATACCCTTCTAGCACACATCACATCGGACACTTTTCTCCTACCATTCCAACCTGCCTGCACATGCTTCTTCACCTCTTTTCCACAATTGCCACTGCTCTGGATTGTTGAGCCTAAGTACTTAAAATCCTCCATCTTCCTTATCTCTGCTCCCTGTAACCTCACCATTCCTTTTGGGTCCTTGTCATTCATGCACATGTATTCTGTCTTACTGAGGCTAACGTTCATTCCCCTCCATTCCAGGGCATACCTCCACCTCTCTAGATTTTCCTCCACTTGTTCTCTGCTCTCACTACAGAGCATAGTGTCATCTGCAAACATCATAGTCCATGGGGAATCTTGGCTAACTTCGTCTGTCAGCCTGTCCATCACCATCGCAAACAAGAGGCTCAGAGCTGACCCTTGATGCAGTCCCACCTCCACCTTGAACTCTTCTGTCACACTGACAGTACACCTCACCACTGTCTTACATCTCTTATACATGTCCTGCACCACTCTAACATACTTCTCTGCCACGCCAGACTTCCTCATGCAATACCACAGTTCCTGTCTCAGCCCTTTCTCCAGATCCACAAAGGCACAATGCAGCTCCGTCTGACCTTCTCTGTACTTCTCCATTAAAATCCTCAAGGCAAACAGTGCATCTGTGATGCTCTTTCTTGGCATGAAACCAAATTGTTGTTCACAAATGCTGACCTCTGCCCTTAGTTTAGCTTCCACTATTCTTTCCCATAACGTCATCGTATGGCTCATCAACTTTATTGCTCTATAGTTGCCACAACTCTGCACGTCTCCCTTGTTCTTAAAAATGGGCACTAGCACACTTCTCCTCCATTCCTCTGGCATCTGCTCACTCTCTAAGACCTTGCTGAATGTTCTTGTCAGAAAATCTACTGCTACCTCTCCTAGACACTTCCATACCTCCACCGGTATGTCATCAGGATAAACTGCCTTTCCTCATCCTCTTCAATTCCAACTTCCAAGCACACTTCTGTCATCAGTCAATACGTTTCCCTCGCTGTCCTTAATCATTCTAACTTGCTGCATGTCCTTCCATTTCATTCATTTCATTTATTTATTAATGACCACACAACCAAGTTGGTGGAATTTGCTGTCGGTACAGCACTCAGCTATGACAAAAGTTACAAAGGACATTAACAACACACATCATACAACAAAGACAGCACACATGAAACCAAATGATTACAAACATATCCATAACAACTACAGTAATAACGGATAACAAAAAGACAAACAATGCTGTAATGTACATTCAGTGCAAAGAGTTCAGAGTCCTTATGACTGTAGGGAAGAAACTGTTCTTGAAACGGGATGTTCTGGTGGGTAGAGATCGATATCGCCTCCTAGAGGGCAGCGGTTGAAACAAATGATGGGCAGGGTGCGAGGGATCAGAGATGATTTTTTGCCATCTCTATTTCTCTGCTGTGCCAACCTGTATAAATCATTTTCTCCCTCTTTACTTTCCAACCGAGCATACAAGTCATCATACGCCCTCTGTTTGGCCTTTGACACCACTACCTTCGCCTTACGCTGTGTCTCCCTGTACTCCTGTTTACTCTCTTCAGTTCTCTCAATGTCCCACTTCTTAGCTAACCTTTTCCTTTGTACAAACTCCTGCACTTCCTCATTCCACCACCAAATCTCCTTATCTCCTCTACTTTCAGATGACACACCAAGTACTCTCCTACCTGTCTCCCTGATCACATTAGCTGTAGTTGTCCAGTCATCTGGAAGCACTTCCTGACCACCCAAAGCCTGTTTCAACTCCTCCTTGAAGACAACCCGACACTCTTCCTCTCTCAGCTTCCACCACTTTGTCTTCTGCTCTGCCTTTGCCTTCTTCACCTTCCTCACCATCAGCATCATCCTGCACACCACCATCCTATGCTGTTTGGCAACACTCTCACCCAGTATTATTTTACAGTCATGACTTCCTTCATATGATATCGCTTACACAAGATGTAGTCTACCTGTGTGCTCCTATCTCTGCTTTTATAAGTCACCCTATGCTCCTGTCTTTTCTGGAAGAAAGTATTTACCACAGCCATTTCCATCCTTTTTGCAAAATCTATCAACATCTGTCCTGGATACAAAACCTGCCCATCTCTTCCTCGTCCCCTCTGTTGCCTGCATCAACATGTCCATTCAACATTCAAAGTCCCTACTTTCAGTTCTAGACTCATGCCTTTCCTCTTCTCTCTCTGCCTACGGACACGCCTCCCGCCTCTCCTTCTTCGACGTCTTCGACCAACAGTAGTCCAATTTCCACCAGCACCCTGTTGGTTAACAGCACTGATGGCAGTCGTTGTTAATCCGGGCTTCGATCGATCCGATATGACATTCTTTCTTGTAATTCGCATATTTTATTTGCCATTTGTTTTACGCCGGATGACCTTCCTGACGCAACTCTCTGAATTTATCCGGGCTTGGGACCCGCGGGAAGGAGAGACACTGGTTTGTGACCAGTGGGGGGGCATGGCTACATTTAAAGAAAAAAAACAAAACAAAACAAAACAAAACAAAACAACAACAACAAAAAAAAACAATGGAATCACCCTGTAACTTTCCATTCCCAAAATGAACACCTGCATCAGATTAAATCTGCTCATTAATCTGCAGTTAAAAATGAGTGATCACACCCTGGAGAGCTTTTGCACTAAGTGGACTGACATGAATCATGGCTCCAACACCAGAGATGTCAACTGAAACAATGGGGAGGATTCTCAAACTTCTTAAAGAAGGTAAATCCTCACGCAGTGTTGCAAAAGATGTTGGTTGTTCACAATTAGTGGTGTTTAAAATCTGGACCAAGTACAAATAACATGGAGAGGTTGTTAAAGGCAAGCATACTGGTAGACCAAGAAAGACATCAAAGGGTCAAGACAGAAAATTTAAAGCAATATGTGTTGAAAACAGAAAAATGTACAGCAAAACAAATGAGGAACAAATGAGACGAAACTAGAGTCAACTCTGTGACCAACCTGTAAGAAACTGCCAAAAGGAAATGGGATTACATGCAGAAAGGCTAAACAAAAGCCATCATTAACACCTTTATGGTTAAATGAAAAAAACAACAACAAAAAAAAAAAAACAAAAAAACCACACACACAAAAAACAAAACAAAATAAAACAAAACAAAAAACAAAACAACAACAACAACAAAAAAACAAGGTTACAATTGGCTAAGGAAAAGCAATCGTGGACTGTGGATGACTTAATGAAAGTCATATTCAGTGATGAATCGCCAATCTGCATCGGGCAAGGTGATGATGCAGGAACTTCAAATGACATTTATGAAGATGACTGCCTGAAGAAAACATAAATTTGCACTATCGTTGGTGATATGAGGCTGCATGTCAGATGAAGGCACTGGGAAGATGGATGCCATTAAATCTTTAATAAATGCACATGTTTAAGTTGAAATTTTGAACACTTTTCTTATCCCCTCAATTGAAAGGATGTTTGGGGATGATGAAATCATCTTTTAAGATGATAATGCACTTACCATAAAGCAAAAACTGTTAATACATTTCTTGAAGAAAGACACATGAGGACAATGTCATGGCTTGCATTTTACAACACTGTTTGATGATTTGCCTTCTTTAAGAAGTTTGATAATCCTCCCCTTTGTTTAAATTGACATTTCTGCTGTTAAAGCCATGATTCATGCAGTCCACTTGGTGCAAAAGCTCTCCAAGGTGAGATCACTCCTGTTTAACGGAAGATTAATAAGCAGATCTAATCTGATGCAGGTGCTCGTTTTGGGAATGGGAATTTACAGGGCGATTCGATATTTTTTCCTCAAAATTGAGTGATTCCATAATTTATTCCATTGAAACGACTAATTTATTGCCATTTGAAATGACTTTAATGCTGTGTCATGTCTGTATTCTGCTTTTTTCTGCAAACTTAGACAATTGAATCCTTCCTGAAATGAAAAGTGATTCCATAATTTTTGCCAGTGATTGTAGATCATGATGCAGGGATGATTCAGTTGGGATGAACGACAGTTTACTCTTGCTAGGATTAAGCTTTAGTTGGTAAGCTGCCATGCATGATGAAATATTTGTGAGACATCCAGAAAGCCAAACAAACACTAGTATCTGTGGGAGGAAAATGGAGTACAACTTGAGTACCATCTGCATAGCAGTGGTATGAGATATACCCATGTGAGTATATGACATTGCTGAGTGACTTAGTACAAAGTGAAACAGAAGTGGACAAAGTACTGAGCCCTGGGGAATGCCAGTGGAGAGTTTGCATGGAACAGATATGGATTCCCTTCATGTAGCCTGATATGAGCGATCTTCCAGGCAGGAAGCAATCCACTGCCACAAATTCCTAGAGTCCTGAGGATGGATAAGTGAGTCTTGTGCTTGGTCATGTTAAATTGTGCATAAAGGTCAAAGATGATGAGGACAGATGCCATCTTGGTTGATCCCGCTGCATGTAGCTTCTCTTTGACAGCCAAAAGAGAAGTCACTGTGAAATACTCTGCTTTGAAGACAGATTGATGAGGGATTTTGGAGGTTGTTCTGAAAGAAGAATAAAGACAATTGGTTAAAATTGACCTACAAATCATTGCTGATTATAGCTGCACTTTGGCAGAAGTAGTAACATCATTTCCTTTTTCAAATAAGATTTCCTTTTTCAGTTTGGCAGCCAACAGATTTACATCCTGTTCATGGCAAAAAAGGTTTGGGAATGACATGAATGGCTAACCAGAAAGTCACTAATACGGTTGGCAACTTGAAACCAGGAGGGCTAAAAACAAGTTGGTGAGATTTTTGCTGTTCATGTGAAATGTTTGTTTGTGAGATTTAACAAGAGTGTTGATAATTAACTCCAAAGTGCTTTATTTTTCATTAAAGTGTCCAACTTATCGGAATCTATTTTCTTCTAAATATTTTGATTCCAGATTTCGGTGTTTTGTTCTGATCCGTGAGGTGCCTTTTATTATTTAACTTTCCATTCCAAGGACCACCCTTTCAAAACTTTTTATATGTAGCCACCAGTGCAGTGCATTCAGCGTGTACCCTGCCTTTGTTCAGATTTGGCTGGGATTGGAGCCAGTCTACACACAAACCTAATAAAGAGTAAAACGGTTCAGAAAATGAGCTGAAATTTGTAGATCCAGCCAGGGACAGAGAACAACAAACAGATCCAGAGCAACTTACAACACAACCGAGCAATTGAGACTTAAGGGCCTTTGGGCTAGGCCCTTGCAGAAGGTCAGATTAACAACCCATTTCCTTCTCCACTAAGCCATCAATGCTCAAAAATAACATTTCCCATGACATCATTTAAGGATCTTTAAAAAAATCTGTATATTATTCCACTTTGTGTTGATCTCTAGCCTTATATTCTGTAGTGGTCACTGTTATGTTGAGGAAATACTCATATTTAAGCTTTATGCTCGGATATTAATAATAGTAAGAGAACTCTGGTACTCATTTAAAATCTAATGTCCAGAGAATTGTAATAAACAAAACTAAAAATACACACAAGAAACAGACAGGCAGGGAAGAAGTGCAAGGTATATTTTTCCCCTCTCAAAATCATAACTGCAAATACAGTTAGCAGTATTTACAGTTACTGGCATTGATGAGGGGGGAAGAGTGGTTAATGCTTTTGCCTAACAGCAAGAATATCCTATGTTCAAGCTTAATTCCTGGTGAGGGCTGTTCTGTGTGGAGGTTGCATGTTCTTCCAGTGTTTGCATGGGTTTCTTCCAGGAGCTTTGGTTTCCCTTCATGGTCCAAAGACATGCACATTGGGCTGATTTGATATTTTTATTTACGGCTAGGTGCGAATGTGAATGTGGATGGTTGTGTGAGTGTGTTGTGCTGCGATGGTCTGGTGAGGCGTTTAGTGTGCATCCAGCCTTCACCTAGAATCAGCTTGGATGGGCTCCAGCTTCCCTGAACCTCGAAAAGAATGAGACATTTTAGGTAATAATTAAAAAAAAGGTTTTCATATTATTTGAATATGAATCACTAATTAAAATATAAATAATTTGACAGTAGCAGAAACTAAAGAGTGTTTTATTTTTACAAAAAAATGTATACATTTGGAATAGATATTTTAGTTCATATTGTTATTAAGTAAATTTATCCACTCCAACAAGCATGGTTGCTGGTGGATTTGGAAAGTTAATGTGGTGGGGAAAAAAGACAAAGAATAGTTGAGTGAATTTGCTTAAGTGAATATTTTTCTTTTACTTCGAGGTCAGCCTCTCACACCAATGCACTGAGTTACAAAGTTTTGAAGAACATCATTGGGTAATCATGTACTATAACTATCTGGGTATTGGTTGGATGGATCATCTGATACCTGTTACTATAACATAATTGACAAATATTGAAAGTCAGGATTTTGGTCCAATATAATATGTATAAGATCATAGGATTCGACCACTTATTACCAATTATTATCACAAACGGGACATAATTAATACTCTGTGTCAAGCTAGGGTAACATAGTGGTAAGCATACCAGCCTCACAGAAAGAAGGTCCTGGCTGCAAGTCCCAGACTTGAGTGCTTCTGTGTATAGCTTGCATGTTCTCCCTGTGCATGCATGGGTTTCCTCTGGGCACTTTAGTTTCTTCCCTAAGACATGTGTATTAGGTTAAATGGTAGTTTGTGTGTTTCCTGCTATGGTCTGGAGAGCGTTTTTAGAGTATGCCTTGTTCAGTGTTGTCTAAGATCTGCTCATCCTTTACAAACCCAACCGTAGTATTTAGTAGTATACCGTAGTATGCCTGCACAAGATGTAGTCTACCTGTGTGCTCCTACCTCCGCTTTTATAAGTCACCCTATGCCCCTATCTCTTCTGGAAGAAAGTATTCACCACAGCCATTTCCATCCTTTTTGCAAAATCTACCAACATCTGTCCTTCTGTGTTCCTGTCCTGGAGACCAAACCTGCCCATCACTTCCTTGTCCCCTCTGTTTCCTGCACCAACATGTCCATTGAAGTCTGCCCCAATGACCACTCTTTCACCTCTGGGGGTACTCTGCATCACTTCATCTAACTCACTCCAGAATCTCTCCTTCTAGCTCATATCCTGCCTGTGGGGCATAAGCACTAACAACATTGAGCATTACACCTTCAATTTCTAACTTGAGACTCATCACTCTGTCTGACACTCTTTTCACTTTTAGAACATTCCTGACAAACTCCTCCTTCAAGATGACTCCTACTCCATTTCTCTTCCCATCCACACCGTGATAAAATAGCTTAAACCCTGCTCCTAAGCTTTTAGCTTTGCTACCTTTCCACCTGGTCTCCTGAACACACAGTATGTCCACCTTCCTCCTCTGCATCATGTCAGCCAGCTCTCTACCTTTTCTTTGCATAGTTCCAACATTAAAAGTCCCCACTCTCAGTCCTAGACTCATGCCTTTCCTCTTCTCTCTCTGCCTTCGGACACGCCTCCCACCTCTCCTTCTTCGACGTCTTCGACCAACAGTAGTCCAATTTCCATCAGCACCCTGTTGATTGACAGCACTGATGGTGGTCATTGTTAACCTGGGCCTCGACCGATCCGGTATGGGGGAATTTGCATCATAAATGTTTGGCATTGGTTTTACGTCGGATGCCCTTCCTGACACAACCCTTTGCATTTCTCCGGGCTTGGGACCGGCATGAGGGGGAGAGACACTGGTTAGTGCCCCCCACCCCATGGCTGCATTTCATGGCTGCATTATAATACATTATTATTATTATTATTATTATTATTATTATTATTATTATTACTTTTGTTGTTATTACAGTGATCCCCCTTATTTCGTGATTAATGGGGACCAGCCCTCTCCGCGATATGTGAAAAACTGCGAAATGAATTCTGCCACTTCTTAGGGGCACCCACCCACCTATATATTATATAACATTTATATAGAAGTTAAAAGTGTTATATACATGTTAATGTCATACAGGCAATGTGTATTAATATATACATAAATTATAGACCATATAATGACAATAAATATATATAAATACTGTATAACAAACCTTATAAATAACAAATCTGCAGCCATATCAAGATGGAGAATCACTGGCGGCACTTATGCTTGATTGGGGCTCGTCAGCACCTCCAGAGCCTTTGCTTTACAGTAGTACATATCATTTTAGTGTCCAAACTCACATTATTTTTATGGCAGTCCGTAATGCACAACGATAAGGCATTTTCCATTTTCACAACGGCCTTATTGCGCTGGTACTGTTATGGTCTGTGCTAGTTGGCGGTGTTTAAATCTTCTCTCTGTGCATACACTGGTGAGGGGCGTGGCTGTTACCCGCAGGCGAAATCCAGAGAGCGCAGCAGAATTTAGGTCAGTTGGTAGAGCGTCCGCTTTATCCTCCGGAAGGTTGGAGTTCGAATCTGGCCGCGTCATACCATAAGACGTTAAAATTTGGCAGTTGTTGCTTCCTGCTTGGCGCTCAGCATCAAAAGGATAGAACAACGCAATAACTGGCGCTGCACAGTGGCGACAGGTGCCCAGAGCACAAAACCAAATTTCAATGTATGTAAAAGTACTTTGACAATAAAGAATTGTTTGTTTGTTTGTTTGTTTGTTTGAGAATTGACTCAGCTATCAGCGTGCTAGAGGAGCTCCGTGCTCAACACTGATTTTCCCTCACTGCTACAGTGAACACGATTTTCCCGCATCCTAGTGCTTCCCTTGAGGTCAATAAAAGTCTTTGTTTCATCGTACTTGGTCTCCTGCATCTTTGGGTCCGACTGATATGCGTATTTTCTCTTCCTACTTCTTAATGTAGTGCACAGTCGACTCGTTAATGATGTAATGGCGAGCCACAGACGCAACACTTCACCCTTCTTTTAATAAATCTAGAAGCTTAACTTTCTCACTAACTCTTATCATTTTCCTTTTCTTTTTCGGTTCACTAGTTGAACTTCCTGTGATGCCAGGGGCATATCAGTCAGACCCAAAAATGCAGGAGACCAAGTACGATGAAACAAAGACTTTTATTGAGCTCAGGGGAAGCACTGGGGTGCGGGAAAATCGTGTTCACCATAGTGGTGAGGGAAAAACACAACCAAATCACAGAGTGTCGAGCACGTAGCTCCTCTAGCGAATACTGTACTGTAATCTTTGTTGTTATTTTTTTAAATTTCCCGATGGGGGATCAGCGATATTGCGGGGATGCGAAGTAGGAAACAGGAAGTGGCCGGGGATTACTGTACTGTATTGTTTGCTGGGTCTGTGTATGGTCCTTTTAGATTTTTTTAGATATAGATTTTTTTTCTTCTTTTTAATAGCAGTTTGTGTTTTGTTGATTTGAGCCTTCTTTTCTGTTTGTAACTTGACTCCTTGAACAACCGCACAGGAATTACTATGTGTGTAAAAACCACAAATGGCTATTAAAAGTCCTGAATCCTGGTTCCTTCGGTCATTTACACCTGGTGTGAACTCTCAGGACCAATCCAGCTCCATCTTTTGTTGGTGATGACGGTCTTAATGACTTCCATGTGGCAATGCTGGAAAAGGTTATGTTGGAAATCCTTTGGAGCCAGAATAATTATTAAATAGTTTATAGCCATGCAATTTTTGATAATAACAATTTGACAACCCAGTCTTGTCTTATAATATTGGCCTGACATTTACCTACGTGCTGAGTATTTGAAAACGATTGTGTATTTGAATCAGTAAAATAAACAAAACCTGTTTCTTAAATACCACGTTAATTGTTTAATTAAAGTGAAATTAAAGGCAATATTTTAGGTAATTTAGATCCGAGCATGCTCAGCTCCTATCCTGAGCTAATACACTAGCCCACACCCAGAAAAACAACAAGCCCAAGTGGAGACGCAACAGGTGGGGAGGGGCCAAACGAAGACTCCAGCACCTGGTTAACAGTGGTAGGCTAGCACCTCCGGTCATACTATTTGCCAATGTTCAGTCTTGGCGAAATAAGATGGACAAGCTTTATGCACGGATTGCAACGCAGATAGATCTACAGGTCTGCTCTATGCTGTGTTTCTGTGAAACATGGTTCAAGGAGAGTACACCCGACCAGGCGATTCCACCAGCCCGCTACACGACCTTCAGAAAGGACTGGAGGGCAACGGATAGCGGCAAGACCCGCGGCGGAGGAACAGCGGCCTTTGTTAAACAAACCTGGTTTACTGACTGTAAGATTATCTCTAAATCTTGCTCCGTGAATGTAGAACATATAACTTTGAAGTTCCGGCCATTTTATTTGCTCAGAGAACTATAATGTATCATTGTGAGTGTCATGTACACCCCCTCCCCCCACCGCTAGAGAGGAAGCTGCACTGGGGGAGCTACACGATATGATCAATGAGCATGAAACAAATATCCTGACGCGGCATTTACGATTCTGGGGGATTTTAGTCCCTGCAACCTTAGGAAGGACTTGTGCAAACTGTATCAGTTTGTTACTTTTCCAACCAGGAACAATAAAACACAGCATCACTGCTACAGCAACATTAAAAACAGCTTCATAGCCGAACCAAAACCCCACTTTGATAGGTCTGATCACTTGGCAATTCGGCTCTAGCCCACTTACACCAAGAGGCTTAGAGCACAGCCAGTCATAACAAGAACGGTAAACACCTGGTCTGACAACGCACAGGCTGGTCTGCAGGGCTGTTTAGAGGCCACAGACTTGGAACACCTTCAAAGTGGCCACGAATGATATCCATGAGTACACGGAAGCTGTGAGTGACTACATCAGCTGGTGCACATCTATATGTGCTCCCCCCAGAACTGTACGGGTATTTCCAAACCAGAAACCCTGGTACAATGGAGACATTAAAAATAAAATAAAAAAAACGGCAAGTAGCTTTCAAGTCTGGAGATCAGTGGGGAATATAAGAAAGCCTGATACGAGTTGCAGAAGTCCATCAGAACTGCAAAGAGGTGTTAGTCCCAAAAACTTGAAGGCTACTACTTAAGTAATAACACATGCAGTATGTAGAGAGGAATCCAAGCAGTCACGAATTACAAGACGACAGCACCAACCACAGACCCTCAGGATGTCTCCCTCCCTGACAGCCTAAACACCTTCTACGCCAGGTTAGACAGACTGAATACAGACACTCCCTCAAAAGCCTCCTGCAACTCCACAGACAGTACCTTTCAGGGGACACCTGCACAGGTCCTGAAGGCTCTGAGGTGAGTTAACCCCCACAAGGCTGGAGGACCAGACAGTGTACTTCCCAGAGTTCTGAAGGCCTGTGCGGAACAGCTTGCTGGTGTGTCTGCTGATATCTTCAATCTGTCTCTACGCCAAGCCATAGTTCCCCATGTCTTTAAGTCCTCTATTATCGTACCAGTTCTAAAGAAGCGGAACCCATCTCTCCTGAATGACTTCAGGTCAGTGGCACTTACGTCAGTTGTCATGAAATGCTTCGAAAAACTGGTTCTGACACACATCAATCAATGAGTACGAGACGCGATCAACCCCCTTCGGTTTGCCTACCGCCCCAACCGCTCGGTGGATGATGCAGTTGCCATTGCAATGCATCACATCCTACAACATATGGACAGCAGAGGAGCATATGACGGGGCACTTTTCCTGGACTATAGCTCTGCTTTCAACACCATACTACCGGGTAGGCTGACTGGTAAGCTGACCGACCTTGGTGTACTGACCCCCACCTGCAACTGGATTCTGGATTTCCTGACTGACAGACTACAGGTGGTGAGGATGGGAAGGAGGGTGTCAGCGAAGCTCACAGTAAGCACAGGATCACCACAGGGCTCCTGCCTCACACCCTGTACACACATGACTGTGTCTCCACCCAGGAAAATACCACCGTCATAAAGTATGCTGACAACATCACCATCCCAGGCCTTATTAAGGGCGGAGACAAATCAGTCTATAGGAGTTTGGTGAACAACATTCTTATCTATGGAGAGGATAACAATCTCAGTGTAAACATAGATAAGACAAAATAAATACTAATACTAAATTTAATATTAATTAATAAATAATACTAAATTTAGAAAACACACACACACACACACACACACACACACACACACACACACACACACACACATACATACATACATACACACACACACAACCTTCAGCGACTCTTCATTAAGGGGACTGAGGTGAAGAGGGGTGACAGCTATAGGTTCTTAGGACTGCAAATAACATCAGATCTGAGCTGTACTTTAAACACTACGGCCATAGTGAAAAAAGCCCAGCAGAGACTCTATTTCACCAGGATGCTCAGAAAAGCTGGCCTACACTGTTGCCCTCTCACCCAGGTCTACAAAGGACTGATTGAAAGCATCCTCACTACAAACATCACTGTGTGGTATGGCAACACCACACAGGCAGAGAGGAAGGCTCTGCAATGTATCACGAGGACTGCAGAGAGGATTATCGGGACTGAACTTCCTTCCATAAACATGATTTACACATAGCGCTGTCACACAAGAATAAAAAGAATAATCAAAGACACACTACACCCAGCTCACTACCTGCTTAAAAAAAAAAAAAAAACACTGCACATATACCCTCAGGCAAAAACGGGCAACTCCTGCTGCAGTGAAACTCTCAAGTGTCCGAACAAAAGGATGGGCATAGTGCAATATACATAGATATGTGTATATAGTGTATGGGTTTTCTTTCTTTCTTCCTTTCGGCTTTTTCCCTTTTCTTGGGAGTCACTACAGTGAATCATCTGATTTGCACATTTGATTTGGCATGGGTTTTTTTTTTTTACGTCGGATGCCCTTCCTGTCACAACCCTTTAGCAAGGGACAGAAACACTTTCCGGCTACTCTTTATGAAAGTCAGCAATGGTTGTTTTACATGAACCTCTCACCATAGACAGTGAAAGTCATGGCCGGCCTTTGATAACCCAGTTAGCTGCACTGGGGGGACAGTGACAACATTGTGGGGACTCGAACCCCAACCTTAGGATGAGCGATCCTGTGCCCTATCCACTAGACCACCACTGCCCCTATATATATATATATATATATATATATATATATATATATATATATATTCTTCTTTTACTTTCTGCTGCTCCCTTCAGGGGTCGCCACAGCAAATCATCCGCCTCCACCTCACCCTGTCCTCCGCATCTTCTTTTCTGACTCCAACGACCTTCATGTCTTCCTTCACCACATCCATAAATCTCTTCTTCGGTCTTCCTCGAGGCCTTCTGCCTGGTAGTTCCAACCTCAGCATCCTACTGCCAATATACTCACTATCCCTCCTCTGTACATGTCCAAACCATCTCAATCTAGCCTCTCTGACTTTGTCTCCAAAACATCTTACGTGGGCTGTCCCTCTGATATACTCATTTCTGATCCTATCCATCCTCGTTACTCCCAGGGAGAACCTCAACATTTTTATCTCCGCTACCTCCAGCTCTGCCTCCTGCCTTTTCCTCAGCGCTACTGTTTCTAAGCCATACAACATCGCTGGCCTCACCACCATCTTGTACACTTTTCCCTTCATTCTTGCTGACACTCTCCTATCGCACATCACACCGGATACTTTTCTCCAACCATTCCAGCCTGCCTGCACACGCTTCTTCACCTCTTTTCCACACTCTCCATTGCTCTGGATTGTTGAGCCTAAGTACTTAAAATCCTCCACCTTCGTTATCTCTGCTCCCTGTAACATCACCGTTCCTCCTGGGTCCTTCTCATTCACACACATGTATTCTGATTTTCTGAGGCTAACCTTCATTCCTCTCCTTTCCAGGGCATACCTCCACCTCTCTAGATTTTCCTGCACTTGTTCTCTGCTCTCACTACAGATCACGATGTCATCTGCAAACATCATAGTCCATGGAGATTCTTGTCTCACCTCGTCTGTCAGCCTGTCCATCACCATAGCAAACAAGAAGGGGCTCAGAGCTGACCCTTGATGCAGTCCCACCTCCACCTTGAATTCGTCGGTCACACCGACAGCACACCTCACCACTGTCTTACATCTCTCATACATGTCCTGCACCACTCTAACATACTTCTCTGCCACTCCAGACTTCCTCATGCAATACCACAGTTCTTCTCTCGGCACCCTGTCATATGCTTTTTCCAGATCCACAAAGGCACAATGTAGCTCCCTCTGACCTTCTCTGTACTTCTCTATTAACATCCTCAAGGCAAACATTGCATCTATGGTGCTCTTTCTTGGCATGAATCCAAACTGTTGTTCACAAATGCTGACCTCTGTCCTTAGTCTAGCTTCCACTATTCTTTCCCATAACTTCATCGTATGGCTCATCAACTGTATCCCTCTGTAATTGCTGCAACTCTGCACGTCTCCCTTGTTCTTAAAAATGGGCACCAGCACACTTCTCCTCCAGTCCTCCGGCATCTGCTCACTCTCTAGTACCTTGTTGAATGTTCTTGTCAGAAAATCTACTGCTACCTCTCCTAGACACTTCCATACCTCCACAGGTATATCATCGGGACCAACTGCCTTTCCATTCTTCATCCTCTTCAATGCCCTTCTCACTTCACCCTTACTGATCTTTGCTACATCCTGCTCCTCAATGGTTACCTCTTCTACTCTTTTTTCTCTCTCATTTTCCTCATTCATCAGCTCTTCAAAATACTCTTTCCATCTTCCCAGCACACTTCTGTCATTAGTCAATACAGTTCCCTCTCTGTCCTTTATCAATCTAACTTGCTGCACGTCCTTCCCATCTCTTTCTCTGCTGTGCCAACCTGTATAGATCATTTTCTCCCTCTTTACTATCCAACCTATCATACAAGTCATCATATGCCCTCTGTTTGGCCTTAGCCACTGCTACTTTCGCCTTACGCTGTGTCTCCCTGTACTCCTGTTTACTCTCTTCGGTCCTCTCAATGTCCCACTTCTTCTTGGCTAACCTTTTCCTTTGTACACACTCCTGCACTTCCTCATTCCACCACCAAGTCTCCTTATCTACTTTCCTTCCAGAGGACACACCAAGTACTCTCCTACCTGTGTCCCTGATCACATTTGCTGTGGTTGTCCAGTCATTTGGAAGCACTTCCTGGCCACCCAAAGCCTGTTTCAACTCCTCCTTGAAGACAACACGACACTCTTCCTTTTTCAGCTTCCACCACTTTGTCTTCTGCTCTGCCTTTGCCTTTTCACCTTTCTCACCATCAGAGTCATCCTGCACACCACCATCCTATGCTGTTTGGCAACACTCTCACCCACGATGACTTTGCAGTCACTGATTTCCTTCAAATTACATCGCCTACACAAGATGTAGTCTACCTGTGTGCGCCTACCTCCGCTTTCATAAGTCACCCTATGCTCCTGTTTCTTCTCAAAAAAAGTATTCACCACAGCCATTTCCATCCTTTTTGCAAAATCTATCAACATCTGTCCTTCTGCGTTCCTGTCCTGGATACCAAACCTGCCCATCACTTCCTCGTCCCCTCTGTTGCCTGCCCCAACATGTCCATTGAAGTCTGCACCTATGACCACTCTTTCACCTCTGGGGGTACTCTGCATCACTTCATCTAAGTGACTCCAGAATCTCTCCTTCTCTTCTAGCTCACATCCTGCCTGTGGGGCATAAGCACTAACAACATTGAGCATTACACCTTCAATTTCTAACTTGAGATTCATCACTCTGTCTGACACTCTTTTCACTTTTAGAACATTCCTGACAAACTCCTCCTTCAAGATGACTCCGACTCCATTTCTCTTCCCATCCACACCGTGATAAAATAGCTTAAACCCTGCTCCTAAGCTTTTAGCTTTGCTACCTTTCCACCTGGTCTCCTGAACACACAGTATGTCCACCTTCCTCCTCTGCATCATGTCAACCAGCTCTCTACCTTTTCTGTGCATAGTTCCAACATTCAAAGTCCCTACTCTCAGTCCCAGACTCATGCCTTTCCTCTTCTCTCTCTGCCTACGGACACGCCTCCCACCTCTCCTTCTTCGACGTCTTCGACCAACAGTAGTCCAATTTCCATCAGCACCCTGTTGATTGACAGCACTGATGATGGTCGTTGTTAACCCGGGCCTCGACCGATCCGGTATGGAGGTAATACTTTTGATTTGCATTATCAATAGTTGGCATTGGTTTTACGTCGGATGCCCTTCCTGACACAACCCTCTGCATTTCTCCGGGCTTGGGACCGGCATGAGGGGGAGAGACACTGGTTAGTGCCCCCCCACCTCATGGCTGCATATATATATAATTTTCTGAGTAGCTCCTTCTGTAAGAGAGTGCTCAATACTTTTTCGTAGAGCAAATAAATAAATATATATATATATATATATATATATATATATATATATATATATATATATATATATATATATATATAAACTTTGCCCTCGTCTGGAGTTGGCTGGGATGGGCACCAGCCTCCTCGTGACCCTAATTAGGATTAAGTGGTTACAGAAAATGATGTCCTTCGTCATTAATAAACTTGTAATAACAACAACATGTTTTTAATGTGTAAATATTTATATGATGCATGCATGGTCTTTTCATAAGTTTGTTTTACTTTTTTTCTTTAAGCACGACTGTGATGGGCTTCTTATCTGTGTGTGTGTGTGTGTGTGTGTGTGTGTGTGTGTGTGTGTGTGTGTGTGTGTGTGTGTGTGTGTGTGTGTCAGAAAGAGAGAGAGAGAGAGAGAGAGAGAGAGAGAGAGAGTAAAAAAAAGCAAAACAAGAAAAAAAAAAAACAAGTATGAGGTAGTATGAACTTCCAGTTCTCTGATGTAGCTGAAATTTTGCATGTGCAATGATTTATATTTCTATGGGTATTATATTTATATTTATATGGCAAATTACAGCTCTGAACTAATTTTGGATTCTGATTTATTGGTGTTTGAAATGAGTCAGGTGTGAAATGGAGCCTGCCGAGTGTCACGCATTGATCCGGTTTTTGTATTTGAAAGGATGCACACCACAGGGAACCTGTGATGAAATAAAAGAAACTTATGGTGATAATTCTTCATCCTATGACCTTGTAAAAAGCTGGCATCGTGAATTCAAACATGGCCGGAAGTCTGTGGAAACAGCTCCCAGACCTGGTCGCCCCTTCTGCCATTGATGAGGCATCTGTCTGTCAAGTTAAGGCTGCCATTTTGGAAGATCGATGCATTACTATTCGCCAAATAACCAAAGAGGTCAAAATTAGTACATGGTCTGTGGAAACTATCATTTATGACCATGTGCATCTGCATGAGGTGTCCGCCAGGTGGATTCCCAAGTTGCTCACACCTTTCCAGAAGTGAGAATGCGTGGAGTGCTCGAGGATGAATTTGGAGATGTGCCAAGAAGATGAGTCAAAGATTTTCAAAGAACTGATTACACAGGCCGAAACCTGGGTCTATCGCTGTGATCCAGAGACCAACGCCTAGTCAATGCAGCGGAAGCACTTGGACTCACCACCTCCAAAGTAGGCAAGGGTGCAGCCCTCCGCTAGCAAGGTCATGCTCACAGTCTTCTGGAATCAGGACGGAGTAGTGATGACAGATTTCCTGGCAAAGGGTACCACAATTACAGGAGCCTAATATGCTTTACTTTTAAGGAAATTAAGAGAAGCTATCAAAATCTAGAGGCGGGGCAAGATCCGCAAAAGTATCCTCCTCCTTTAGGACAACACTTCAGTCCACAACTCGCATGTCACCAGATCAGAAGCATGGGCGTGTGGCTATGAAATCCTCCCCATCCTCCCTACTCTCCTGACCTTGCACCCTCTGACTTTCACCTCTTCCCAGCCATGAAGTTGTTTTTGAAAGGAAAGCATTTCCCACATGATGCAGCCTTGATTCTGAATCAGGTCGTGGTTGGAGGACCAACCCTGGGTGTTCTACAAAAACGGTCTCCAGAGCTGCATCAAACGATGGGAAAAATGCATAACTCTGGGTGGTTCCTATGGAGAGAAAGACTAATAAGTGTTGCAAGTTCCGTTGCTCTACTGCTATGGGAAGTGCGTCAGGGGCATTACTTATTGAACGCCCCTTGTATCAATCAGATTTTTAAAATTTAAAAATGGATTTATTGATTATGCATGTGCTTTTGCAGTATTTTGATGGTAATAAAGCTCAGCACGCACAAGAGTAAAAAACAGGAGTCACGTACTGAATGTCAAACTGACTAGAAGGATATAAAAGTGTAAAAGCAACCGTAATAATGGGTTTAATGTCATTAAATACAGTGGTACCTTGATTTACGAAATTAATCCGTAGAGCGAGCTCGTAAGTCAAAATATTTGTTAGATAAAACAAAAATTTCCATCAAAACAATATTAAACCAATTAATCCGTTCCAACACCATCCCAAACTCATCACCTGACACGAAGATGTATATATTCCACCTAATATATTAAAGATAAACGTGTAAAACAATAAATATTTAGTAATAATAATAATGCATGTACATTAACATTAATAATAATTAATAATAAATAATAATAAAACAAGAATAAACAATAAGTCAACTAACCCTTCCGATTATTGACTGGGGGAGGATGTCACATAGGTGAAGATGTCAAGTGGGCAGGCATGGGGCGGTGTGTAACAGAGGAGGAGCAACATTGTTTGCATGTACATGTTATGAATGCCAGAGAGCAAAAGCTCGTGATGAGCTCCCACAGCGCCAGTGATTCTCAAATAGTGGGGCAATGAAGTGTACAGTTGACAGTGTACATTACAATTACGTGTAATTGTGCATCATCTACAGTAGGTGGCGGTGGCACTCTAATTGTCGAGCTATGGTGTAGAAAACACAGTGAGAGTGCCACTGCCACCGACTGTAAAGGAGGCACAATTGCACTTTCTTGCTGCCATTTGTAGCGTGCACATTAGGGTTATGACTTTGTTTTTCAATATTTCTACTTTCCTGATTTCCTGATCTACTTTCCCTACTTTTATTCATAAATAATTTTTTTTTAATTATTTTTATTGGTTAATGCAAAAAAAAACCCCAAAAAAACAAAAAAAAAAACAACCCTGCACCCAACATCAACTCACTTTTGATAAAATTGATAATAATTATAACAAGAAATGAAAAGGTGTGTCTTTAGTCAAACCCAGAGTGGTTTCATTTCGCAGTTTATTTCAAGTTCCCTGAACGAGGTGCAAAATTCTTGAAAGAAAAAGAAAAATGACCGCCAGAATTGTGTTCTGACCTGAATTGAAATCTTGGAGAAGATTTGAGTTACTTCACCTTATGGTTTAGATTATTTGTAAGAAGACATCAAGTCAGAAAGATTAAAGAAAAGAAAAGGCAAAAAAGCCAAAGAGTGTCAACAAACATATATATAGGAACAAGGCTCCAAGGCAGTGAGGTGATACTATGAATTATTAACTTTGCACTCGATTCAAACCTCCAGTTTTTACTTGTTAACTGATAGCATATAGTACACTGTGGCTGAGAGAGGTGTGAAGCTGATGGAGCAGATCCACGCCGCGTGCAAAACTGACAAATATCTGAACCATTTATCAACACAAATTCAGAAATGTGAGACTTTTGCTGCAGATCTTTAATAATAATATATTATCTCTGACTTCTTCTGCCAATGCACTGGTTAATTTTAAAAATAAATTTGGTTTACAGACACTTCTATGATATAATTTGTTGTTTTAGCAATGTGAGGCTTTTATGGGGTTTGCGGGCGTCACTTTTCGTGGTTTAAAATAAATTACTTCAGGTGCGGATGTTTTTTTCAATGTATGAACAAGAAAATGTTATTTTTGTGAGTTTTATGCTAAAGTTCATAATTTAAAACCACAGGACTAGAAATCTAGTATTAGTCCCTAGTGCACATTCCACAAAATCCCTCTGTTATGCACCTCATGCCTGCCCATGTGACATCTTCGCCCATGTGACATCTTTGCCGCAGTCGATGATCGGAAGGGTTGTTGGGGAGGGGGTTGGAACGGATTAATTGGTTCTCTGTTATTTCTTATAAGAATAATTGTGGGGGCAAAAAAGGGGGGGCAAGAAATGTTTTTTTTTTTTTTTCCCCTATATGGGGCATCACGAAAAATAATTGAGAAGCACTGCACAAGGCATTCTTGGAGCACGGAGGAATACAGACAGAAAAATACGAGGCTAATCGGCTCGGAAAAGCCATTTTCCCAGCAGAGGTTGTAAATCAAAAAATTTGCTAGTTGGTTAGGACAGATTTTTGGTGGGATCGAAGCTTGGATCATGGAAAATTCATTTTAAAAGGTACCACTGTATCTCTGTCTGTCTTCCTTTCGGCTTTTTCCCTTTTACTCGGGAGTCGCCACAGTGAATCATGTGATTCGCACGTTTTGATTTGGCAGAGGTTTTTACGTCGGATGCCCTTCCTGTCACAACCCTTTTAGCAAGGGAGAGAAACACGCTGACGGCTTTGCAGCTCCTCTTTACGAAAGTCAGCAATAGTTCTTTTACTTGCCTCTCACCATAGACAGTGACAGACATGGCCCGCCTTTGATAGCCCAGTTAGCCGCACTGGGGGGGGGGCAGTGGCCACCTTGTGGAGAGTGGGACTCGAACCCCCAACCTTTGGATCAGCGATCCAGCGCCCTATACCACTGTACCACTGTATCTCAGTAATTGGAAATATAATGCATCAATCGCAGACAAAGTGACAAAGTGATACAAAGAGTGCTGTGTCCTATTCATTCATTCATTCGTTTTCTGAACCACTTAATCCTAATTAGGGTCACGGGGAGTCTGGCGCCCATCCCAGTCGCAGAGCACACCTTGGACAGTTCTCTTGGCCATCACAGGGCAGAAACACACCGATGCATGCAGCTCCCCTTGTCAAAAGTCAGCAGTGGTTCTTTTACATGAGCCTCTCACCATCGACAGAGAGAAACACGGCCGGTCTTTGATAACCCAGTTAGCTGCACTGCGGGTGATATGTCCCATTGTTTACATACTAAATAACACTCATTTCATCATTATTCATTTTCTGTAGTGCTTAATGTTACTAGGGTCGTGGGGAGGCTGTTGCCTATCTCAGCTGACAGTGATAGAAGGCAGGGAAGTCCCTGAACAGCTCAGCAGATCGTCAACATACATTCACAAGCATCCATACTCTCACTCACCTCAAGCGGTAATGTGGAACATCCAATTATCCTAATATTCATGTCTTTGAATTGTGGGAAGAGACTGGAATTACTACAGGAAACCAATGCAAGCATGAGGAGAACTGGGACCGAGATCCCCCGCGATCACTGAAATCCACAAAGTAGGATGACCCCCCCCCCAAAAAAAAAAACAAAACAAAAAAACAAAACATGACTGACGTGTATATGTGTATATAATATCAATAATTACATATTCAATGTTATAAATGCTTATAATGACAATTAAACATTAAAAATAATGCATAAGATGTAAATAAAACAAATACACACATAAAGCTACACGCACACAGATGCGCACCTCACAAAAATGTAAGTAGTTTGATGGGAAATTTTGGGTTGTTTTTTGTTTTGTGTTTGCTTGTGTTTTTTTTTTTTTGTTTTGTTTTTAATTTTCATTATATATATATATATATATATATATATATATATATATATATATATATATATATATATATATATATATATATATATATATATGTGCGTCAAAAAACCGATCAGGAATGCTATTGTTGTAAAGAACATGAATTGCTTGAGGAAAATATACCGACATTCTGCAATTGGCTATACGACTGTCAACGATGTTACGTCACAATGACCTTTAACCCCGGTGAAAAGAAGCCAACATGTCCGCGCGCTCAACCTTCGTGAGCAAGAAATGTCATATAGAAGAAAAGGAAATGTGGACTTATAAATAAACTACCAAAATCTTGTTCGACGTTTAAAAGGTAATAATAAAGTATAGTGGATATTTTTTGAATGCTGTAAATTTTGGGTACAGGTCCCCTTTAATATTAAGCACATTAAGCACATTAAGAACAGATAAAATGAATTCAGAACAGATTTGTAGCTATAAATGGTAAACGATGCCAGAAGCAGACATGGTTTGAGTGACAGTGGCTATGCTGCGACTCTTGGTGTGCTCAGAAGG
>CM045751.1:23105000-23140000 GCA_024760905.1 Plotosus lineatus | reverse complement strand
AGAGAAGTATGTTAGAGTGGTGCAGCACACCTCACCACTGTCTTACATCTCTCATACATGTCCTGCACCACTCTAACATACTTCTCTGCCACTCCAGACTTCCTCATGCAATACCACAGTTCTTCTCTTGGCACCCTGTCATATGCTGTTTCCAGATCCACAAAGGCACAATGTAGCTCCCTCTGACCTTCTCTGTACTTCTCGATTAACATCCTCAAGGCAAACATTGCATCTGTGGTGCTCTTTCTTGGCATGAAACCAAACTGTTGTTCACAAATGCTGACCTCTGCCCTTAGTCTAGCTTCCACTATTCTTTCCCATAACTTCATCGTATGGCTCATCAACTTTATCCCTCTGTAGTTGCTGCAACTCTGCACGTCTCCCTTGTTCTTAAAAATGGGCACCAGCACACTTCTCCTCCACTCCTCTGGCATCTGCTCACTCTCTAGTACCTTGTTGAATGTTCTTGTTAGAAAATCTACTGCTACCTCTCCTAGACACTTCCATACCTCCACAGGTATATCATCAGGACCAACTGCCTTTCCATTCTTCAGCCTCTTCAATGCCCTTCTCACTTCACCCTTACTGATCTTTGCTACATCCTGCTCCTCAATGGTTACCTCTTCTACTCTTTTTTTCTCTCTCATTTTCCTCATTCATCAGCTCTTCAAAGTACTCTTTCCATCTTCCCAGTACACTTCTGTCATTAGTCAATACAGTTCCCTCTCTGTCCTTTATCAATCTAACTTGCTGCACGTCCTTCCCATCTCTATTTCTCTGCTGTGCCAACCTGTATAGATCATTTTCTCCCTCTTTACTATCCAACCTATCATACAAGTCATCATACGCCCTCTGTTTGGCCTTAGCCACTGCTACTTTCGCCTTACGCTGTGTCTCCCTGTACTCCTGTTTACTCCCTTCGGTCCTCTCAATGTCCTACTTCTTCTTGGCTAACCTCTTCCTTTGTACACACTCCTGCACTTCCTCATTCCACCACCAATTCTCCTTATCTACTTTCCTTCCAGAGGACACACCAAGTACTCTCCTACCTGTGTCCCTGATCACATTTGCTGTGGTTGTCCAGTCATTTGGAAGCACTTCCTGGCCACCCAAAGCCTGTTTCAACTCCTCCTTGAAGACAACACGACACTCTTCCTTTTTCAGCTTCCGCCACTTTGTCTTCTGCTCTGCCTTTGCCTTTTTCACCTTTCTCACCATCAGAGTCATCCTGCACACCACCATCCTATGCTGTTTGGCAACACTCTCACCCACGATGACTTTGCAGTCACTGACTTCCTTCAAATTACATCGCCTACACAAGATGTAGTCTACCTGTGTGCTCCTATCTCCGCTTTTATAAGTCACCCTATGCTCCTGTTTCTTCTGGAAGAAAGTATTCACCACAGCCATTTCCATCCTTTTTGCAAAATCGATCAACATCTGTCCTTCTGCGTTCCTGTCCTGGATACCAAACCTGCCCATCACTTCCTCGTCCCCTCTGTTGCCTGCACCAACATGTCCATTGAAGTCTGCACCAATGACCACTCTTTCACCTCTGGTGGTACTCTGCATCATTTCATCTAAGTCACTCCAGAATCTCTCCTTCTCTTCTAGCTAACATCCTGCCTGTGGGGCATAAGCACTAACAACATTGAGCATTACACCTTCAATTTCTAACTTGAGACTCATCACTCTGTCTGACACTCTTTTCACTTTTAGAACATTCCTGACAAACTCCTCCTTCAAGATGACTCCGACTCCATTTCTCTTCCCATCCACACCGTGATAAAATAGCTTAAACCCTGCTCCTAAGCTTTTAGCTTTGCTACTTTTCCACCTGGTCTCCTGAACACACAGTATGTCCACCTTCCTCCTCTGCATCATGTCAACCAGCTCTCTACCTTTTCTGTGCATAGTTCCAACATTCAAAGTCCCCACTCTCAGTCCTAGACTCATGCCTTTCCTCTTCTCTCTCTGCCTACGGACATGCCTCCCACCTCTCCTTCTTCGACGTCTTCGACCAACAGTAGTCCAATTTTCATCAGCACCCTGTTGATTGACAGCACTGATGGCGGTCGTTGTTAACCCAGGCCTCGGCCGATCCGGTATGGAGGTAATACTTTTGATTTGCATCATAAATAATTGCCATTGGTTTTACGTCGGATGCCCTTCCTGACACAACCCTCTGCATTTCTCCGGGCTTGGGACCGGCATGACGGGGAGAGACACTGGTTAGTGCCCCCCCACCTCATGGCTGCATTTTGGCACTAATGGAAGGGCATCCGACGTAAAAAAAAACTATGCCAAATCAAATGTGCGAATCAGACGATTCACTGTGGCGACCCCTGAAGAAAAAAGGGAAGACACCAAAAAGAAAAGAAAGAAGAAATGTGGTTGAAAATTGGACTTGGTAGAGATGACCTTTCCAGGTCAAGCCTGATCAGTGCCTGGATGAGAGGCTGCCTGGGAAACCCAGGTGTTGTGGAAGGTTCGGGGGAAAGTCTCAGTGTAAAAAAATCTGCTCAAAGACTACGAGAATCAAGTTTCTCAAGGCACACTTCAGTCTGGCTCTTTTTTAAAATTTTCATTTCATCTGAAATATTTGCTGATCTATAATTAATTTTGAATATGTGTATTACCATCTGTTATTCAGATAATCTCATCTTTCAGGGGAGGGAGGCAAATACCAAATCATATATTACTGAAGTTAAGTACTTTATGGAATTACTTTATATTATTTTATTATAATTTTTTTTTCTGTTAACAGAGCTATACACAGATGATATCTATGCATATGCATTATACAAAACTCTTGCAAAAGTTGATTCTCCATTGACTGTAGGCTTATACTCATCATGTCACAGCAGGATTAAAATGATTCTCACAAGTATTAGAGGTTTGTACAACTACATAACAATGTGGCTAATCATAAATTTAATCGTATTTAATCTATTCACCAAAGGAATAAATTGTTCAGATTGAGACTTGTACTTTTCTGTAATTATCATTATTGATATACACTATAAGAATTAAATGAATTGTAATATATGTTGCCTTTCTTTCTTGTTATTCACAGATCACATGAATGAAGAAACAAAAAGAGAAAAACAGAACAATAAAAGCAGTACAGCCTCTGTAGGGAAACTAATTTCTCTAATCTTTCATCTCCTTTTTTATCAACCCGTGTGGCCTGGAAAAATAGATAAGAATAAATGCAATCGCTACGTGTTTGTGAGCTTTAGCGCTTGGCAGTTTGCGGGCAGTGACATGCTATGGGCCGGTTTGGTGATGCAGTTGTGCCAAGCTCTTCAGGACAGTTTTGGCAGGCTTCAGCTCAGCCTCTTCCGAGTAGCCCAGTATGACAAAAAAAAGGACAGGATGCAAAAGAAAATGAAAGAGAGCTCCAGTGATTGGCGGTCAAAGAAGGTTTGCTGCTGCCCGGTTTGGACCTTTGTTCTGATGACACTGATGTTTTTCCTCTTCATTTTGGTACCAGTTGTTATTCTTTCATTTCCTAGCCGAAAACCTGAAGGAGATGGAAATCATGACAAAGAGACTGGGGTGTTGGAGGGGATTATCATTGCAATGATGGGTGTCCCTGCAATTGGAGCTGGGAAATTTATTTTCATGCTGGTAAAGAGCCTGATCTTTAGCCAGGATGCTAATGTCAGAAATGCTTTGGACAATAAGAAGCTCAGTGAACAGTTGGGCTTAATGCATGAAGTTTGGAAGGAGATGAGGGTGCTGTCATGCTTTATTCACTTTATGGAGGTTTTCGAAAGGCAAAAGATAAAAGTGGTGCTGGAAATAACCAATCTGGACCGCTGCACACCAGCAAAAATTGTAGGGGTCTTGGATGCCATCAATATCCTTCTTTCAGATGAGGAAAGCCCCTTTATTTCTCTACTGGCACTCGACCCTGAGGTACTAACTCAAAAAATTGATCAGGCAAACTATTGCTTTAGTAAAAAGGACCAAGCTTATGGCTTCCTGGACCGCATAATCACACTGCCCTTCACGGTACCACCTTTATGTGAGGTATCAAAGTGCAAAGTTTTCAAAACAATGTTAGCAAATCAAACTAAAAGGCTTCCTGACACCCAAGGAGATGGGACTGAGACTTTGTGTGTTGTAAGATCCTCTGCATCTTTAGATGATGCTCCTTTGATTGAGAGCAGCTTAACAGATGGAGACCGATCCACTTCTCTGAGATCAAGCAAGACCACATCTTATACTTTTAATGAAGCTACAATTGAAAGTTTAATCCAGGAAGCATTTCAAAGCATATATGTATGTGACAAGAGAAGGCTTCACACTTACATCTCAGAAAATACCGTGTCTATGAGAAGGGTCACCAATTCCATCCGGGTGTCCATTATGGTTCTTAATATTCTTAATGTTGAGGTTCCACCACCTGAAAAAGTCACTGCTTGGGTTGTGATGGTAGACCGCTGGCCTTGTAGATTAAGTTGGATACTTCAGTGTATGGAAGATGAACATCAGACTCTGCAGATTAATCAAACCATTGGTGAATGCAATCATGGCAGGACCCTATGGGATGTGTTCAATGAGCATAGGATAGAGCTTCATGTAATTAGAGAGGAGGTGGAGAAATTCCTGGAACGAGATGATGATCCCGAGCTCTTTGAAATGTTTCTCAAAAAGGACTACACATTCACAGTCACCGAGGCAGAACATCTTAAAGCATACACGGTTAATCTGGACTATTCCATCAAGAATGAGTTAGCAAGGATCAGACAAGCCAACACTTTAAGAGCATTAGGCACATCATTGTTCAGCAGTTTGTCTCCAAACACGGTTCTCAACATGTCTGTGGAAGATGTCTGCAATGAGGTTAATACATTCATATGTAATATTAAATAATATTTACAGATATGTTGACGAAAATATCTGACATTATTTATTTTAAATACACTTTTGTTTCACGTCTACAGCTCTCCAGACTGAAACTTCCTGGAACATATGCTGAAACTGTGAAGAAGAATAATATAAATGGACAGACCCTGCTTCTAAGTGACCCCGCTGATATGAGACAGGTCATGTGCATGACTCTCGGTGAATGGACAGCATTCAGGATTCACTTTCTTGGAGTCACATCATGCTATAATCTAAGCAAAGCTAAGTCGGGGCCAGTTATCTCAAATACTAATCGAATTTGCGCATCTCATATTTAATATCGTTCCTTGATTTATTTTTATCATCAAACAAAAGATTTGGTGTTTGGTGTGCTATTTCAAATCTAATCATTTATTTATTTATGTATTATTATTATTATTAGTAGTAGTAGTAGTAGTAGTAGTAGTAGTAGTAGTAGTAGCAGTAGTATTTCTACTATATAATTCAGGAAAATGTTATAGTTTGAAAATGATTAGAAGAGATTTCAGCTACTTTACTTATGTTGAATTAACTTTACACTTTAATGCAACATTAACAAGCCAATGTCTGACATCCTTGATGGAAAACTATTGTGCTTCTGGCCCTCCTGCTATGAATACATCAGAGTACTGTTTGACAGTTTAGTTGACCATGTTAAAGGTGCCAGTTCACTTACCAGTTATTTACACTACACATGTTATCTCTTGGAAATGAAATGGGATCAGGTGTCTATCTGTAACCATGAGCTTTCTCCCATACATGCGTGTTAAAGTTCTCTGCACCAGGTGCAATGATTTGGAGAACATAAGCGTAGCACTCATAGCATTTGGAGGTGAGGAGACAATACAAAAGCAGAAGAAAAAAACAAACAAACAAAAAAATCAAACAAAAAACCTTCAGAGACTGTATTTTCCACGACACAGACTGATGCAAAAAAAAAAAAAAAGATTGATATTAGAATTGTCTATAAACCAAACAAAACAGCTTACACATGAAAAATGAAACGTGATGATGCCAACATAATGGAAATGGAAATGTACTGTACTGTATTGTTAAATGGCGGGCACCAACACAGACACGGATAACACGCGAACTGAAAAATCTCCAAGTTTTACGTAACTTCAAACACAGGAGAGATAATCTGTGTGTTTCTGTGTGTGTGTGTGTGTGTGAGAGAGAGAGAGAGAGAGAGAGAGAGAGAGCAAGAGAGAGGAGAAAATAACTGTATGTTTTTTGACATTATATAAAACGAAACCCAGATGAAAAACAGGTGAAGATGCACTTACTTTGTGAGCTGGCGTAATCTGCCTTTGTATTCAGCCAAAATGAAGTGATAATGAAAACAAAACAAAACAAATCGACAGCAAAAAATACAGAGACTCCTCACTCCTGAATGTGAATCTTTCAGAGGTGAAAAACACAAAGCATACGAGCCTGCAAATGCAGCATATTGCAGGAAGAAAACGATGTTTCATGGTTTATATTGAACAGGTAGTTCCGAATCACTGTACACTACGCTCTTTATTCCAGCACTGATCTTTTCTTATGTATTTTTTGTTTGTTTGTTTTATGTTTTTTTTTTTTTGACATTACATTAGTCTAGATAAACTTTTTTGATGTTTTTACAAAACCTGTTGCATTTGTTATACTATCAAGTGCACAATATTTGATAAATAAAAATATATGCATAATGTGAATCATACTTGTAATTTGTTACCATTTTATTTGAATTATAGATCAGCACAATGAGGCGGCACGGTGGCGTAGTGGTTAGCACGTCTGCCTCACAGCAAGAAGGCCTGGGTTCGATTCCCGGCCTGGGTGTTTCTGTGTGGAGTTTGCATGTTCTCCCTGTGCTTGTGTGGGTTTCCTCCGTGTGCTCCGGTTTCCTCCCACAATCCAAAGACATGCACAGTAGGTTAATTGGCCGTTCTAAATTGCCCGTAGATTTGCATCGTGCAATGGCAAACCACTGAACTAATCCTGCCAAGAAAACCTCCATGAAGATGATAACCATTCATGGCGGGTCGTCCTACGACTCAGGGATGAGATAGATAGAGCAGCACAATAGTTTTACACAATATTTACACCAAACTTATCCAGAAACAACCATAAACATTTCATACATTTCTTTACTTTTTGTTTGTATCTGGTGATAATTTGAGAATTTCTGGGAAATAAAATATAATTTTTCTTTTCATTTATTTATTTTTTACAAATGCCATTCAAAGTTTAAGCATAATCTTACCACACACACACACACACACACACACACACACACACACACACAAACACATGCGCATGCACACACACACACACACACACACACACACACACACACACACACACACTGGACATTAAATATAAAGTGTATGGAAGTTTACACATTTCTTATACTATCACTAATATCGAATGGCAGAGAAAAGAGATAGAGATATATACAGCATTTCCTGTAAGTCTTAGCTGCTTGTTTCTCCCTTAAATTTATTTTAATCTTAATTTCAATTCTATACATTTGACAAAAATGTTACTGTTACACTGCATAAACTCAGTTCTTCAAGAGAATTAGAGATGATTCAATTGTTTCAATTGATTCAATTGTTTATGTGCATTTATTTTTATAGCATTTGTTATTTGTTGACATTTGTTGCCAACCTACTTAACCCATTATTGCGATATTTACTTTGTTTAAAATGAACCCATACACCAGTGCTTCTCAAATAGTGGGGCGCGCCCCCCTGGGGGGGCGCGATGGGATGCTGAGGGGGGCGCGTGTGACCCAGGAGAACATGCTTTTTTTCCGTCGTACTACAAGAAAGTGTAATTGCACATCCACTCCAGTAGTTGGCAGTGGCGCCCTCATTGCCCATTGTGCGCAGCAAGTACAGGTCCCAGCTAAACATTGAGCAGGAGCTGAGAGTTGCAGTGTCATGCTTCAAACCTCGCTTTGAGAAGCTGTGCGCTGCAAAACGTGCTCATTGTAGCCATTAATCTTGGCTTCCTCATTTTGAGAAAAAAAAATCAGCACAAATTGTTCTATTTGTTCTTGTTTTGTAGGTTAAAGTGTTTATATATTGTGCTCCTGAGTTAATGTTTCTGAAGTCAATTTTAATTAATTATTTATTGATTTTATTTTCAGCAGCAAATGGTGTGGTAAGTTTGTCAAAAATGTAACAAGGATATTATTATTTTTAAATTTAAGGCAAATTGATGCACTTTCTTTTACAGACTAATAAAAAAATGTTTAAAAAGTTATTCTTGTAAGTTGAACTATATCTCTTTCTTTTTGTTTTATTTATGTTAACAAGGATACGATATAATGAAGAGATATACCTGTAACTATATTATAGAAAAAAAGTTATAATTTATAGTTGCGGCGGAAAGTGGGTGGTGGGGGGGGCGCGAATTGTTTACTTCTTGCTAGGGGGGGCGTAACAGAAAATAATTGAGAAGCACTGCCATACACAGTTAACTTCTTGAAATGATTGTTCACCAGCATGAACTATTTTTTTCGAGAACCTTGTTTAAAAAGGTTTTCTTTACCATAACACTATTTTCGATTTTGGTGAGTCTAAGAACATTGTATTAGCAGAATTTCAGTACATGATATGGATGATAGCATGTCAATAGTGTAAATAATCACATCACGCGCACTCTAATTGCTCCATTGCCCCGCCCTCGTACTACAGGCAGCAACAAGATTAGAATGTGGCATGTACTTATAGGTAAACATGTACAGTACACATCAAGACTTTTGAAAAATAAGTACTAAACTGATTTATCTAAATACTTAAACGTGTCTGAACATGTGTAAAATGCCTGGGGAAATAACAAAAAACCCTAAAAATTACATTTATAAAAACAGTTCACCTGCCTGGTCATGATTTTTTTTTCTTTTTTTCAAGAGACTCTACATATAATAATTAATATTATTAATAAAGTTTGAGCCCATGCTGTATGGACATCACATTATGTTCATTCATTTTCTGGTGGTACACCCTTAACTGTCAACCAGGCCATCGCTGGGCCAACACACATACAACCATTCACAGACACACCTGGGGGCAAACAACCAATTAGCCCAATGTGCATGTTTTTGGATTGTGGGAGGAAAATAGAGTACCCAGAGGAAATCCACACAAGCATGGGAAGAACATGCAAACTCCACACAGAAATGGCTGAGAGCTCAGGACCTCCTTGTTGTGAGGTGGACGTGCTAACCACTGCGCCACTGTGCCATCAATCACATAAAGTTTATTTGTTTATCTTCATCTGATGAATCCATAGTCGGGTATTTTTATGATTTATTTCATTATTGGGAGAGGTACTAGTTAATAAAGTCATCACGTGAGACTTTTTCTTAAATATAACATGGAAAGACAAAAGTCTGAGCTTTGCAGCAAACCTCATCACCAACAGTACTGTCAACGACAAAAACCACAAGCAGTCATCTCCCAGTGCAACCGCTCTTAAAGCTCTAAACTTAATTGATAAATAAAGACTCAAATTGACTTGATACAGGCTTGATGTTAAGCATCACTTGACTAAATGAGTAGAAAAATGTCTGCTGTGCACCTTACTCGGTGCCGAGAGAGATATTACGTTTCCTTAACTATCTTTTTTTTTTTTAAATTGTAGGTTAAACCCTGCAAGACTTTTCAAATATAGATGGTGTTTTCTTAATAAAAATAATAATTAAACAGAAGTGGGACAATCCTAATAGTTCTTTGAGTAGATGAGATCACTAACCAAACAGAATAAAGTAGGCCCTCTACTTACGAAAACCTTTGAATATGAAAAATCCAGGTTACGAAAAATATTTTCCTAAATTTTTGTCATCTTTTTACGAAAACAACCTCTTTTTACGAAAAGCGCCAAACGCGCCATTCAAAAATTCAAACAATACACAAGTTGCTCTCTCATTGGCTGTCTCCCAACATCATGCCCTGCTGGCCTCCCATTGGCCAAGTGGGAGCTGAACTGTACCCATACGTCCTGTACCCATACTTCCTGTTTGTCACACAGATGAAGGAGAGTTGAACAGGCCTGTTGGCTCGTGAGTTTTTTTCTGATCATCGCAGCATTATATTTCGTTATCCATCATGGACGCCAAGAAAGTGATTCCCGGTGACACAGAAAAGAAGAAGCGGGCTCCATTATCAATCAAAGTGAAGCAGGAGATAATGAAAAAAAAAAATGAAAGTGGGATGTCATCATCATCATCATCTTCTTCCGCTTAGTCCAGGGTCGGGTTGCGGGGGCAGCAACCTTAGCAAAAAGGTCCAGACATCCCTCTCCCGAGCTACTTCCTCCAACTCTCCTGGGGGGGACACCGAGGCGGTCCCAGACAAGCCGAGAGACATAGTCCCTCCAGCGTGTTCTAGGTCGACCCCGGGGTCTTTTCCCGGTTGGACATGCCCGAAACACCACACCAGGGAGGCGTCCGGGGGGCATTCTGACCAGATGCCTGAGCCACCTCAACTGGCCCCTCTCAATGCGGAGGAGCAGCGGATCTACTCCGAGCTCTCCCCGGATGGCGGAGCTTCTCACCCTATCTCTATGGGAGAACCCCGCCACCCGGCGAAGAAAGCTCATTTCAGCCGCTTGTATCCGTGATCTTGTTCTTTCGGTCATTACCCAAAGCTCGTGACCAAAGGTGAGGGTTGGAACGTAGATCGACTGGTAAATTGAGAGCTTCGCCTTGCGGCTCAGCTCCTTTTTCACAGCAACGGATCCGGAACGCCGTATTCTCGGAGCACGCCCCACAAGATCTTTCGAGGGACACGGTCGAAAGCCTTCTCCAAATCCACAAAGCACATGTGAACAGATTGGGCAAACTCCCATGCCCCCTCCAGAATCCTGTGGAGCGTATAGAGTTGGTCAAGAGTGCTGCGGCCAGGACGAAAACCACATTGTTCCTCCTGAATCCGAGGTTCGACTATCGGTCGGATCCTCCTCTCTAGTACCCCTGCATAGACTTTCCCAGGTAGGCTGAGGAGTGTAATTCCCCGATAATTGGAACACACCCTCCAGTACCCCTTCTTAAAAATTGGGACCACCACCCCAGTTTGCCAATCCAGAGGTACAGCCCCCGATGACCACGCAATGTTGCAGAGATGTGTCAACCAAGACAGTCCTACAACATCCAGAGCCCTGAGATATTCCGGGCGGATCTCGTCCAACCCCGGAGCTCGACCACCGAGGAGCTTTTTGACAACCTCAGTGACCTCCACTCCAGTGATGGGCGGACCCTCACCCCAACCCCCAGGGTCTTCCTCTTCCACGGAGGGCGTGTTGGTGGGATTGAGAAGGTCCTCAAAGTATTCCCTCCACCTCTCAACAACATCCCCAGTCAAGGTAAGCAGCTCCCCACCTCCACCGTGAACAGTGTTTGTGAAGAACTGCTTCCCCCTCCTGAGGCGTCGGATGGTGGCCCAGAACCTTTTTGAAGCCAACCGATAATCACTCTCCAGGCCCTCACCGAACTCCTCCCATGCCTGAGATTTTGCATCTGCGACAGCCTTGGATGCAGCACGTTTGGCCTGCCGGTACCCGTTTGCTGCCTCAGGAGTCCCACAGGCTAATAAAACCCGATAGGCCTCCTTCTTCAGCTGGACAGCCCCCTTCACCGTAGGTGTCCACCACCGGGTTCGGGGATTACCGCCACGACAAGCACCGACGACCTTACGGCCACAGCTATGGGCTGCCGCCTCAGCAATGGAGGCACGAAACATGGCCCATTCGGATTCCATGTCCCCCGCCTCCTCCGGAACGTGGTTGTAGCTCTGCCGGAGGTGGGAGTTAAAGGCCTCTCGGACAGGGGGCTCCGCCAAACGTTCCCAGCAGACCCTGATTACACGCTTGGGCCTGCCAGGTCTGGAAGGCAACCTCCCACACCACCGAAGCCAACTCATCACCAGGTAGTGATCGGTAGACAGCTCAGCTCCTCTCTTCACCCGAGTGTCCAGAACATATGGTCGCAAGTCCGATGACACGACTACAAAGTCAATCATCGAACTGCGACCTAGGGTGTCCTGGTGCCAAGTGCACTTATGGACACCCTTATGTTCGAACATGGTGTTCGTGATAGACAAACTATGACGAGCACAGAAGTCCAACAACGAAACACCATTCGGATTCAGACTGGAGAGGCCGTACCTACCGATCACACCCTTCCAGGTCACACTATTGTTGCCCACATGGGCGTTGAAGTCTCCCAAGACAACGAGCGAGTCTCCCGAGGGAGCGTTAAAAAACAAACCCCTAAGACACGAGACAACAAAGGAAGCAGTCTCCCTTGCCCGGACGCGGGTCACCGGGGTTCCCTCCTGGAGCCAGGCCCAGGGGAGGGGCTCGAATGCGAGCGCCTGGTGGTCGGGCTTATGCCCATGGAGCCTGGCCGGGCCCAGCCCGAAAAGGAGACATGGGTCTGCTCTCCCATGGACCCACCACCCGTGGGAGGAGTTTTAGGGGTCGGGTGCAGTGTGAGTTGGGTGGCAGCCAAAGGCATGGGTTCTGTCGGACTGATCCTCGGCTACTTACTCTGACCTTCGGGACATGGAATGTGACCTCTCTGGCGGGAAAGGAGCCTGATTTGGTGCGTGAGGTGGAGAGATACCGACTAGATATAGTCGGGCTCACCTCAACGCATAGCTTGGGCTCTGGAACCATCCATCTCGAAAGAGGCTGGACCTTCTTCTAAAGTGGGATGTGATTGAGTGAAATCGCAAAGGAGTATGGCCGAAATCCCTCTACAATCGGGACAATATTAAAGCAGAAGGGGACCTTAAAAGCAGAGATACAGTGACCGAGGCGATTATTTTGGAACGATATTGAAGCAGAAGGAGGTATTAAAAGTGGAGATACGGAGAAAAGTTAATTTTGAATCCGGACCTCTGATCTTTCAAACAGGTACTGTAATTCCGCTTTAAATACAACACACCATCTCAAAAGCTCCGTCGGCTGCGCGCTGCGTGTGGACGGAGTCCGTATTTGGCAAAACACGCCACTCTGCAAAGCACACCAGAGAAAGTTTTGTGTGTGTGTGTGTGTGTGTGTGTGTGTGTGTGTGTGTGTGTGTGTGTTAATAAAAATGTTTAATAATGGTTTAATTAATAAATATGTTAATAAAATGGTTTAATATGTTAATAAAATTTTATATCGTTTATTAAATAATTTTCTTTTACTTTTAACACATATTTCATACAATACTGGTGTACTTTCATCATTTTTAAAGGGTTTATGGGGTAGTCTTGGGAGCCTTGGAACGAATCCTGCGTTTTACATGTAAAATGCGCCTCTACTTACATAAACTCCAGGCTACGAAAAAGGGGCTGGGACGGATTAATGTTGTAAGTAGAGGGTCAACTGTATACATTACTTTCTGGATCTTCGTTCCTCTATGAATCTAAGTTACTCTATGAATCTGTTACTCTATGATTCTACATTGCTCTATGCATCTGTATTACTCTGAATGTGCATCAATCTATAAAGCTGTGTTAGTCTATGGATCGACGCTACTCTATGGATCTCTAATGCTGTGTAGCTTCTCACTTTCTCATAGACCTGTGACAGTCTGCACTGATGGTGACAGCACCAGTCAGCCTCTCACTGTTTGATACTAATAAAGAAAATAAGTGACAATGTGATTTATATTTAATTCACTGCTGTAAATTAATCATCGAGAAAGACAATGTTATTAGTTGGCGATGATAATAGCATTAGGGTTTGCTTGCTAATGATGTACTCTAATATAGCTGCACTATTCTCTTTATGTGTTTTACTCCCAAAGAGTTAACATAAATAAACAGCCAGCCAAGCGCCTTTAATATCTTTACTCACAGTTGGTCAAGTCAGGGTGGCATATTGAATTCGAATGAAACTAGAAAAGAAAATACAAGAAATGTACTTAATGAACTGCTGTGGTGATTAAAAGTAGATACAAACACCAATAATAAAATAAATCTCACGTCGGGTGAGTGTAATATGTGTACAGGAACATTATCACAAAGTTACCCAATCTGTACAACCTCACAGAAGATATCATTCAAAACCATCCACATCAGATTCTCAAAAGATATAAAGAACTGAAAACTCTCACAGCCATTACTTTCTGAGGAATCCACACACAGGGCTTACAGAAGATTCAGGCAGGAGAACCACACATATGCAGCCATGCTCCTCTCTGTTTACTTTTTCTGCTCCTCTAACCATGCAGAATAATGTATGATTTCATATAAAAACTCAACAATCTTTCTAAAATACCAACACTAACAATTCTTAAACAGTTATCGCTGGCTTTTAAATATAATAAACCCATTCAGGGCAGAACAATATTCTACTTCCATTCAAGAATCACTAACATACCAGCAGAGAGCATCAACTATCTAGAGTCATGCTACGCCTCCATACGGCCTACGTACTAATTTAAGGGTGTATTTGTGTTGTGTGTCATTATAAAATGTAAGCTACAATGCTAATGACAGATAAATACACTGCATACCTTAGTAGTTTCACATGCAAAATTAAGCATTCAATTTAAAACTTGTGTGCTTTGGTGGCATGCGTTTGAGATGTCACTCTTCATATGTGACAAACATGGAAAGACACATTAACCTCTGGTGTGCAATCCTTCGTCAGGTACTTTCACCTTGTCTTAGGCCAGATGACTCCTACAAGGGCCAGGACTGGAACTGGAAGGAAGCCCCATTGTGCACCAAACTGGTGTAGCACACATACCAGACATGACTCCCAGAATTCAGTTAAGAATAACCACACAGCGAGCTAACAGCTAAGCTGCTCGTCCCGGTCTTTATACGTGCCTTATTCACTACGCATCAACCAGTTCGATTTTGTGTATGGTTGTTGCCAAATCTTAAAGGTGAAAAAAATCTTAATATTTCTGTTCCTTTGTTTAGCAAAAGGGAAGGTTCCACCAGTTGGTATATTTTGAAGTTGGAAGGAAATGTAAGGCTCTATTGTAAGAGCATAAATTTAACCAACACTAGTTTTTTTTGTTTGTTTTTTTTTCCTTTTTGAGGCACCCTCTCTCCCACATTTCCTTGCTTAAAGTGGAGCCTAGAGCTGCATAAAACCTGCTATAAATAATTAAATTGCTTTTTATAGTGGATGTTGAAATGAAGTTCATGAATTATACGGTCAGAACAATTCAATTTTATACATAGTCTGATTACATTCCATTTGCTGTCTGCCACCTGGTGTCTGGATAGAGAGCTGGGAGAAGAAATAATGAGGGTGGTTTTCGTTGGTACAGTGGTACCTTACGAGATACCCAACAAATGAAAAATCAAAGTTAAAAAAACACATTTACCTAAAATTTCCATCTCTGGATACAAAACAAACAAAAAAAATCACATTACAAAACGCACCATCTCAAAAATTCAATCAATGTGTGAGTTGCTCTCCCATTGGCTATCTCCCAACACCCCACCCCTCTGGCCTCCCATTGGCTAGGAGGGAGTAATATCTCCATGATGCTTTTGTGTGCCTTCGACCCATTGTTCGTCACGAATATCCAGCTCCCTCCCTTTGGCCAGGAGGGAGCTGCATCTCCATAAGGCACATGACTGTTGTTTCGTGAGTTTTTCGAGTGTGCTCATTGCAACTTTATTTTTCATCATTCATCATGGGTCCCAAGAAAGTGATTCCTGGTGCAAGTGAAAAGAAAAAGCGGGCTTGTGGCATGTGGTTGAGTGATATCGCAAAGGAATATGGCCGAAACCCATCTACCATCGATATGCTATAGAAGCAGAAGGTTATAAAAGGTATATTTTTATCATTTTTAAAGGGTTGTGGGGGTAGTATTGGGAGCCTTGGAACGATCAGGCCTTTTACAAAAAAAAAAAATCAGGTTATGAAACCACTTGTGGAACGGATTAATTTCGTAAGGTGAGATACCAGTGTATTTTTAATTCCTCCCTTTTTGGCAGAGTTGCCTTTGGATTTTCAGCTGAACTAACAGAGTGGACAAACAGAGTTAAACCAATGGAGTGATCACTTCCACCGCTAAGTGGGAACTAAGAAATGTTCAACTGTGACTGATAAGCCAAGCGTTACTATAGTTACAGCTCGTCCAGAAGAAGGACATTACCAGATTTTATATATAATACAAACACTGAGAATACATTAATGAACTTATTATTGCTCATGCATGGAAATATGAGAAAGAATTTTCTCTGTCAAAGAGAGTGCAACTGCTCACTCACAGCACACTCTCAGGTTAGAGTTCACAGTCAGAATGCCTTTCATGGATGACCTAAACTCAATATTAAATGCAATTTGTATTTGAGGTGACTGTGTCCATCATTTTTCAGTGACTGCATTCCTATTTATTTATATTTTATTTATTTTTTTTTTTTGGGGGGGGTTATTAAGATCTGAAGTTAAACTCATAAAAAAGAAAGGAAAAAAAAACATCAGGGAAAATAACAAGAAAAATAAGCAATTCTGCTTCAGGGTAAACAATTATTAATTTCATAGTGTGTATATACAGTGGCTTGCAAAAATATTTAAACATACTCATTTGAGATTTCCTTACAGCTTTTTCCCTTTATCAGGGGACGCCAGGTTTTTATGTCAGATGCCCTTCTTGACACAACCCTTTAGCAAGCTTCAGAAACACGCTAACGGCTTTGCAGCTCCATTTTACGAACGTCAGCAATGGTTCTTTTACATGTACCTCTCACCATAGACAGTGAGAGACATGGCCAGCCTTTGATAACCCAGCTAGCTGCACTGGGGGGGACAGTGGCAACCTATGGTGAGTGGGACTCGAAGCCCGAACCTTAGGAACACCGATCCAGCGCCCTATACCACTAGACCACCACTGCCTTAGAAATTCTAAAAAAAATAATAATAATAATAATAAATATAATAATCATAATATTCATAATAATCATAATAATAATAATAATAATAATAATAATAATAATAATAATAATAATAATTAATTAATTAATTAATTAATTAATTAATTAAAAAACTACTTAACATGACACTATGAAGAAAACTAGCTTCCACCACAATAACACTACGAAAACCTAGAAGCTCTTCAAAAAGAACTCCAAGTCAATCTTGGGTTATAAAAAAATGAAAAAAAAATAATAATGAAAAATAAAAAACACTGAACCTTGAAAATTACACAAACCTCCATTAAATAAATCATCACAAAAACCTTCCTGGCTGAAACCAAAATTCACAGACCAGGTGAGGAGATTGTTGTTCAGAGAGACAACAACAGAAACAAAGGTAACCCAGAATGATTCTGGAAACCTCCATATTAGAGAGTTTAATTAATACATTGGTGGATGTATAATTATTTGATTAATTATTAAATAAAGTACATTTAGAGTTCACCAACAGACATGTAGAAGATGCCCCACAGATATGAAAGAAGGCTCTCTGTTCAAATGAGACTATCATCAAACGTAATGTTCTTATTGTTCATCAAGGAAAATGCTGTGTCTGACACAAGCCCAACACCTTCCATCACCGAAGAACAGCAGCCCGACGGTGACGTGTGGTGGTAGTATCATGGGGACCTTTCTTTTTTGATTGTTTGTTTGTTTGTTTTCCCAGCAGGGGCTGAGAGCCTGGCCAAAATGAAGGGAATGATGGCTGGTGAGGATAAAAGAAAATAAATTATTTAGAATATTTCCTTTCAGACTTCTAGAGATTTGAGTCTGGGGTGGAGGTTTACCTTCCAGCAGCATAAACTTACTGCTAAAACTCACTTAAGTGCTTTCAGAGGAACTGTTTAATAGTGATGGAATTCCCTAGTCAGAGTCCAGACGTCAGTCCAATTGGGAATCAGTAGAAAAACTTAAAGATTACTATACACCAGTTGAACTGATCCAACTTGACAGAGTTGGAGCAGTTTTGCTTGAAAGAATGTACAAAAATCAACATGGTTGGGCGTGCTAAGCTCATAGACATACATTAAAACAGTTTTTCCAACCTTTTTGAGCCAAGGCACACCTTTTACATTAGAAAAATCACGAGGCACACCACAGAACAAAAATGATACTGCCCTCTAGCAGAACAGCACTGTTACTACATGCTAAGTGAAATTAGTTAATCTTCTGCGGCACACCTGATGATTTCACATGGCACACTAATGTGCCGCGGAACAGGGGTTGGGAAACACTGCATTAAAAGATGTGCAGATGAAATTGCTGCAGTTGTCTCTACAAAGTGTAAAAGCGGGTGTTGTGTGTCTCTGTGTGTGTGTGTGTGGGGGGGGGGGTAGTTAAGTACCTTTTTTTGTTTTTTTTTACTTTGTTTTTGTCTGTACCATTTCTTGTTTGCTTCACAATAATTGCACTTTCATGGTTATTAGCATGTTATGTTAATTAACTGATAAACCCCCAATTAGTCAATTTAATTCCAGGTTGTAAGGTAACACATTAAAGTGAGAAAGCCCAATCAGCGAATACTTTTGTAAGCATTGCATTTTTAATGTCTGTGCTTCTGATGGCCACAGTATTTGAAACATTTCTTACCTACCTAAATGCTTATTATTCATGTTACTAAACACTGTTTACACAACTTGGTCACATAGGAAGAAAACACTAGAAAAGACTGAATGAGGTAACATTGATTAGCACTTAACAAGTTAAATATGGATGAAGTGATTCTGGCTGATGCTTTTTCTTTTTTATTATAGTATATATTTTCTTCGTCATAAAGTGTAATGACTATATATTTCATGGTGGTGAAGTAAGTTGTGTTCTCATTCATTCATTTTCTCAACCACACAATCCTAATTAGGGTCATGAGGAGGCTGGTGCCCATCTCAGCTGACTCGGGGTGAGGGTAGAGTACAACATGGACAACTTGCCAGGCCATTGCAGGGCAGAAAAACGCTGACGGCTCTGCAGTTTCTTTTGTCGAAAGTCAGCATTGGTTTGTTTACATGAACCAATCAGTGCAGAAAGTGAGAGACATGGACAGCCTTTGATATCCCAGTTGGCTGCACTGTGGAAACTGTGACAACTGTTTACAGTGGGTCTTGAACCCCCAACATTGGGATCAGAAATCCAAACTGTACCACTGCCCCTTAAATTTTATTATTTTCTTTGAAATAATACTTAGGATTCAGCAATAGTGGACCGGTGATAAGGTGCTGGATTTCAGATCCTAGTGTTGAGGGTTCAAGCCTGCCATTGACCCCCCCACCCCCCCCCCACCCCCACCCCCGAGCTAACTGGGTTATCAAAGGCCGGCCATGTCACTCACTGTCTATGGTGTTGATTCATGTAAAAGAACCATTGCTGACTTTCTACAAGATGAGCTACAGAGCCATGAGCATGTTTCTGCTCTGCGATGACCTGACCAGTTGTCCAGGATGCCCTCTACCCTTGCCCACAGTTGGCTGAGATGGGCACCAGCCTTCCCCTGACCCTAATTGGGATTAAACAGTCCAGAAAATGAATGAATTATGAATATTTAAGATTAATTTAGAATACTTTCCATTCAGAAAATTAATTTATCTTTTAGTACTTGTGTTTTGTTGATGTGGCCTATTCTAAAACACTGGGCAAAGGAAAGGAATATTTCATGAATGCCCCATGGGTCCATGTTACACATTTGCAAACAACCAGTTACAATTTAGCGCTGACCTTTACGAAAGCTTGGGATTGAACCAGAGCAAAATTCCAACATTCTGCAGTGCAATGAGATATATACTAGTGCACACACACACACACACACACACACACACACACACACACACACATATATATATATATATAAAACCATGAAGGCATCCTTGACTACTTGCTCTGACCCTCGGGACAGAGAATGTCACCTCTCTGGTGGGGAAGGAGCCTGATTTGGTGCATGAGGTGGAGAGATACCGACTAGATGTAGTCGGACTTACCTCAACGCAGAGCTTTGGCTCTGGAACCATCCATCTCGAGAGAGGCTGGACCTTATTCTATTCTGAAGTTGCTCATGGGGAGAGCCAGCGAGCCGGTGTGGGTATTCTTGTTGCCCCCCGTCTCGGTGCCCAAATGTTGGGGTTCTCCCCGGTTGACGAAAGGGTAGCTTCCCTCCGTCTTCGGGTGGGGGGACGGGTCCTGACTGTTATTTGTGCTTATGCACCAAATGACAGTTCAAAGTACCCACCCAGCTGGAAGTCTTTGGGGTGTGTGTTGGAGAACGCTCCCTCGGGAGACTCACTCGTTGTCTTGGGATACTTCAACGCCCATGTGGGCAACGATAGTGTGACCTGGAAGGGTGTGATCGGTAGGTACAGCCTCTCCAGTCTGAACCCGAATGTTGTTTCATTGTTGGACTTCTGTGCTCGTCACAGTTTGTCTATCACGAACACCATGTTCGAACATAAGTGTGCCCATAAGTGCACTTGGCACCAGGACACCCGGGGTCGCAATTCGATGATTGACTTTGTAGTCGTGTCATCGGTCTTGCGGCCGTATGTTATGGACACTCGGGTGAAGAGAGGAGCTGAGCTGTCTACCGATCACCACCTGGTGGTGAGTTGGCATCAGTGGTGGGGAAGGCTGCCTCCCAGACCTGGCAGGCCAAAGTGTGTAATCAGGGTCTGCTGGGAATGTTTGGCGAAGTCCAAGTGGAAGACTGTCCACCACAGTCGAGGTGTTGAGGGGTTCTGGTTTGGTGGCCATGGGATCTCGTCTCTGCTTTTTTGTGGATGATGTTGTCCTTTTGACTTCATCAAGTTGGGACCTCCAGCTCTCATTGGAGAGATTTGCAGCTGAGGGTGAAGCAGCCAGGATGAGGATCAGCACGTCGATGCACCCTCTGGGTCGGGAATGAGGTCCTGCCCCAAGTGGCGGAGTTTAAGTATCTTTGAGTCTTGTTCAAATGTGAGCGAAGATGGAGCAGGAGATCGACAAACGGATCGCTGCAGCCTCTGCTGTTCAGCAGGCCTGTACCCGTCCACTGTGGTGAAGAAAGAGCTGAGCCGCAAAGTGAAGCTCTCAAGTTACCAGTCGATCTCCATTCCAACCTTCACCTATGGTCACGAGCTTGGGTAGTGACCGAAAGAACAAGCTCGCGGTTACAAGCGGCTGAAATGAGCTTCCTTTTGCCAAGTGGCAGGGTTCTCCCTTAGTGATAAGGTAAGAAGCTCTACCATCCGTGGAGAGCTCAGAGTCCTCCGCATTGAGAGGGGCCAGTTGAGGTTGCTCGGGCATCTGGTCAAAATGCCTCCCGGACGCATCCCTGGTGTGGTGTTTCGGGCATGTCCAACAGGGAAGAGACCCCGGGGTCGACCTAGAACATGCTGGAGGGAATATGTCTCTCAGCTTGTCTGGGACCACCTCGGTGTGCCCCCACCCCCCCACCCCGGGAGAGTTGGAGAAAGTGGCTGGGGAGAGAGACCTATTTGCTTGGGTTGCTGCCCCCGTGACCCAACCCTGGACTTATCGGATGATGATGATAGCTTGTGCTAGCAGTGCTGATGTATTTAATACTTAATACTTCTGAAGCAAGTGTGTTTGTGCCTTTGAACCAGTTTCATGAACAAACAAGTAAAAACTTGGATTTAAGAAACTACACATTTTTTAATGCGAATAGTGTGCATGAGTCTGAAAAAAGCGAGTCAGGATATGTTGCACACTGAATTTGAAATGGCACATTGAGTTGAAGCATTGAAGCAATCTTGAGGATTACAGAACAATAATGTTTCAACTACAAGGTAACAACTACAAAGTTCATTCACTCAAGTGAAGTTCATGGCACCCCCCCCCCCCCCCAACCCTGCTGCTTTCATTTCTTAACAAAGTGAACAGACTTGAGAACTTGATGTTCAAAAAGTATTATTTTCTTGAATGTCTTCTTCTTCTTCTTCTTCTTCTTCTTCTTCTCCTCCTTTTGGCTTTTCCCTTCAGGGGTCGCCACAGCAAATCATCTGCCTCCATCTCACCCTATCCTTTGCATCTTCTTCTCTTCCACTAACTGCCTTCATATCCTCCTTCGCCACATCCATGAATCGTCTCTTTGGTCTTCCTCTCAGCCTTCTGCCTGGTAGTTCAAACCTCAGCATCCTACTACCAATATACTCACTATCCCTCCTCTGTACATGTCCAAACCATCTCAATCTAGCCTCTCTAATTTTGTCTCCAATACGTCTTACATGTGTTGTCCCTCTGATGTGCTCATTCCTAACCCTATACATCCTCGTTACTCCCAAAGAGAACCTCAACATTTTCATCTCTGCTACCTCCAGCTCTGCCTCCTGTCTTTTCCCCAGGACCACTGTTTCTAAACCATACAACATCGCTGGCCTCATCACCGTCTTGTACACTTTTCCTTTCATTCTTGCTGATACCCTTCTATCACACATCACATTTTTTCATTTTTTCATTTTTCACATCACACGTTTCTCCAACCATTCCAACCTGCCTGCGCACGCTTCTTCACCTCTTTTGCACTTTCCACTCCTCTGGATTGTTGATCCTAAGTACTTAAAATCCTCCACATTCCTTATCTCTGCTCCCTGTAACCTCACCGTTCCTCTTGGGTCCTTGTCTTCATACACATGTATTCTGTCTTACTGAGGCTAACCTTCATTCCCCTCCTTTCCACGGCATACCTCCGCCTTGGCACGTGTTCTCTGCTCTTACTACAAATCACAGAAGGACAATGTCTAGCTGCAGCGTTGTAACTCCAATGAGGCTGGTGAACTTCAGCTTCTGCTCAAGATCCACCATCAGCTGCCAGTCTTTTGCTGAGGTCAGGATACTTACAGATGTTCTCTGAGCAGGAAGCAGGCTCCTCAGCTCTGACAAAGGCTATGGATTTCTTGGAGGGTGGAATGGCTTGCACTGATGGCTTCTGCGATGGCCATAAGGACTTGATCATTTGTCCATCAGGACCAACTACCTTTGAAAACCCTAATGCAGGCACTAAGGATGTGTTCTAGGATTCCTTGCTAGAACGCAGAGGGCATGAAGGTATGCAGGTGTCTCTGCTATGCCCCATGTGTGCAGGTTTTGACAGGCTTGGGAGCATGGCATACACTTATAAGGAACTTGATGCCTTTGGGATTAGCTTTCCAGAGCTCAGTCCAGGTAACTTTCCACTTGATTGGATTCTGTCGGGGCAGTGGGGGCCTAGTGGTATAGGTTGCTGGATCACTGATCCTCAGATTGAGGGTTCAAGCCCTACTCACCCCAGGTTGTCAAGTTCCCCCCAGTGCAGGTAACTAGGTTATCAAAGGCTGGCCCTGTCTCTCACTGTCTATGGTGTGAGCCATGTAAAAGAACCAAGACAAGAGTAGCTGCAAAGCAGTCAGCGTGTTTCCACTCTGCGATGGCCTTAGCAAGCTGCCCAGGGTGTACTCTGCCCTCGCCCGGAGTCGGCTGGGATGGGTGCCACCCTCCCTGTGACCTTGATTAGGATTTAGTCATTACAGAAATTGAACTGACCTGATGGATTCTGTCATCTGGTACAGGCTCCTTGTTGTTTCATCTTCACTGACAAGGCAACAAGACCAGACAGGGTGAGCCCGCTTCCCCTTAAAACCTGTGGCCCCCAGTTCTGTGCAGTCTTACAATGAGTCACAATGAGTCCCAGTGCAAAGGAAGATGTTATAACTCCTTCCTGTACCAAAAACCTCACATCCCAGTGGCCACTAGGATTACAGACCCATGGCACTAACTACACATGTCATGATGATCCTCGAGAAACTAATACTGGATCAACTCTAAGCCATCGTTAGATGGCATAGGGACCTCATTCAATTCACCTACAAGCCTCATCTCCGAGTCAAAATGCAATCACTTACCTGCTTATTTGTGTCTACACTCACGTGGACCAGCTGGCGAGCACCATGAGGGTCATGTCTTCACCATCTACACAACAAACTTCTGCTACCGAACAGAGACCTGCCATCTTCAGTGGTTTCCTGATACTACTGCTGTAGTCAGATGCATCATTGGAGGTGAATAGATGAAGTATTGGACTGCAGAGGATTTGTCTGTCACATGGTGTAATCATCTGCAGCTTAATGTGACAAAGAACAAGAAACTGATTGTGGATTTCAGGAGATCCTGAACATGACCGATTCCTGTTTCCATCTAGGGTGTCAATGTGAAAATGCTAGAACATTACCAATACCTTGGAATTCATATTGGTAATAAACTAGACCAGGTTAAGAACACTGCCACACGTTGCAAGAAGGGCCAGGAAAGTCTCTATTTTTATTTATTTATTTATTTTATTTTTTAGTCATCTAAGGTTGTTTACCATCTGTCGAAAACTACTCAGGATGTTCTATGAGTCTGTTGTGGCCATCGTTGCTTTCTATGTTGGTGCATGCTGAGGCAGCAGAGTGAGGGTCAGAGATGCTAACCAGACTGAACAAACTGATCCACAAGGCTGGTAAAGCTGTGGGAATGGAACTGGACTCTCTGACAATAGTGTCGGAAAATAAAAGGTCCCGTTTCTGATTCGGACTGCCTTGCAGGACCTTGTCTCCTCCACAGCTGCTCTCAATTATTATTAAACAAGGTGCTATGCCCCCCCCCCCCCATCACATTGAGTTGTGGAGTTGGAAAGGATTTTAGCTCAGCTTGGTCTCATGTGGCATTTCTCACCAAGTTTTTTTGATGCTGTCTTGCTTCTGTGTCATAGACGGCATTCTCCTGGCAATCTTTTGATCTTTGAGTTCTTGTACTGCACCACTTCTTTAGCTCTTGATACCATGAACTCTTCCTCCAATGATTTCAGGGGTATCTGGAGCTTGTTGTTGCACCCATAGAGTGTGATACTGCTCAAGCTCTTGAGCCACCTCCAGAGATGACCTTCCTCTATAAGGGCTCAACTGTTGATATAGAGAACACAAACCAATATGGGCCACATGATCCTGGGAAGACTGTCATTTTGTAGACCGAGGTTTGTACTTTCTAAGTATTCCAGACTTGTTCCCTCTCAAGCTGAAATAGTTGTACCAATTGGCAATGAGGTCTCTGCACCTGCTGGGAACATGATGTTTTGTAAAAGTGAAGTGAACTAGCTTGTGTGGAATGGAACCAAATGCATTTGCCAGGTCAAGCCATAACATTGTCTGGTTACTTTTATTGTCTCTGGCTTTACAGATTGGCTGTGTCACCACACCTGTGTGCTCAACACAGCCTGGCATTCCTGAAACGCCACCCTTCTTGACTGATGTGTTATTATATATAGGTGTTATTCATCAGGTAGGTGCACATCCATTTGGAGATAGCCCAGAGAAGACCTAAACACACAGCAGGGAGACAATGTGAAACTTGTCTAAGTGGATGAAGTTTTCCTCTTTGGGGACTCATACTCCTTTCGCCACTTGCTCACTTGCAATGGCTCTGGGATCATCCCCTTCTCCAGGAAACTCATACAATTTCTTATAAATGCAATAGGAGTTTTTGGACAATTCTTGTTCACTTTGTTTAAACCTCCACTTGATCCTGGAGCAGAGCTTGCCCTTGCTTTGTGGATGACCTCGCTGACTTCCTTCAGTTGTAGCTCTGACATGCCGAACTATGATTCTGGAGAGCAGTTGGGGGTTAGGTGCCTTGCTCAGGGGCACTTCAGCCATTTATGTGGAAGGGAAAATGCTTCTCCCTGCCCAACTGCCACACATTGTTCCTGCTTGTTCAGAAATTGACAGTTTCTTAGCTAAACTTCTCGAAACTAGGCTACAGCTACCCCACCCAATTAGCCTACTGTGCAGATTTCTGACCTGTGGAAGGAAACCGGAGTACCCAGAGGAAACCCACAAAAGCAGAGAGAAACCATTCAAACTCCACATAGAAATGCCTTGGGCCTGGGAATCGAAACTGGGTACTTCTTACTCTGATAATCTTTTAACTTGCTTTTCGGCATGCTGCCTACATTGCAGTATCTTTCTTTATGAATCCATCTTCGTATACTATGTACAGTGAGTGACACCCCCTCCCCAACACAGAAAATGTGTTACAGAAAAAGAAATATTCTAACTTTTATAACAAGCTTAAATAAAAATTTGAAAGTAAAATGTCTGTTTATTCACCTGCATGTTTAATGAACATAATTTACACCGACACTAAAAAAAAGAGCTTTTGACATTTAGAACTGCTTGTTTAAATCAAACCTTCAGTAGTGGAAACACATTGTCACTCTTGGTGTAAGCTAAAGTGTGAGAGCCTGTCACAGTGTCACATGAAGTAAATAATTAGGACACAAATGAACAAATCCTTCAGTTGAGTAAAAACTGCAGTGTATGTGTATATATATATATATATATATATATATATATATATATATATATATATATATATATATATATATATATATATATATATATATATATATATATATATATATATATATATATATATATATATATATATATATATATATATATATATATATATATATTATTATAGATATATATATATATATATATATATATATATATATATATATGTATGAGCGGCACGGTGGCGTAGTGGTTAGCACGTCCGCCTCACAGCAAGAAGGCCCGGGTTCGATTCCCGGCCTGGGCGTTTCTGTGTGTGGAGTTTGCATGTTCTCCCCGTGCTTGTGCGGGTTTCCTCCGGGTGCTCCGGTTTCCCCCGCAATCCAAAGACGTGCACTGTAGGTTAATTGGCCGTTCTAAATTGACCGTAGTTTCTCTCCTGCAGCGGCACTGGAACCCAGTCGTATCGGCACTTGCCTTTCCATTGGATCCTTCCGGTGGCGCCGAGACAGGGGGGGGACTTGCTGCTTGGGTAACAGCCTGTCTCTCATTACTCCCTACCCAGGCTCTGTGCACTGGGGAGTATCACCAGTCGGGATACTGGCCAGAGCGCAGCCATAGTCCTTCGGGACTGACGGAGGCCTACGCGCTGTGTGGAGCCGGTGGTGTAGTGGTTAGAGTGTTGGGCTTATGATTGGGAGGTTGTGAGTTCAAATCCCACTGAGACCCTCACTGGGCTAAGACCCCTGGGCAAGGTCTCAACCACAAGTGTGCCTTTGTTCACCCAGCAGTATAAATGGGTACCAGTAAAAATATACTGGGAAGGTAACCTGTGATGGACGAGCGTTCCATCCAGGAGGAGTTCAACTCCTGATTGCTTCATGCTACGGAAACTGGGGATAAGCACCGGCCTGATGAGCTGCTAGGCTCGGGTGTAAAAACCCAAACAGTTAATCAATCAAAAAAATATATATATATACATATATATATATATATGCATTCTTGCTTTAAAATCAGTGACTCAGTGAGTGAGTTTTCAGCACATTTTTCGTTCGGGGATTCCCTATTATTCTTGCTCTGGGTGTGAATGTGGATGGTGGTGTGTGTGTGTGTGTGTGTGTGTGTGTGTGTGTGTATGTTGACCCTGCAATACTTTGCAATCCGCAACCCTAGTAGGACTGAACTGATCAACAAAAGTAGTATTTTGCTTGTATTATGAAAGCCCATGCAAATGATTTTACTACGACCATTTCCTCCTCTTCGTTTTCAGCATAGCCACAAATACATTCATATACAGCTTGTTTGCTTTTATTTCAATGCCACCTGCATTTTACGTCTAAGAGTAGAGATCCCGCTGGTATAAATACTGTATGTGAGCTGTCATAATATGTACTGTTAATTATATTTTAGGACAACAACTTAGGGAAACAACACCTTCTGTGAAATACAAATAAATAAATAAAATTAAAAAAAAAAAAAAGATATAGTTGTATATATAAATACATATAGTTGTGTTCTACAGTACTTGGAATTGACTAGTATTATGAATTATTCCTTCCTCAGTCAGATATCCTTCCCATACAAAGGGTCAAAGGGAAGGTCAAATTTCAATTTTAGATTCGGATTAAATCCACATCGAAATTAAGCATTTGTTCAGTGAAACTCTAGGAAATAATACAGTGGTTAGATTTATAATAAACAACGCTGCTTATGTACAGTATAGTGGGGAAGTGCTCATACTCACTTAGTATCTGCAATCAATACACCCTTATCAAGCATACCCAAAATGACACATTAACTGTTCTACCTCAGTGCATCGAACCAGCATTTAATGTTTTCTCCAGCTCATAGAACATCAACTATATACAGGTTTTTTTGTTTATTTGTTTGTTTGCTTGTTTGTTTTTTTCTGTAACTATGTAAGTTAAATTTTAAAAGCCCTTCCACGTGTCCATCTATTTCCTAATTATTTGTATTTTTAGTTTATATATATATATATATATATATATATATTTTTTTTTTTTTTTTCCTGATTTTTTTTTTTTAATCCTGATTAGGGTGGTGGGGAGGCTGACGCCCATCTCAGCCAACTTCGGGAGAGGGCAGAGTGCACCCTGAACAGCTTGCCAGGCCATCACAGGGCAGAAACATGATGATGGCTATGCAGCTCCTCTTGACGAAAGTCAGCATTGTTTTTTTTGTTTTTTTACATGAACCTCACACCATAGACAGTGATAAGACACCTTACCATCAGGTCACTCTTGATTTCGAATTATTGCATGAATATTCATGATTATGCTTCCCAGTGCAGTTAACTGGGTTATCAAGGTTGTCACTGTCCCCCTAGTGCACTACCTGGGTTATCAAAGGCGGGCCATGTCTCTCACTGTCTATGGTGAGAGGTTCATGTAAAAGAATGATTGCTGACCTTCGTAAAGAGGAGCTGCAAAGCCATCAGCATGTTTCTGTCCCTTGCTAAAGGGTTGTGTCAGGAAGGGCATGCGACAAATTGATGAACAAGATGAATGTCTTAATCTAATTTGAAAATTATCTAAATTTTCAGTAGCACAAAAATGGCCAGAACACCTCAGTTATGAAGAAAAAAAAAAGATTGAAATTAAGATTTTGAAAAAGAAGAAGGCTATTCTACAAGACAAATTGCTCAGAAAGTTAAAGTCTCTCAAAGTGGAGTGGCAAAACATTAAATAGACATCAAGAAACATAATCACATGAACACATATTTCATTCTAGAAGCAGCAGAGTCACTTCTAAATCTGAAGATAAGTTCATCAGTCACCAGTCTTCGAAATAGACAAAAGACAGGTCCAGAAATTAGAGCTCAGTTATAAACTCGACTTCAGCAAGTCATCTGTCCCTATTTCACCCTGTCCTTTGCATCTTCTTCCCTTACACCAACTATCTTCATGTCTTCCTTCACCACATCCATACACCTTCTTCTTTGGTCTTCCTCTAGGCCTTCTGCCTGGTAGTTCCAACCTCAGCATCCTACTACCAATATATTCACTGTCCCTTCTTTGTACATGTCCAAACTATCTCAATCTGGCCTCTCTGACTTTGTCTCCAAAACATCTTACATGTGTTGTCCATCTGATGTACTCATTCCTGATCCTATCCATCCTCGTTAGTCCAGAAGAGAACCTCAACATTTTCATCTCTGAGCTCAGTTAAACTCGACAAGGAGCAGTAATGTGTCAGTGGATACTGTGCAGAATAGACTGGGGGAATATGGTCAGAAAAGTCAGGGTAGCTCTAGGAAACCACTCTTAAGAAAGCAGAACACAAAAAAGAGACTTCAGTGGGCAAAAGAACAGAAACTGGACTGAAGAAGAATGGAAAACAGTTCTGTTTACAGATGAGTCTGAAATTTTTGGATGAAAACAGCATAAGTATGTTTGACGTAGGGTTGGAGAACACTTGACCCCTGCGTGTGTTGTTTCCACAGTAGTGGAGGTAGCGTGATGATGTGGCGTTGTTATGTCAGGAGTTAGACTTTTGGTCTACACAAAATCACAGAATGCTAAATCAGTAGGGATACCACGGTATCTTACAGAGGTGTGCCATTCCCTCTGGACTGCATTTAGTGAGACAGCCATTCACACTACATCGAGACAATGATCCAAAGCATACCTCCAAACTGTGTCAGAGAGATTTGGCCAATAAAGAAGAGGAAAAGCTAAGGATGATGACTTGGTCAGCTTAATCCTCTAACCCTAACCCAATCGAACTTGGATGGGATGAACTGGAAAGAAAAGTCAAGAACAAGCAACCCACAAGCGCTGCAAGCCTTTAAGAGATGTTGGCAGAAGGATGGTAGGAGATTTCGCGATATTATCTCCTGAAACTGATTCCAAGAATGCCTTGAATTTGTCAAGCAGTTCTTCTTCTTCTTCTTTTTCTTTCGGCTGTTCCCTTCAGGGGTCGCCACAGCAAATGATCTGCCTCCATCTCTCCCTATCCTCTGCATATTCTACTCTTACTCTAACGACCTTCATGTCCACCTTCACCACATCCATAAATCTTCTCTTTGGTCTTCCTCTGGGCCTTCTGCCTGGTAGTTCCAAACTCAGCATCCTACTACCAATATACTCACTATCCCTCCTCTGTACATGTCCAAACCATCTCAATCTAGCCTCTCTGACTTTGTCTCCAAAACATCTAACATGTGCTGTCCCTCTGATGTACTCGTTTCTGATCCTATCCATCCACGTTATTCCCAAAGAGAACCTCAACATTTTCATCTCTGCTACCTCCAACTCTGACTCCTGTCTTTTCCCCAGTGCCTCTGTTTCTAAACCATACAACACCGGACACTTTTCTCCATCCATTCCAACCTGCCTGCACGCGCTTCTTCACCTCTTTTCCACACTCTCCATTGCTCTGGATTGTTGAGCCTAAGTACTTAAAATCCTCCACCTTCTTTATCTCTGCCCCTGTAACCTCACCATTCCTCTTGGGTCCTTGTCGTTCACACACATGTATTCTGTCTTACTGAGACTAACCTTCATTCCCCTCCTTTCCAGGGCATACCTCCACCTCTCTAGATTTTCCTCCACTTGTTCTCTGCTCTCACTACAGATCACGATGTCATCTGCAAACATCATAGTCCATGGAGATTCTTGTCTAACCTCGTCTGTCAGCCTGTCCATCACCATAGCAAACAAGAAGGGGCTGAGAGCTGACCCTTGATGCAGTCCCACCTCCACCTTGAACTCTTCTGTCACACCGACAGCACACCTCACCACTGTTTTACATCTCTCATACATGTCCTGCACCACTCTAACATACTTCTCTGCCACTCCAGATTTCCTCTACAATACCACAGTTCTTCTCTCGGCACCCTGTCATATGCTTTCTCCAGCTCCACAAAGGCACAATGCAGCTCCTTCTGACCTTCTCTGTACGTCTCTATTAACATCCTCAAAGCAAACACTGCATCTGTGGTGCTCTTTCTTGGCATGAAACCAAACTGTTGTTCACAAATGCTGACCTCTGCCCTTAGTCTAGCTTCCACTATTCTTTCCCATAACTTCATCGTATGGCTCATCAACTTTATCCCTCTGAGTTGCCACAATTCTGTGCATCTCCCTTGTTCTTAAAAATGGGCACAAGCACACTTCTCCTTCATTCCTCCGGCATCTGCTCACTTTCTAAGACCTTGTTGATTATTCTTATCAGAAAATCTACTGCTACCTCCCCTAGACACTTCCATACCTCAACTGGTATGTCATCAGGGCCAACTGCCTTTCCACTCTTCATCCTCTTCAATGTCCTCCTCACTTCTCCCTTACTAATCTTTGATACTTCCTGGTCCTCAACGGTCACCCCTTCTACTCTTTCTCTCTCATTTTCCTCATTCATCAGCTCTTCAAAGTACTCTTTCCATCTTCACAGCACACTTCTGTCATCAGTCAATGCATTTCCCTCTCTGTCCTTTATCACTCGAACTTGCTGCACGTCTTTCCCATCTCTATTTCTCTGCTGTACTAACCTGTATAGATCATTTTCTCCCTCCTTACTGTCCAACCTATCATACAAGTCATCATACGCCCTCTGTTTGGCCTTTGACACCGCTACCTTCGCCTTACGCTGTGTCTCCCTGTACTCCTGTTTACTCTCTTCGGTCCTCTCTGTGTCACACTTCTTCTTAGCTAACCTCTTCTTTTGTACATACTCCTGCACTTCCTCATTCCACCACCAAGTCTCCTTATCTACTTTCCTTCCAGAGGACACACCAAGTACTCTCCTACCTGTGTCCCTGATCACATTTGCTGTGGTTGTCCAGTCATTTGGAAGCACTTCCTGGCCACACAAAGCCTGTTTCAACTCCTCCTTGAAGACAACACGACACTCTTTCCTTTTTCAACTTCCACCACTTTGACTTCTGCTCTGCCTTTGCCTTTTTCACCTTTCTCACCATCAGAGTCATCCTGCACACCACCATCCTATGCTGTTTGGCAACACTCTCACCCACTACTACTTTGCAGTCACTGACTTCCTTCAAATTGCATCGCCTACACAAGATGTAGTCGACCTGTGTGCTCTTACCTCCGCTTTCATAAGTCACCCTATGCTCCTTTCTTATGCTCTCCTGTTTCTTTATGAAGAAAGTATTCACCACAGCCATTTCCATCCTTTTTGCAAAATCGATCAACATCTGTCCTTCTGTGTTCCTGTCCTGGATACCAAACCTGCCCATCACTTCCTCGTCCCCTCTGTTGCCTGCACCAACATGTCCGTTGAAGTCTGCCCCAATGACCACTCTTTCACCTCTGGGGGTACGCTGCATCACTTCATCTAAGTCACTCCAGAATCTCTCCTTCTCTTCTAGCTTACATCCTGCCTGTGGGGCATAAGCACTAACAACATTGACCATCACGTCTTCAATTTCTAACTTGAGACTCATCACTCTGTCTGACACTCTTTTCACTTCTAGAACATTCCTGACAAACTCCTCCTTCAAGATGACTCCTACTCCATTTCTCTTCCCATCCACACCGTGATAAAACAGCTTAAACCCTGCTCCTAAGCTTTTAGCTTTGCTACCTTTCCACCTGGTCTCCTGAATACACAGTATGTCCACCTTCCTCCTCTGCATCATGTCAGCCAGCTCTCTACCTTTTCTTTGTATAGTTCCAACATTCAAAGTCCCAACTCTCAGTCCTACGCTCACGCCTTTCCTATTCTCGCTCTGCCTACGGACACGCCTCCCGCCTCTCCTTCTTCGATGTCTTCGACCAACAGTAGTCCAATTTCCATCAGCACCCTGTTGGTTGACAGCACTGATGGCGGTCATTGTTAACCCGGGCCTCGACCGATCCGGTATGAGTTTTGTTTTGACTATTTGCATTTTTAATGTGGCAGAAGTTTTACGCCGGATGCCCTTCCTGTCGCAACCCTCTGCATTTATCCGGGCTTGGGACCGGCATAAGGGGGGGAGAGACGCTGGTTAGTGCCCCCCCCCCCCCGCCTCGTGGCTGCATTGTCAAGCAGTTATCAACTATAAAGGAGGCTATTTTGCTGAGTCACAGATTTAGACTGTTTATTAACAGTGTGATGTACAATTTACGAATACCTCTTTGTACGAAATCCCCGGACTACGAAAAACATTTTCTTGAGTTTCCGTCCCTGAAATACAAAACAACCCCCTCTTACAAAAAGAAATTCAAAATTCTTTCACACGACGCGCGAGTTGCTCTCTCATTGGCTGTCTCTCAACATTCCGTCCCACTGGCCTCCCAGATAGAGATAGATGGAAGCTTCACGCTTTAGTTTTTACTTTATTTTTTTTTAAGTTGTTTTAATTCAGTAAATGTTTAATAAATGTGAGTGCATTTGAGCTCATCTGGAATTCTGATCCCTCAAGGAATCAAATTAAAGTTGAGTTTGTCAAGCAGGGAATGCACTTTGAATTCCATGTCTTGTGGGCGTGGCCTGCAGCATGTAAGCGAGAAGGATATATATATATATATATATATATATATATATATATATATATATATATATATAGAGAGAGAGAGAGAGAGAGAGAGAGAGAGAGAGAGAGACAGGTGTATGTGTGTGTGTCAGTAAAAATGTTTAATAATGGTTTAATTAATGAAAATGTTCATAAAATGGTTTAATGGTTTAATAAATAATTTTCATTGACTTTGAATACATATTTCATACAAAATGTGTGTACTTTTATAATTTTTAAAGGGTTTATGGGGTTCATCCAGTCCAAAGACTGGATCCTTGGAATGAATTAGGCGTTTAACATGTAAGATGTGACCACTACTTACGAAATCCCTGCTATACGAAAAGGGCTCTGGAACGGACTAATTTCGTAAATTGGGGTCCGACTATACTAGAGATCTTGATTTTTTTTTTTCCACTGCTTTTATGTATGGTTCCATTTGGATTGGAAATAAAACCCAGCTAAATTTTGCTCGTAATTTAGGCAATATAAACCAAACAGAAAAAGTAGGGGCGAGGCCAAACTTTTGCCTGGTAGTAATATTGGCCGTCTTCCTTTCGGCTTTTTCCCTTTTACTCGGGAGTCACCACAGCGAATCATCTGATTCGCATGTTTGATTTGGCAGAGGTTTTTTTTTACGTCGGATGCCCTTCCTGTCACAACCCTTTTAGCAAAGGACAGAAACACGCTGACGACTTTGCAGCCTACTCTTTACGAAAGTCAGCAATGGTTCTTTTACATGCCTCTCACCACAGACAGTGAGAGACATGGCCCGCCTTTGATAACCCAGTTAGCCGCACTGGGGGGGACAGTGACAACCTTGTGGAGAGTGGGACTCGAACCCCCAACCTTTGGATCAGCGATCCAGCGCCCTATACCACTAGACCACCACTGCCCCCTTTTGCCTGGTAGTAATATAATATAAAAAAATAATAAATAAAAAGCTGTACACAAAATTTTGAAAAGAGTAGCTGCATTGCCATCAGCACATTTCTGCCTTGAGATGGACTGGCAAGCTGTCCAGGGTGTACTCTCTGCACTCAGCCACAGTCGGCTGAGATAGTCACCAGCCTCTCCTCAACCCTAATTAGGATTAAGTGGTTCAGAAAATGAAAGAATGAAATAACCATAACGTAAGACAGTGATCCATGTTATCAAGTAAGCAGCAAGTGGTCAGGGCATATGATGCTTGTAGTCATTAGTGCATTAACGATTATCACCGGCTCTGTTTCTCTTAATCGACAATGCCCTCTGATGCGAGGACACAGCGGACTTCCAGGGCAGCTCCTGGTTGACAAAATGATCAAGGATTGATCCAGTTCCAAGATGAGCAGCAGGCGTAGTCTGAATGCAGACATTTGTGAATAGTGCACACAATTGAGGCTTCAGGGCAATTCAGCACAGATGCAG
>CM045751.1:23072500-23100000 GCA_024760905.1 Plotosus lineatus | reverse complement strand
GAAGGCAGCTCACTCTGCCACCACTACACATTTTTTCACCAGTGACCCTTCAGTCCAAAAGCTGCTTTTCTAACCATTAGGCTACGGCTGTCCCCAAATTTGGAACAGCCAGTCCGCTGAATGTGCATGTCTTTAGACTGCGGGAGGAAACCGGAAGCGCAGGAAGAAAGTGCTGACGCCACAACATAATGCCCAAATCCAGGAATCAAAATTAGGGCTTGTTGGTTTCAGGGAGATGTGCTCCCCACAACACCACCGTGTCTTACTGCGTAAAATATAAACAAGAAGGTAACATGTTCCTACATGCTTGATTTGAAAGGCAGAAATAGTGCAATAACCATCTCTCCCATTTTAATGAAATGTAAACATATACACTTACACTGAGTGCTTTCCAAAAGTGGGCACAGTCATATAACGATATACAAAGCATTGCAAGACTCTGGGTGTTTTAGCCCATTATTCTGGGCGGTACCTTTGTGCAGTGGTTAGCACATTCACCTCACAGCAAGTAGGTCCTGTGTTCGAGTCACAAGCTTTGCAAGGACGGTCCTGTGTGTTATCCCCGTCTTTGTGTGCATTTCCTCCATGTTTCTGGTTTCCTCTCACAGGTCAAAGGGATGTACATTACGATAACTGTAAGGATCTTTAATGGGTTCATGCTTAACGTTTGCTACGGGTTCTCAATACAATCTTAATACCTGTTCAGGCCAGCAAAATTTGCTGTCCTTTTTCTTTTTGATTTTCAAGCTGAAAGAATAACAAACATTGACAAGTACGTATTTAAGACTATCATGGCATATTTAGATGGCATATATATATGTATATATATATATATAAATATATACATATATATATATATATATATAGATATATATATATATATATATATAAAAAACTTTGCTACTGTTTGCACAGCTATACTGCCACCAGGGGGCAGTGGTGGCTTGGAGGTAAAGTGCTGGATTACTGATCCGAAGATCAAGGGTTCAAGATCCACTATCACTGGGTTGTCAGCGCTGTCCGCCCAGTGTAGCTAACCGGCTTATCAAAGGCCAGTCATGTCTCTCATTGTCTGTGGTATGAGGTTCATGCAAAAGACCTTTTCTGTCATAAAGAGGAAGCCATGGGTTTGCTATCGGCATGCTTCTCCTCTGTGATGACTTGTAGGGTGTACCCCTGGCCTAGAGTCGGCTGAGATGGCCGCCAGCCTCCCTGCAGCCTAATTAGGATTAAGTGGCTCAGAGAATGAATAAATACTGACATACTCCTTGGGTAGTACAAAGCATCAGCTTAAACAATCTATATGCAAATTTGAATAAACGGGGGGAGGGGGTGTCTCAGGATGGTGCAGTTTTGTTTTTTTTTTCATTTTATTTAACATTAATTAATGTACTTCTTTTTGCAACATTAAACATCCAGTTACAGAAGTAACAACAACTTAGATTTATTATTATTATTATTTTTAAATATAACATTTGTTTTTGTTGTTTGTTTCTTTAATATATAAATGGTATAAAGCTCAGTGTATTCAGATTTTGCTTTAGAAACATTGAGCACAGTGCAGAGATAAACCCCTCATGTACGACTAGTCCTCTATGCAGGGATTGTACAAACTCCCACCCACATATACACACAGACCCTTCAGGCCTGCTCTATTTCTAATTACTATGTGCTTTTTAAGATTATATCAGGTAACCTTTTTTATTTATTTAATTATTTGTGTGTGTGTGTGTGGGGGGGGGGGGGTGAGTGTGTGTGTGTGGGTGTGTGTGAGAGAGAGAGAGAGAGAGAGAGAGAGAGAGAGAGAGAGAGAGAGAGAGATTGTTTTACGAATGTGCCAGCATGAGAACATGGCAGGGCAGGCTATTATAGAAAATAATCAATGCCTTTGGGCAAATTAGATTTGAGAATTCAACTGTGCTGTGAGATGAATGTAAATAAAGTGCTCGAGCCAGAGGAAAGATCACATTTATTTCATTATCAATTAGTGACAAGGAATTTGGAAACTCTCTGGGCTAAATCAGAACCAGAAAACTTAACAATAATAAGCAAATTGCTGCCTCTACTAACAATCCTGTTTGACCCTTAAAACATTTTATATTACAGAGATGAAGCGCCTCTAAAATGCTATAGGCAGGAACATGAAGGCTCAGTTCAACACTCATTGTTGGTGATATGTACGGTATAAATACAGTAAATCTGTTTTTGAAGTATGAGGTGGCAAAAATTAGCACTAATGTAGAATTTAAATTTTTATATATGTAGGTATGTAATGTTAGGACAATCCAGCTCCCTTTAACTGTCCAAAAACATCTCCATTATTCTGATTGGCTGTACCAAACTGTCCCTAGGTGTGGATATGAGTCTAAATACTTGTGCATCTGTTTGCCTTTGCCCTGTGGTAAGGTGCTGGATTACCAATCACAAGGTTGGGAGGTTAGGGGTTCAAGCCCCACTTTCAGCAGGAGTCACTGCCATCCCCCATCCTCCTGATTGCAGCTAACTGGGTTATCCAAGACCGGCCATGTTTCTCACTGTCTGTGGTGAGAGGTCCATATCAAAAAACATTTCTGGCTTTTGTTAAGAGTAGCTGCATCAGCCATCAGCTTGTTTCTGCCCTGCGATGGTCTGTAGATTACCATCTCATGTTTTTATGGTGATGTTTCAGGTAATAAGATATGGGCTGGTATCCTATGACATATTAGCCAATCGGTGTGCATTTGCTAACATTTAAATGACCCGAGTCACTTGCATAATCACATAACATGACTGTTGCTGGTGGATGGTATGAACCTACAGCAAGCAACAAGTTCACTGTTTTTTTTTTTTGTTTGTTTTTTTTTTTTTTTACATGACCAATAGTGATTGTTGCTCTGAATTCATGAGAAAAATGTTTAGTTGAAAATAAAATACAGGTATGGAAGTACAGTATACAATGCTTTTATAAGGTACAGATTAATTGTTTTAATGAGAAAATTATTGCAATGTTTTAAGATAATAAAACTCATGTTCTTGTGATAATTAGTTAATTATTATTATTATTATTATTATTATTATTATTACCAGTTTTTATTTTTTTATTTATTATTTATGTATTATTAACCATTTTGTTTGTGTCACCCAGACTTATTTATTAATTTATTTTATTTTACTTCATTTATTTATTTATTTATTTGATTTATTTCAAATATACAAGGCTTTATCAGAACAAGCTTATGACCTGCACTTCCTCGGAGCTCCTCATTCATGTATCCACAGTTCCAGTGTGATATTATGCAGCCTTGAAAATCAATTGGACATCAATCGGGTTTATTATAGTTTTCGAAATGATCATTCGATTCCCTTTGTTTTATACATTGTTTTTACTTTTAGTGAGCTGCCCACAGGTGTCAATTTTATTTTGAATAATCACTATAGAAGGGCAGTGGTGGTCTAGTGGTATAGGATGCTGGAGTCCCACTCTCCATAAGGTTGTCACTGCCCCCCCCCGTGCAGCTAACTGGGTTATCAAAGGCCGGCCATGTCTCCCACTGTCCATGGTGTGAGGCATGTTAAAGAACCATTGCTGACTTTCGTAAAGAGTAGACTGCAAAGCCGCCGGCGTGTTTCCACCCTGTGATGGCCTGGCGAGCTGTCCAGGGTGTACTCTGCCCTCGCCTGAAGTTGGCTGGGATGGGCACCAGCCTCCCCATGACCCTAATTAGGATTAAGCAGTTACAGAAAATGGACTGAACTAATTACTATAGAAGGGCAGTGGTGTCCCTGTGGTAAAGGTGCTGGATCACTGATCCCAAGGTTGGGGGTCCCCAGGCTCAGTAGGTTGTCACTGTCCCCCCCAATGCAGCTAACTGGATTATTAAAGGTTATCATGTTTGTCACTGTCTACAGAACCAGCATAGTTGCTGTTTCTGCCCAAGCTCCAGGGTGTACTTTGCCCTTGCCTTGAGTCGGCTGGAATGGGCCTTCCCTTGACCCTAATTAGGATTAAGTGTTTACAGAAAATGAAAAATTACTATCAATTTGATTTAGTTTTTTGTTATTCAGTGTTAACATGCCTGCTGCTCTGTTACTCGCCCTCACTTATTCGAAAGAATAATATATAAAAGAATACATTGTGCGCCTCTAGCTTGTCACTGTGCTAAAAAGTAAGCTAATGTTGTAAACAAATCAAAGTGTAGGCACAAATCCTTTGGAGAATGGCTAACCTTAAAACCGTGCTACCAAATATTCATACATTCAGGATAATAAAAGGAAATGTCCCTCTCATGTCCATGCTTTGATATTAAATATGCATATATTACCTGATGCGATAAAAATATTTTATCACTTTGGGTAATGACACTGAACCATCAGATAAAATTGTTAGAATTTATGCCAGGCTGTTTAATATAGGGCATTTAGCATCACTTACTGAGTGGCAGACGACGATACACTGCAATCAGTTCATAAAACCTGAATAAGTTCAGTATGAAGAGCATATCCTCTCTATTTTCAATTAATTGAGTTGGGTGGATGGAAGGGTTGACAGCACTGTCTCTTTGACTGAATATTATTCAAAAAGAAGATTGATGGCTCAATTTGCAGCAAAATATCAAAGGAGGCCACTGCATATCATTTGGGTCTTAAATCACGATACCGTTTTATAGCATATAATCGGAAATAATCTTTGCCATGCTGTGAAGCCCAGCAACTAAAATGAGAGATGAAATGGTGATATAGGACGTTTAGTACAAATGGAAATCAACTATTGCTGGCAGTATTCAGTCAAAGAGATTTTAATTTAGATGCGGTAAAGTAGTTAAAAATAATGAAACTCAAAGAAAGAAAATAAATCAATTATCGCCGGCAGAACTGAATGAAACTGTTGTTTGTACTATGCGCTCGAATATGGATCCAGCTATGTTTGCCTCCTCTCCTCTTAAAACACTATTGATCTTGTTTCAGGCGTTTACAGTAAGCCATTGCTTATGCATGACTACACTACAGACGTGCCAATGATGTGTCAACCTTGCAAAATACATGGCAGGAAAGTCAGTAATGAAGAAAAAGAATATACTTCTGTGGTGATTTTTTTTCCAGTTAATATGCGTTTGTATATGTTTATATATATATATATATATATATATATATATATATATATGTATGTGTGTGTGTGTGTGTGTGTGTGTGTGTGTGTGTGTGAAGGGGGTAGGTAGATTTTTTTTTATAATCATGTGGAAAACGCAGAGGCAACAGTTGAAGGAAAAGTGTGAACTGCTTAGATATGAACGGTTTGGTTCATGAAGAATACTGTTACACAGCTGTTAACACAGCAGGAGATTATCTCCGGTGTTAGAGCCACACTTTCTGAGCCGTTAGATCTTTTTTTAGCGATGAAGCAAAAGCATGAAAGCAGCACTTGAGATCATAGTACTGTATATTTTCAATCATTTTCACACATGAACTGCATCAGGGAGTCCTAACCCTAACTCTATTAAAATTCTTTTGGATGCACTGGAGAAGACTTTCGTGGTATACATAGAAGACATAGTGGTTCAAATTCGAGTTATTAATTCAGAATGTCGGGGTGAAATGAACTTAACTCTGGATGGACATAAAATTATAATAAGTCGCTTATTATTAGAAAGGAAGTGCTATGCTCAGTAATGACATCGATGGCTGTCAGTTAGTAGTGAAGTATTGAGGAATATGGAAATAAACCACACAGTACCCCTCCCTGAATCGCCACCTTATCGTGGTGGAGGGGTTTGCGTGACCTCATGATCCTAGGAGCTATGTTGTCAGGGGCATAATGCCGCTGGTAGGGTCACCCAAGGCAAACAGGTCCTGGGTGAGGGTCCAGACAAAGTGCGATTCAGAAGACCCCTATTCAGAAGACCCCTATGCCATCTCGGAGTAAACATTTGAAGCAGTCTCCCTTGCCCGGACGCGGGTCACCGGGGTTCCCCCCGGGAGCCAGGCCCAGGGGAGGGGCTCGAAGGCGAGCGCCTGGTGGTCGGGCTTATGCCCATGGAGCCTGGCCAGGCCTAGCCCGAAAAGGAGACATGGGTCCGCCCTCCCATGGACCCACCACCATGGGAGGAGTTTTAGGGGTCGGGTGCAGTGTGAGTTGGGTGGCAGCCAAAGGCATGGGTTCTGTCGGACCGATCCTCGGCTACTTACTCTGACCCTCGGGACATGGAATGTCACCTCTCTGGCGGGAAAGGAGCCTGATTTGGTGCGTGAGGTGGAGAGATACCAACTAGATATAGTCAGGCTCACCTCAACGCATAGCTTGGGCTCTGGAACCATCCATCTCGAAAGAGGCTGGACCTTCTTCTATTCTGGAGTTGCTCATGGGGAGAGGTGGCGAGCCAGTGTGGGTATTCTTGTTGCCCCCAGTCTTGGTGCCCAAATGTTGGGGTTCTCCCCGGTTGACGAAAGGGTAGCTTCCCTCCGTCTTCGGGTGGGGGGACGGGTCCTGACTGTTATTTGTGCTTATGCACCAAATGACAGTTCAGAGTACCCACCCTTTTTGGAGTCTTTGGGGGGGGGGTGTTGGAGAACGCTCCCTCGGGAGACTCGCTCGTTGTCTTGGGAGACTTCAACGCCCATGTGGGCAACAATAGTGTGACCTGGAAGGGTGTGATCGGTAGGTACGGCCTCTCCAGTCTGAATCCGAATGGTGTTTCGTTGTTGGACTTCTGTGCTCGTCATAGTTTGTCTATCACGAACACCATGTTCGAACATAAGGGTGTCCATAAGTGCACTTGGCACCAGGACACCCTAGGTCGCAGTTCGATGATTGACTTTGTAGTCGTGTCATCAGACTTGCGACCATATGTTCTGGACACTCGGGTGAAGAGAGGAGCTGAGCTGTCTACCGACCACTACCTGGTGGTGAGTTGCCTTTGGTGGTGGGGGAGGTTGCCTTCCAGACCTGGCAGGCCCAAGCGTGTAATCAGGGTCTGCTGGGAACGTTTGGCGGAGTCCCCTGTCCGAGAGGCCTTTAACTCCCACCTCCGGCAGAGCTACAACCACGTTCTGGAGGAGGCGGGGGACATGGAATCCGAATGGGCCATGTTTCGTGCCTCCATTGCTGAGGTGGCAGCCCATAGCTGTGGCCGTAAGGTCGTCGGTGCTTGTCGTGGCAGTAATCCCCGAACCCGGTGGTGGACACCTGCTTCAGGGGGCTGAAGAAGGAGGCCTATCGGGTTTTATTAGCCTGTGGGACTCCTGAGGCAGCAAACGGGTACCGGCAGGCCAAACGTGCTGCAGCCGAGGCTGTCGCAGATGCAAAATCTCAGGCGTTGGAGGAGTTCGGTTAGGGCCTGGAGAGTGATTATCGGTTGGCCTCAAAAAGGTTCTGGGCCACCATCCGACGCCTCAGGAGGGGGAAGCAGTTCTTCACAAACACTGTTTACAGTGGAGGTGGGGAGCTGCTTACCTTGACTGGGGATGTTGTTGAGAGGTGGAGGGAATACTTTGAGGACCTCCTCAATCCCACCAACACGCCCTCCGTGGAAGAGGAAGACCCTGGGGGTTCGGGTGAGGGTCCGCCCATCACTGGAGTGGAGGTCACTGAGGTTGTCAAAAATCTCCTCGGTGGTCGAGCTCCGGGGTTGGACGAGATCCACCTGGAATATCTCAGGGCTCTGGATGTTGTAGGACTGTCTTGGTTGGCACGTCTCTGCAACATCGTGTGGTCATCAGGGGCTGTACCTCTGGATTGGCAAACTGGGGTGGTGGTCCCAATTTTTAAGAAGGGGGACCGGAGGGTGTGTTCCAATTATCGGGGAATTACACTCCTCAGCCTACCTGGGAAAGTCTATGCAGGGGTACTAGAGAGGAGGATCTGACCGATAGTTGAACCTTGGATTCAGGAGGAACAATGTGGTTTTCGTCCTGGCCGCAGCACTCTTGACCAACTCTATACGCTCCACAGGATTCTGGAGGGGGCATGGGAGTTTGCCCAATCTGTCCACATGTGCTTTGTGGATTTGGAGAAGGCTTTCGACCGTGTCCCTCGAACGATCTTGTGGGGCGTGCTCCGAGAGTACGGCGTTCCGGATCCGTTGCTACGAGATATTCGGTCGCTGTATCACCGGAGCCAGAATTTGGTCCGTATTGGTAACAGCAGGTCGGATTCGTTTCCAGTGGGAGTTGGAGTCCGCCAAGGCTGTCCTTTGTCACCGATTCTGTTCATAATTTTTATGGACAGAATTTCTAGGTGCAGTCGAGGCGATGAGGGGTTCTGGTTTGGTGGCCATCAGATATCGTCTCTGCTTTTTGCGGATGATGTTGTCCTCTTGGCTTCATCAAGTCGGACCCTCCAGCTCTCATTGGAGCGATTCGCAGCTGAGTGCGAAGCAGCCGGGATGAAGATCAGTACCTCCCAGTCCGAGACCATGGTTCTCAGTCGGACAATGGTGGAATGCACCCTCCGGGTCGGGAATGAGGTCCTGCCCCAAGTGGAGGAGTTTAAGTATCTTGGGGTCTTGTTTACGAGTGAGGGAAGGATGGAGCGAGAGATCGACAAACGGATCGCTGCAGCCTCTGCTGTTAAGCGGTGCCTGTACCGGTCCGTCGTGGTGAAGAAGGAGCTGAGCCGCAAGGCAAAGCTCTCAATTTACCAGTCGATCTACGTTCCAACCCTCACCTATGGTCACGAGCTTTGGGTAATGACCGAAAGAACAAGATCACGGATACAAGCGGCTGAAATGAGCTTCCTTCGCCGGGTTCTCCCTTAGAGATAAGGTCCAACCGGGAAGAGACCCCGGGGTCGACCTAGAACACGCTGGAGGGACTATGTCTCTCGGCTTGTCTGGGACCGCCTCGGTGTCCCCCCGGGAGAGTTGGAGGAAGTGGCTCGGGAGAGGGACGTCTGGACCTCTTTGCAGAGGTTGCTGCCCCCGCGACCCGACCCTGGACTAAGCGGAAGAAGATGATGATGATGATGACCACACAGTAGTAATTATACATTCATTTTTTTTTTTGAACCGATTAATCATAATTAACAATTATTAATCATAATTACATAATAAAGCCAATTCTGGTCACGAGCATATTACACCCTGGATGGACCATCACAGGGCAGAAACACCACAGACACTGAGAGACATGGCCGGCCTTTGGTAATCCAGTTAACTGCACTGGGGGACAGCAGTGACAGCCATTGACAGGGGGGCTTGAACCCCCACTTTCAGATCAGCACCAGGCCACCACTGCTCCACACGGTAGTACTTTTTACTAAAGCAACATTCGAACAAAAACAGATTAAAGCTACAACTGCAAGCAGTCTATGCCCATTGGTGCGAGACCTTATCAATGACACAGATGTGACATTTTTTAAATTTGAGGTTCACATTAAGCATTGTCTGTATTCCCTTGAAACTAACTGCTAAATCCTAAACGTGATTTATAACTGTAATAGGCTAAAATGTCTTTGAGCAAGCACAGTGCCACTGTAGAGCTGGCAAATTTTGGGAGAAGCTCACAACAGTCACAGTTCTAGATAATTGCATACTTACAACTTTGGGGTGACAGTTGATCAGGTGTCCAGCTGATCACCACAAAGTTGCAAGTATGCAATTATCTAGAATATCTTAACATTAGCATTTAATTGCCCACCCAGCAGACCCATGTGGGGCCCACGTGGGTAAAAGCTGAGCCAGCTGGGCGGATCTGGGCATAGGCTCAGCATGGGCTACTGTAAATCTCGCGAAAGCACGTGACCTATACGGAGCCATTTTCAAAGTGATTTGGAGAAAGAAAGACGCACATGTAAATAAAAAGTTCTAGATTACTTTAATTTCAAGTTTCAAAGCTGTCGGCGTATTTGCACCATGCGATGGCCTCGAAAGCTGTCCAGGGTGTACTCTGCCCTCGCGCGGGGTTTGCTGGGATGGGCACCAAAGCACTTGACACAACAAACATGAAGTGCGAAAGTCGACCAGGCTGTTGTCAAAGCCTTGCCCTAACATTTTCCTAATGACATTGGTGCACTGTGATCCAGGAGGTCTTGACATTTAAAAAAATGACATTTGCAAGCAGCTATCACAATCAGCATTAGTCACCCTCTGAAGGTGGGATCACCGATTAAACAGGGCAGAGTTTTGAACTGTCAAATCCTGTGGCTGACAGCAGGGACATGATTCTTCAAGTCTTCTTGCCTGCTGTTCATAAGTCCTCACCAAGGGCCACCAAAATATGGATATCATGGTGTGAATAAGACCTAAAGTTACGTAATTATCAATACGTTTGGAATGGCCTTTGATGCGATGCACTGGTGGCAATCATGTAAAAGGTAACAAGAAGCAAAGGACACCCAACCCAAGACCAAGTATTACAGGGTATTTCACAGCTATAGAACCTTAGCCATGGATTGTACCATGCTGGAACTGACCCACAACAGGCTTGAAAGATTCTGGTGATGATGGACATACACACAAAAGAAATATACTCAAGCTGTTCAAACTTGGGGCCAATGAGATCCAATACGGTTCAGGTGTTTATTACTCTGACCAGGGTCAATATTTAATAAATAATTAAATGTAAACAATTGTGCCAATGGTTGACTAAACTGGTTCATCAAATACTACTAAAAGTCGTAGCTGTAGTTAAGTTTCTAAACAGCACTTCTGTGTTCCTTCCTACTTTAGATATCCATTCACAAATGGAAGATTCACTGTGGGATGACAGTTTGTTTGCCCTAATCTGTGAAACTTCTCTTACCAATTGTATTGTAGAAGCAAGTCATCCCACACTGGGCTGGCATTTCCTACTAGTGGGAGATCAAAATTTTCCCCTTTCCCCAGTCAGCACCTCCTCCAGATCCTCTCCTAGAGAACACTGAAACATCTACATGACGAGCAAGAGCTAGCCAATGTTTCAAACCCGATCACCCTCCCAGGACTGCCATGAAATTGGTGCAGGCAAGTTCTCCAACACTTCTGTTAAACACAATGCTTTCTTTAGATGTTGGCACTTTTGACTTCTGGCAGTTATGACATTTTCTGGAAATTTTTGGAGGGCATTCTCGGGGCAGCGATGCAAAAAGTGCATGGGTTATCACAGTATAATATGCCACTACCATATAATGTGAGTAAGTCTGTTGTGCTTCAGAGGAAGCTGCTTTTTTTTTTCTTTTCCATATTTCATTTTGTGGTATGCTGTTCCATCCACTTTTAGCTGGCCTGTGTGATACTAGTGACACAACGGAGTTTGATGCAATCCCTCATGAATACGGTTGCTTGATTAAGGAGCAATGTCACATTGCACTGACCTGGATCTCCTCTTGTCCTCGTTACATATGGGAAGACACTGACTGATCTGGACACGTAGCTATATTCATACAGATATAACAGTTAAGTACAGAAGAACTGTTGCTTTGTTCAGGTCTGTCAGCTGTTTTACTGACCTGCTTGCATTACCACTGCATACTTCAGCTTGTTGTGACTACAGTATATGTAAGCAACTACTTGGCTCATGGTTTACTTGTCTTCTGCACTCATGGTGAATGCATCATTGGTGGTCACTTCAATAGACAGTGTGTGTGTGTGTGTGTGTGTGTGTGTGTGTGTGTGTGTGTGTGTGTGTGTGTGTACTTAAGAGAATTTTGTTCTTTAAATTTAAATGTTACATTTATTTTGTTCTTTAAATATTTTCCATTGTTAACTATCACTGGTCAGAGATGCTTTTCATGCTCAGTTTACCTGTTCACTGAGTAATTTTCCTTAACTGACATTCTTTTTTTTCCCCATTATTGGGTTAATTGGGTTCTTGGCTAGTTTTTTTTTTTTTCCATGGTGTCTCTATTACCTGTGCACTCAAGAGCCAACAAGAGTTCTGCTGGTGGTGGTTTGTGTGCCGTGTGCACCTGTTTTAATGATTTATTTATTTATTATTTTATTATTATTATTTTTTTTTTTGTCATTTTGCATACCTCATGTGAATGACAGTGGGTTACTGATCAGAAGGTCAAAGGTTTAATATACTTGCCTGTATCACCAAGCTTCCATTGTTGGGACCTTGAGCAAGGCCCTTAACCCTCACTTGCTTGCTTGTATAAATTTAAATAAACTTATATATTTGTGCTCACCAGAAACTGGGAACTCCAGTTCCCCAACCAGCACACAGTACCAGTTTAACCCCTTATTTATCTTGGTTGAGGACATACTGTAAATAATAGAATATAGGGTGAACTAGATTTATATGCAGTAGCTGTGTAAAGCAGATGCCATACTAGGTGCCTCCGAAATGTAATTTCACTCACATACAAAATCTTTCTCAGGTCATGAACAGCAGGTAAAGAATCCGGTCTCTTTTCTTTCACATATGCACAGTAGACACCGATTAATGACAAAGCGGCATCTTTAGTCAAGCTAAAACAATTACCTCACCCATAACCTTCAGAAAGAGCCAATTAAGGTGCACTGAAGCACTTTGCCATGGCTGAATAAAGGGAGAGCATCGAATTGAAACACAACCAACGCTCACTTTATCTTTTCTCTTTTTGATGTCGGACTTGCTTCACAGGCCTCGGATGATGCTGCAGATTGTGTGCTAAGGTTAAAAGCAAAAGGATGATGAATACCAGGAAATTAGCTCTGACTGCCTTTTAGCACTGCTGAAATAATGCATACCGCCTTGGTAACCACAGCTGGGCAAAACTGCTCTAAAGCAAAGGTCTAAAAATAAGGTGGACATGTTAAATGGGATTATTTGTATCAGAGGTATGTTCAGCTGTTGCGTGAACTCATGAAATAGATGCTGAAACTGATGCTGATGGTTCTTACAGTGGTTCTGAAGGTTCTGTTATATATATATATATATATATATATATATATATATTCCTCATTTTCCGGGGTAAATTGGGACCAAGATCCCCATGCGACCATGACAATCTGCATAGTAGGATCACCCCCCACCCCGACTGACGTATATATACATGTATATGTGTATATAATATCAATAAATATATACGCAATGCTATAAATGCTTATAATACCAATTAAACATTAAAAATAACATAAGACGTAAATAAAATATAAATGCACACACGTACAAATGGAATTGCATGAGAAGAAGATACACATACATATGCTTGTGGGCACACACAGATGTAACAATGTAACTCGTTTTGATGGGAGATTTTGATTCTTTTTTTTTTTTTTTGCGTGTTGGTTTAGGGTTTGTTTTCTTTTTTAATGTATAACTGGCCTTGTGTTTCTAGCATTTTCCTTAACTTTTCCCCCCATTCTTACTTAATTTCCTTAATTTCCTTATTTCCTTATTCCTTATTTCCTTAAATTCCTTATTTTTTTAATTCAATGAATATTTATTTATTTATCTTAAAAAAAAAATGTGATGCACTGAAGCCACATGAATTGAAGCGCGAAGTAGCGAGGGATCCCTGTGTGTGTGTGTGTGTTGTACTGTGTAATATTCATTCACTAATTTCATTAATTTTCTGAAATGCTTAACCCTAATCAGGAGCACAATCTCAGTCGACTCTAGACGAGGGCAGAGTACACCCTGGAAAGCTTGCCAAGCCATTGCTGGGCAGAACAATTCTGATGGCAAGACAGTGAAAGTCATGGCTGACCTTTGATAACCCTGTTAGCTGCACTTGGCTTTATAATAAAACATCCATGTTTTATCTTGGCTTCACATTTAAAATATGTTTTATGCATCTTAAAATGATGCTCGTTCTATGCACCACAGCACACCCGCCTATCAAGCCTTAGATTTATCCTATGTAATGTCCCTTCAGCACAACTATTCACAACTGAAACAACAGTACTCACAGAAGATTTATTTACTTGTGGGCAACATTTAAATTCACGATTTAAAAGACAAAGAAGCAATTTCAGGATGTAAATGTTTTATTTCAGGCTTAGCAGGACAGACTCCATAAGATACGGTTAACACATGCACGCGATGTTTACATTTACTGCATTTATCAGTCACCTTCATCCAGAGAAATTTACAGTTATCATTATTTTTATACAGCGAAGTAATTGGTTTCAGAGGCTCCCTCAAGGGCTCAACAGTAGAGTTATAACTGTGAAAGTTTTTTTTCTTTTCTTTTCTTTTTTTCTTTTTTAATGTTTCGTTTCCTAATATTGCATTTGGTGAACTTTTACTCGTATATCACTTTTTAAGTTATTTTTATTGGGGCATGCAAAAACCTCCCGCACCCAATATCACCTCACTTTTGAAAAATATATTAAATAAATTAATCATGATTATAAATTCAATTAATTGAAAGACATGTAATGTAATAAATATGACAATAAATTGCATAACCATTGAAATAATAATTATTATTGTTAATGAATACAAATTTAATAACATTATGTAATACAGGAATCCCTCACTACTTCATGCTTCAATTCACGATGCGTCTTCAGTGGATCGTGGTTTATTTTATATTCATCTAATTTAAAAATAAGGAAGAATAGAGGTAAAAGTAGGTCATTTATGCATAAATAAATAAAAACAAACTCTAAACAAACACAAAAAGAAAAACATGCAAAAAGAAAAAAAAAAAAACTTACATTTATATGTGAGGTGCACATCTGTGCCTGCGCGTGCATGTCCGTATGTGTGTATTTATATTTTATTTACATATTACGCATTGTTTTTGAATGTTTAATTGTATAAATGCATTTATAGTGTTGAATGTGTATTTATTGATATTATATGCACATGTACATGCAAGTATCCATCAGTCAGAGGGGGTTGCTCATACTTCACAGAATTCACAGGGGTCGGTCACAATTAACCACGGAAAGTGGGGGAACCCTGCATCGCAAAGTTTTCAAAATGTCAAAATACTGTAAATTGTGTGTGTGTGTGTGTGTGTGTGTGTGTGTGTGTGTCATGCATACATATACATAAATATAATATATATTAAATTACATTATACATTGTGGGGCCAGTGGCGTAGTGGTTAGGGTGCTGCGCTCATGATCGAGAGGTTGTGAGTTCAAATCCCAGTTAGACACCTGGGCAAGGTCTTAACCACAAGTGTACTTCTGTTCACCCAGCAGTATAAATGGGTACCAGTAAAAATATACTGGAGAGGTAACCTGCGATGGACTAGCGTCCCATCCAGGGGGAGCTGAACTCCTCTAGCTTCACGGTACGGAAACCGGAGATAACCTGATGAGCCATTAGGCTCGGGTGGAAAAAACCCCATAGACTTTACCTTTTTAAACCACATTATATTTTGCTTAGATTCAAGAAAAGCAAAAGCAAGAAAGTCACAGATTGACTACAAACATTAAAAAGCACCAAGACAGTGAGGTGACACTATGAATTACTCATAATATTAACTGTGAACACGATTCACATCGGAGGCAGTGGTGACCTGGTGGTAAACATGTTAGATCACTGATCCCAAAATTGCAGGTTCAAGCCCATTCTTACCAGCTTGTCGCTGTTTCCCCAGTGCACTAACTGGGTTATGAAAGGCTGGCCGTGTCTCTCACTGTCTATGGTGAGAGATTCATGTTAAAGAACCATTTCTGACTTTTGTCAAGAGGAGCTGCAGAGCCATCAGCGTGATTCTGCCCTGCGATGTGTACTCTATCCACACCCTGAGTTGGCTGAGAGCAGTGCCAGCCTCCACGCAACCCTAATTAGGATCAAGCGGTTCAGAAAATGAATAAATGAATAGATTCAAACCTCCAGTCTTTACTCGGTAAACAGAGAACACCCTGTCTTCAAAAGGCCTGTCTTCTGGTAGAAGAATCATGCCCAAGCACAAGAATCCTTGGATGGAGGGATGATTTCAAGTTCTTCTTTGAACTCTGTGAAGTGTATGGCCTGAAATCAGATGGTGCAAACTGCCTTCACTTCACATGACCAGATGGAATTCAAGAGGAGTTTTCATATTAATTGCCTTTTTTCCTTCTTCCCAAGGGGAGACAGAACTGGAAACTCATTTGCAATTTCATTGCAAACACAGGTCTAGTTTTCTAAGCTGTGAAATACTTCAACACTCATTGTGTAAAGGAACCTTCACTGCTTGATGTGCCGCTCTCTGATATAGTTATTGAGCGATGTGTGAAGCTGATGGAACACATCTAAATATGAAACCGATCCAAATATCTGAAAAGTAAATTTATTAGCACTAATTCAGAAATTTGAAACCTTTTGCTACAGATCTTACAATAATATATTCTTTCTAACTTCTGCCAATGTACTGGTTCATTTTGAAAATATTTTTGGTTTACAGACAATTCTACAACTTAAATTGCTGATTTAGAAATGTGAAGCTTTTGTGGGGTTTGTGCCGTCATTTCATTTGAATAATTGCAATATAATAGTTGTGGTATTAAAAGGTAGATTAAGTTCATTAAGTCCCACTGAAGGCCCAGGAGCCCAATGCATGGCCTGCTACTGCAATTTGTGACTTTGTCCTAATGAAGAATGATGGTGGCATGATGTGGTACGGAGACCACCCCAGGACCTGAAAATTGTTTGCAGGAGTTATATGTAGGTCCTTACTACTAACAGATCTGTGTTGTGTTATACACATGTCCAGCAATCAGATGTTATATTAACACCATCTGATGAGTTTGCGGCTCAACACTCCATATGGAGCAAGTAGCATGTACTGACTTCTACCTTCTCCCATAGCCAGCATCAGAAGAACAAAACTTCTGATGCTTGCTCTGCTGCAGAATCAGTAAGCATTGGGAAACAATGACTTTTTTTTTTCTTCAATTCACTAGTTTTCTTCCATACACTACCTTTGGTACTTACCACCGCATTCCAAAAACACCCAACAAAAGCTTCAGTTTTGGAAATGTGGCCCTTTACAAAGTCATTTGCTCATTTTTTTTTCTTTCAGCCTCCTGTACATCAACTTCCAGAACTGTCATTAAATAGTCTTTAAAACAGAATGTTCAGGGGGTTATTCAATTCAGCAACTCCCACCAAGTCTCCGGAGTAAAATTGTTAGAGCATATACAATGGCATTTTAAAAGTAAAGATACATCATCCTGTTTTGGGCTATTTATACATGGACATGCACGGAGATCATAGCCAAGTTAACAGAAATCCCTGACAGCAGTAAGACGACTCACTTGAAGTATCTCTGCAGCCTCAGTTGAACTGCAATAGGCATTATATTTAGCAGTCCATTTAACAGTATGAAGACACCTTTCAGAGGGTCCAGGTCGACTTGAGTGGGATGTTGTTGATTCATTGACTTTGCTGGTAAATTGTACAATCACTCTGTTGACTGCTGCACGAAAAATCCCAAGGCTATGTGCAATCTTACAGCGGCTAAGTCCACCCACAGATCGACCCACAATACACCTTCTTTGAAAATCAGACAACTGTTTTGTTACTGATGTTTATAGAAGAGCACTTTGCTTTAACCAATTTATATACTGTGGTCTAAATGAAAATATAGTGATCAATGAATGAGTTTGATTGCATGGCTATCACAATTTAAACTCTGTAATGGGGTTGTCAATTAACTTTTGACATGTAAATGTACGGAGTGGCATTTTGGCAGAGCGGTTGGCTCTAAGAAGATCTTGGGTCAAGTCCCAGGATTTGCAAGAGCATTTCTGTATGAAGCTTCAGGTTCTCCATGTGCTTGCTCAGCTTTCATGTGGGTACCCCAGTTTCTTCAGAGAGTTCAAAGGCATGCATATGACAATAACTGGATGTTTCAAATTGCTAGATGTGAGTGTGAATGTTAGGGCGTACCCTGCCTTCACTGAGCTGAGATATGCTCCAGTCTTTCCCTGGCTTTACTGGGATTTAGCAGTTTGCCAAACAAATAATGAATGAATGCCTATGTAGATAGGAACAGTAATTCATTTTCTAAGCTGTTTTATTGTAATTAGGGTCATGGGGAAGCTGGCGTCCATCTCAGCCAACTCTGGGTGAGGTCTGAGTATATTCTGGTCAACAGGCCGTTGCAGCGTTGACACACATACAATTTACACTCAGATTCACTCCGAGAGACAATGTGGAAAAGTCAAGCAGCCTACTGTCCTAACTGTGGGCCGTGTTTTGGGAACGTGGGAGGAATCTGGAACATGGGGAAATTTTGCAAAAATAAATAAAATAAAAAGCCCACAATAAATAAAATTTTCATTAAAAAAAAAAAAAAAAAAAAAAAAAAAAAACTTTTATACCACCATGTATGTTGTAATTTCATTCGATTACATCATCACCAAACCTCGCCAAGATGGGTTTAAAAGTGATTTTCTGTTATTTCCCTATTCTCACCTGGGTAGAATATATAATATATATCCAAACTGATGAAATTGTATATATATTTTTAAATTGTCAGTCAAGTACAAAATTTGATATTTTTAATCTCTACCTTGAAGTCTCATGCTACTGTTTTCTCATTTTCATCTGCCAGGCTGGTCTCCACGGTTTCCCTTTTCTTGCAGTAGTTTTATGAAATGTTTTAGTGACACCAGCTTTGCAGGTTCATTGAATGCTGAACTTAATGTTCCATGGAGATCAGACATTATATGGACATCAGACTTTCAAAATACTGACTCCTCTATGTGTGTGTAGACACAAACTTGAGTGCTTACAAGCATCAGATACAGTTCAAATACCTTTGCACTTTTGGTGTGCTGGCATCAGTGCTGTTTTTACCTATAACATTTTGAGAATCGGCAGAGGAGGTCTATAATAGATTAATAGGTTTGTTTGCTTCAAGTGTTCCTGCAGTTCATTGCTCCCCTAGATATGGTTCAGGCTTTTCCAGATGATTGGACTCTACAATTAGATAAGTCCAGCCCAAGGCTGTCCACCATCACAATGATACAATCTGCTAAACTGTGTCTTATGAATTGGCTGGAAAGCGGAAAATGTTCCATGTATTAAAGTGCCCATCCCTGCTTTCTAACCAGATCCAAGGTAACTGATCCGCATGGAACACTGAATTAAAGATGGAGAAATTTTGCATCATAAACCTCTGCAGTTACTCACCGGTTTCAATAATTGCTAATTCATATGTTTTAAAGTATTCTACTAGAAACAAGTTAACTTGAAGTATTCAAGGACACACACACACACACTGAAAATCAGAAAATGTATAAACTACACCTCTCAAGAAAGCTAATACTATTGAGATGCTGAATAAAATAGATTCTAGGTACTTGATCAAATACGTGAGGGACGCAGGGTACATTTTCCAGTGAAGAAGGACCACCCCTCAACTCTCCTTCTCAGATTGTTTCATATGTTCTATGCTGATTAATTTCATTCATTCATTAATTTTCTGAATCACTTAATCCTAATTAGGGAGGCAGAGAAGTTGGCACCCATCTCAGCCAACTTTGGGTGAGGGCAGAGTACACCCTGGACAACTCACCAGGCCATCGCAGGGCAGAAACACACTGATGGCTCTGCAGCTCCTCTTGTCGAAAGTTAGGAATGGTTCTTTTGCATGAACCTCTCACCAGAGACAATGGGAGACATGGCCATACTTTGATAACCCAGTTAGCTGCACTGGGCGGACAGTCACAACCCATTGAGAGTGGGGCTAACCTAGGGATCAGTGATCCTGTGCTTTTACCACCAGGAAACCACTTCCCTGTTGATTGTTATTGTTATTTATTTTTGTTTATTTGAGATTGAATTGGTGCATTTATGAGAGCAGTATATATTTTCAGTGGGGTAATAACCGGGTAGAAGGAGTGAAGCTCACACAGGCACTTTCAGAGCAGCTGAGAGGTCCTTTAAGTACACAACACTTTAAGAATGGACCCCAGAGAGCCTGAATATTATGATATGCTTGCGCTTCTGTGTTGAGCAAAATAACTAAAATAATTACTTTTTAACTCATGCATGCCTGGAAAATCACTTATGTGCTTAAGTGTAACATAACCATAGAATATATAATGCATTTGAACACACCAGATACAAAAAAAAAAAACCAAAAAACCCCAAGCCTTTTCTCAACATTTTTGATCATTGCAAGCTTCACATTCTGTTAAATTTGTCTTAATCTTTCTTATAATTGGAGAGTTATATTCATATAGTTGGAAAAAGAATCTGAAACATCTGTCCATATTGAAGACACTTATACTTACAAAGATACCGTGATTCTGCAGTGTAACACCAGTGCACATCTGCTTTAACTCCAACTTACCCAGTTCATTTCTACTCTGTATTGATTCCAGGAGCTCATTATTTACTCCAAATGCTCGTCCCCTTTCTTCTGAAAAGTTCATCATTTGACCAGATATTGATCACTCGAGGTTCAATACTGGCGCGGATACATCGCTTGCTTTATTAGAGCTGAGTCAGTTGGTCCTGTGTGTCATTTGCATGTTGAATATACGGTCTTTATGTTGAGAAACATGGTGTGATTGTGACCAAATCACCCACAAATGCATTGGTTTCATCCCAAAATGTCTTCAGCACAAGCAAAATATATGTCCGGCTTATGATAAATATAACAGTGATGCTTGTGGTGTGTTATCAGTCATGCAGGTCACTGCAAAATATGCCAATTGTTAATCAACAAATACAATTCTCAGAAAACAGTGCGGCATCCTTCCACCTTTTCATGAAAAAAAAAATTAAAAAATGATATTTGTTCCACCGAAAGTTTTATTATTATTATTATTATCATTATTATTATTATTAATATTTGTAGTCGTAGCAGTAGTAGTAATAATAAAGATAATCATAGCAATAATTATGCTATTGTTATTGGTCCATGCTATTTTCCCGAGGTGCTTAATCAGGGGAACTTTACATCACTCTTTTTTCCATCTTAGTCAAATCACACTGTTAGAAAATGATGCTCCTGACTTTAGAAAACACTGAGCAAGAAAAGTGGGGCGATGTCCAATACCAGTGTCACGTGTTACTGAGAGATGCCTGTATTAAAGAAGACCTTTCCTGAGCCAGTAAGCTGTGTGTTTCATATTTCATTATCAGTACAATTTGACTTACATTGAATTTACAATGTGAAAATACCGGTTATGTGCAATAAAAACCCCCGCGCACTTTAATCAACCACATCTACCCCACTGACTGTCAACCATATCAACCCATCTACTCTGCACTCAGATACATTACACTTTAATATAGGCCAATCTATAAAGTTGCTCCATTCTTTTCTTTTATTGTTTAGTAATTTATACTATTTATGTATCTATTTATTTATTTACTTATATATGTATGTGTGTATGTTCGTACTTGTATCTATTTTTGCACCCCCTACTGATAGTACCTCAAGAGCCTGTAACAGTGAATTTCTCCATTGTGAGATTAATAAAGCTGTATCTTATCTTATCTTATCTTATCTTAATGTCCCCCCAGTACACTGGGTTATCAAAGGGTATACTCTGCTCTTGCCCAGAGTCAGCTGAGATGGGCACCAGCCGCCCCGTGGCCTAAATAGGATTAAGCAGCTCAGAAAATGAATGAATGAACAATGGTATCATTTTGTTTTTAATGTATTTATTTATTAGGATCACTGGCAGGCTGGAGCCCTTCCCCACTGACTGGGCAAAGGCAAGGGACACCCTGTACACCATTGCAGAGAAACACCCACAATCAATTACACTTACGTTCACACACATTTGCACTCGAAAATACCCAGTTAACCTGGTGTTTCTGGCCTATAGGAGGAAACCTGAATCCCACACATGCAAAGGGAGAGCATACCAACTCAACACAAAAGCTCCTCACCAGACTCAGCACTCAAACGCAGGACCTTCTTGCTCTGAGGTGGAAGTACCAACTACTATACCATTGTATGTAAGTTACCACCATAATTGAAGATTTGTAAGATGCACATTTTTCTGAAACAGAAACAATATTTTTTTTTCTAAAGTTCAATAAAAGCCAAAATGTTGTGATATGTTAATTCAGTCATTTATTTGATGAACTACTTAATCTTAATTAGGTTTACAGGGGAGGCTGTAACCCATCTCAACCGACTCTATCAAGGGCAGAGTAAACCCCGCACAGCTTGCTGAGCCATCACAGGGTGTTTTGTGAATTTGCCTGAAATTTAATTAAACTTAAAATGTTGTAAATTCAATACTGTTTCTTATTCACTCATTTGCTGAGCTGATCATGCCTATTCGGGTCATTGGGGGGACTGGACTGGTGACTATTTCAGTCAAAACTTGGCAAAGGCCAGCGAGAGTCAATTTGGAACAACCAGTTAATCCTCAAAAAACTCACACCTAACCAGTAAGCCTAATGTGCACATCTTTGGACTGTGGGAGGAAATTCAATCAAGCATGTAGAGAACATGAAAACTTTGAGCTGGGAATTAACCCAGGCCCGTCTTGCTGTGAGGCAGATGCGCTAACCACTACACTACCAGATTTTGTTACCGACCGCCATAATTATGCTCACTAAATATAAACAGAGTTCAAATTAGATGCCTGAAACACATCCAACAACAGTTGGGACAGAGCCGTGTTGATTGTTGGGCTGCAGCACCGTTCCTTTTAATTGCATGCTCTAATTACCTGGAATAATTACATGTAAGCTGAGGATATTAATAGGTGCTGTTTTGCTATTTGGATTTTTGTCGATTCTTGCTGATAGAGCCTGTAGTCCCTGTTGTACAATTCTCCTCTTCATAATGTGCCATACATTTTAAAAGGTGACAGATCTGCCAAACATATTATGATATGTTATCAAAGACCGGCCATGTCTCTCACCATGTCTGTGGTGAAAGGTTTATGTAAATCAGGGGTCTCAAACTCGCAGCCCGCAGGCCAATTGTGGCCTGTGCAACGAGAGCTTGTGGCCCCACCTTAATTTGAAAGTTTAATGTTAGTGCAGCCCACCAGTTTGATATGTTTGACACTTTATAAGGTTGTGTGCTGAGCTGAACGAACCTACCAATCACAGTGGGGTACATGGCTTTTGGGGGCGGGACATCAGCCAGGCTTGATGCAAGCAGATATATATACATATATATATATATATATATATATATATATATATATATATATATATATATATATATATATATATATATATATATATATATATATATATATATATATATATATATATATATATATATATATATATTTATATATACACATATATATATATATATATATATATATATATATATATATATATATATATATATATATATATATACATACATACATACACACACAGGTATACCTCAAATTAAGTCATTTTGAATTAAGTCGTTTTTCGATTGTATGTCGGTTTTCAAAAAACATGGAAAAATTAAAAGATAAACAAAAATAAAGTTTATGTCATTATAATCATATAATCGCGCCCAACAATTTGAGAAGCTGAATTAGTGGCAGCCCCGGCAAATTATACATATACATCATCACAACATTACTGGCATGAGATTCAAATTTAGCCTAATGATTGGTTGCACATGATGTATACACCTTTTTTTTTCTCCTTCAAGCACATGTCCTCAGCATTATTGCTTGAATTGTGAATTTGCCTTTTTTCGTGTGCTTTTAATGATGACACGCCCTGCATCTTCTCTAGCTCCTGGTAAGGAACCTAAGCGCCTTATTTATTAATAAATATTATCACAGTACAAACTTAAATAGTTTTTACTTTATCATTACTACATTTTACTGTATTATGATTGCATTAATGAGTAAGACTGTCTATAGAATGTGTTTAAGAAGATAATTTTAGCGTACGTATCTAATATCATACATAGGTTTTTATCACGTCAATAATTTGCGGATTTCCAGAATCTGCGGGTGGGGGAGGAACGTAACCCCCGCAAATAAATGATGAACTTTAGCCTCAAACTCACAAAAATAACCTTTTCTTGTTCATACATTGAAAAAAACATTGTGCACCCGAAGTAATTTACTATGCAAACAACAAAAAATGATGCCCACAAACCCCAAAAAAGCCTCATATTGCTAAAATAGCAAATTAAATCATAGAATTGCTGGAAACAAAATTTATTTTCAAAATTAACCAGTACATTGGCAAAAGAAGTGAGAAATAATATATTATTATGAATGATCTGCAGCAAAAGTCTCACATTTCTGAATTAGTATTGATACATATACAGTTCAGATATTTGTCAGTTTTGCATGCGGCATGGATCTACTCCATCAGCTTCAAACGTCTCTCACTCACAATACTATATTCTATCAGTTAACCAAATAAAAACTGGATGTTTGAATCGAGTTCAAAGTTAATATTCTGATGAATTCATAATATCACCTCACTGCCTTGGACCCTTGTTTCTTATTAATGTTTGTTGACACTTTGCTTTTCTTGCATTTGCTTTTCTTTAATCTTTCTGACTTGCTGTCTTCTTACACATCATCTAAAACATAAGGTGAAGTAACTCAAATCTTTGCCTTCTCCAAGATTTCAATTCAGGTCAGAACACAATTCTGGCGGTCATTTCTCTTTTTCTTCCAATGATTTTGCACCTCGTTCAGGGAACTTGAAATGAACTGCAAAATTAAACCACTCTGGGTTCGACTGAAGACACGCCTATTGATTTCTTGTTCTAATTATTATTAAATATTATTATAAAAATTATTATTTTTAAATTTTTATTTTTAAATTATTATTAAAAAAAGTGAGGTAGAGTTGGGTGCAGGAGGTTTTTGCGTTACCCAATAAGAATAATTAAAAAAAAAAAAAAAATCACAGTCATAAGCCTAACACTCACTCACACACACACACACACACACACTATGGGCAGTTAGGGACACTCAATTAGCTTAATATGCTGGTACTGGGGTATATATACTAGTATTAAAAATGTATTAATGAGTAAGACTCTATAGAATGTGTTTAAGAAGCATATTTTAGCACATGTAATGTGATGCATAGGGTTTTACTTCCAAGTACAGATCTCGTGGATTATCTTGATTCGCGGGAGAGGCCAGAGCTCCACGGCCTAGTCTGTGTATATATATATATATATATATATACAGACGCTCCCCACTTACAAACATTTGTTTTACGAACATCCGGAGATATGAACGTTGAGAGTGAACGTGAAAGTGAAATTAAATTGAAGGACAAGTAGTAATAGAAATGGAATCATATCTTTTCCCCGTGGGGTAGTGTAGCAATTGGTCTCTTCCGGAGAAGATTAGCCAGGATGCAGGAACGCTTGCTACTTGTCCCCAGAAACACATTGACGGCTTTGCAGCCTACTCTTTACGAAAGTCAGCAATGGTCCTTTTACATGCCTCTCATCATCTTCAGTGAGAGACATGGCCCGCCTTTGATAACCCAGTTAGTTGCACTGGGGGGAGAGTGACAACCCTGTGGGGACTCGAACCCCCAACCTTAGGATCAGCGATCCTGCGCCCTATCCACTAGACCACCACTGCCCTAGAAATGGAATAAAATCTATAGAAACATATCATAAATATAAGTATGAAATATGATTAAACAGTATTCTGAGGTACACTTAATATTAGGCTCCAGCAGGGAAGGCGTGGCTGACACGGTCCAGGAAAAGAAGCAGAACGATACATTTCTGAACTCCTGCCAAAAGTTTCAAAGAAGAAACAATTTGCCTCTAGTTTATAATGAACTGGATAAGAGTGAAGCTCTTTGTAAATCTGATCAGATCCACTGTGCTGTGCTTGAGAGGAACCAGGAGTTTAAATACGCAACATAATGATATTGATAATGTGATGATTATGGGGGGAGAGAGAGAGAGAGAGAGAGAGAGAGAGAGGTGCAGGACATGTATAAGAGATGTAAGACAGTGGTGAGGTGTGCAGTCGATGTGACAGAAGAGTTCAAGGTGGAGATCAAGCGTCAAGCTCTGAGCCCCTTCTTGTTTGCTGTGGTGATGGACAGGCTGACAGACGAGGTTAGACAAGATTCCCCATGGACTATGATTTTTGCAGATGACATTGTGATCTGCAGTGCGAGCAGAGAACAAGTGCAGGAAAATTTAGAGAGGTGGAGGTATGCCTTAGAATGGAGGGGAATGAAGGTTAGCCTCAGTAAGACAGAATACATGTGTATGAATGACAAGGACCCAAGAGGAACGGCGATGTTACAAGGAGCAGAGATAAAGAAGGTGGAGGATTTAAAGTACTCAGGCTCAACAATCCAGAGCAATGGAGAGTGTGGAAAAGAGGTGAAGAAGTGTGTGCAGGCAGGATGGAATGGTTGGAGAAAAGTGTCCGGTGTGATGTGTGATAGGAGAGTTTCGGCAAGAATGAAAGGAAAGGCGTACAAGACAGTGGTGAGGCCAGCGATGTTGTATGATTTAGAAACGGTGGCGCTGAGGAAAACACAGGAGGCAGAGCTGGAGGTAGCAGAGATGAAAATTTTGAGGTTCTCTTTGGGAATAACGAGGATGAATAGGATCAGGAATGAGCACATCAGAGGGACAGCACATGTAAGACGTTTTTGGAAATAAAGTCAGAGAGGCTAGATTGAGATGGTTTGGACATGTACAGAGGAGGGATAGTGAGTATATTAGTAGTAGGATGCTGACGTTGGAACTACCAGGCAGAAGGCCTAGAGGAAGACCAAAGAGACGATTCATGGACATGATGAAGGAGGACATGAAGGCAGTTGGTGTAAGAGAAGAAGATGCAGAGAATAGGGTGAGATGGAGGCAGCTGATTCGCTGTGGCGACCCCTGAAGGGAACAGTCGAAAGGAAAAGAAGAAGAAGAAGAAGCTGACTCCTGAACTAGAGTATCCATAATACTAAGGCATGTTCCATTCTGATGATGACCTTGTTTCATACAACATTCAACTTCTTAGCACTTTTGCAGCAAAACATTTTCCGTCCTGAATAATATGAAGCAGTTCTACTTTTTCATGTAGCGGCATTACCTTTTTCTGGCGTTTCGGCGCCTTACCAGAAACCTGAGAAGGTGCGCAGCGTTTGGGTGGCATGATGGAGCTTAACTGTAAATAAAAACACACACACTAAAAAAGCACAGGCACAAAGTGTGTGCGAATGATAAAAAAGGGGTGTTTCATCATCTCAACCAATTAACAGGAGGGAGAAAAGCCATTGGCTGAATTTGAATCACATGACAATTGCTCAGCAATCCGTGAATATGCGAAGCTGCAAGTGTAAAAACCGCGCATAGACAAGGGCGTACTATACTAGTCCTTCTCAAAACATTAGCATTAGATTCATTGCACACCGACTGAAATATTTCAGGTCTTTTATTGTTTTAATACTGATGATTTTGGTATACAGCTCATGAAAACCCAAAATTCCTATCTCAAAAAATTAGCATATTTCTTCCGACCAATAAAAAAGTGTTTTTAATACAAAAAAAGTCAACCTTCAAATAATTATGTTCAGTTATGCACTCAATACTTAGTCGGGAATCCTTTTGCAGAAATGACTGCTTCAATGTGGCGTGGCATGGAGGCAATCAGCCTGTGGCACTGCTGAGGTGTTACGGAGGCCCAGGATGCTTCGATAGCGGCCTTAAGCTCATCCACAGTGTTGAGTCTGGTGTCTCTCAACTTTCTCTTCACAATATCCCACAGATTCTCTATGGGCTTCAGGTC
>CM045751.1:23000000-23070000 GCA_024760905.1 Plotosus lineatus | reverse complement strand
AATGATATAATGTAGTCTCATGTAAGGTCTGAGGAATAGCACCTAATCCTGAGACCTTGTCGAGAGACTGAAGCATGTGTGCTATTTTTGCTTAAACAGAAAAGTAGACTGGCAAGTAGGAAGTGGGCTAACAAGCTACCCACCTAACCAGAAGCTAGAAATAGCACCAATGTATTCAATACAATTTTAATACAATTTCAGTTGGCTCAGAAAAATATAGCAATGCATTCACTTTTTTTACTGGGTGAGCTCAGCTCACTCCTGCTCATGGCTGCCACCAGCAACAGTTCAGTGTGTCGCTATGAATAATGAGTTGAGAAACACGTTTGTGGACACATCCAGTGCTGCAGGACAAAGCAAGTTAACGGTCACTATAAAAGACATGCTAATCATGTTTGTTTGTCATAAAGTATCAGTTACATAAAGAAAAAAAAGGAATAGTACTTTAAAATTAATTAATAAATAAATACACAGTGATCAGCCGGTGGTGGCCTGGTGGTAAATGTGCTGGATCACTGATCCCAAGGTTGGTGATTAAAGCCCCACTCTCAACGAGTTGTCCCTGTCCCCCTAGTGCAGCTAAGAGGATTATCAAAGATCAGCCATGTCTCTCACTGTTTATGGTGTGAAGTTAATGTAAAGGAACCATTGCTGACTGTCGAGAAGGGTAGCCGCATAGCGTGTTTCTGCCCTGTGCTGGGCTGGTGAGGTGTCCAAGGTATATTCTACCCTTGCTCAGAGTCAGCTAGGATGGGCACCAGCCTCCCCGTGAACCTAATTAGGATTAAGCGGTTAGAGAATATGAATGAATGAACACCCTGTGATCGCATAATTAGATAATAAACACCATATTTATAGTTACTGACAATTGCTAATTTCTTTCCTGTCCTTTAGCCACTCGTTCACGTTTCATTGGGGAACAAAACCCACTGTTCCATTCTGAAATAACACAGCAGAGACGGAGGCAACCTTATTCAGATAATGCATGGTAGTTGAGCAAAAATTATAAATTACAGTCACATATTTATTCGGTAAAATCATTGCTACTAGGTTTGGCAGGGGGGGGGAGCTTAATTTGCATAACACAGGAAAGCTTTTCCCTATACAGATGAGAAATGGCGTTCCATCTGTTTCCATTAACAGAATTAGGAGCAGAAGAAATGCATCATGTGCTTAATTCATTTAACAGACTTTTTTCAGGTGATCTCCTGTACTGCAGTCCAGCTGCTGACACACAAAATGTAAGAGTTTTTAAGTGATAAATAAGGCTCAGATAAGACTGTCTACTGAGTACTGTAGAGTTTTAGAGTGAAGTTCCTGGTGGGACAGTCTGTTTTCCCAGCTTCACTTTCAATTAGGTCAGCAGTCCAGGGGCTGCTCCAACAATCCCATGATAACTGTGATTGACAGACACAGAAGGGACCTTAAAAGACTGCAGACAAATCCACAAAGAGTAATCGATAAGTCATCAGACACATAGGGAGACACATGAAAGGAGGGAGAGATGGAAAGCGATAAAAAATGAGAGAGATGACACCAGAAAATTAAGTGTAGAACCAATGAATAAGGACATTGAGGCAAAGCAATACAGTGACTGGAATGAAATAAAAAAAAGGAATATTTAACAAAATGTAATAAAAACGAAGTCTTTTTTTTCCATATAAATTGAAATGAGCCTTAATTTATCTAACAACAGTACAAACAAAAGTATTTTCAATATTAGAACTGATCACATGTGGGGCCGGTGGCCTAGTGGTTAGAGTGCTGGGCTCATGATCAGGAGGTTGTGAGTTCAACTCCCAGTTAGACCCCCACTGTGCTAGGCCCCCTGGGCAAGGTCTTAACCACAAGTGTGTCTCTGTTCACCCAACAGTATAACTGGGTACCAGTAAAAAAATACTGGGAAGGTAACTTAATAGGAAGGTAACATAATCTTACTTAGGGTCACGGGGAGGCTGGTGCCCATCCCAGCTGACTTCAGGCGAGGGCAGAGTACACGCTGGACAGCTCGGAACAGATCTGAGTCTTCAGGCAGTTGATTGGTCAGTCTCTGTACAGAGCACACAGATTGACCAATCAATTGCCTGAAGACTCAAACCGTTTGCTTAAATGAGCAAAGTCAGGTGAGCTGCTGCTTGGTTGAAACAAAAACCTGCAGCCACATGGCCCCTTGTGGTCGGGAACCAAGATGTTTCAATGTTTCAAGGTGTGTTTGGGCTCGTTGTCTTGTTGGAACCCATTGAAGGGGCAATTCCTCTTCAGTATAAGGCAGCACAACCTCTTCAAGTGTTCTGATGGATTCAAACTGATTCATGATCCCTGGGATGCGATAAATAGGCCTGGCACTATAGTATGAGAAACCTCCCCATATCATGATGCTGATGCCACCAGGCTTCACGATCTTCATAGCATACCAGAGTATTGAATTTAGTGTTTGGGGGTCGTCTGGGGAGCCAATAGACCTAAAAAGAATGTTCATTAGTCCACAGCATGTTGCTACATTTTTCTTTGGGTCAGTCAATGTGCTCTTTGGTAAATTGTCACCTCTTCAGCACGTCTTTCTTCAGCAGTGGGAAATTGTGTGTGTGTGTGTGTGTGTGTGTGTGGGGGGGGGGGGCGATGAAATTTCCTTTCGGTCTTTTCCCTTTATCAGAAGTTGACACAGCAAATGATTCGCATGTTTGATTTGGCATAGGTTTTTACGTCAGATGCCCTTCCTGACACAACCCGTTAGCAAGGGACAGAAACACGCTGATGGCTTTGCAGCTACTCTTTACGAAAGTCAGCGATGGTTCTTTTACATGAACCTCTCACCATAGACAGTGAGAGACATGGCCGGCCTTTGATAACCCAATTAGCTGCACGGGTGGGGGGCGGGGGCAGTGACAACCATGTGGAGAGTGGGACTCAGACCTCCAACCTTAGGATCAACGATCAAGCGCTCCATACTTGCCGATATCTTGGCTTCACATAGGTGTCTTCTAATTGTAACAGGACTCACAGGTAACTTTAGACCTTCCTTAATCCTCTTGGAGCTGATTGCTGGCTGAGTCTTTGCCATTTTGTCTCTTCTTCATCCATTCAAATGGTAGTTTTCCACTTCTTCCACGTTTTTCATGATTTTGTTTCCATTTAAAAATATTTTTGATTATTTACCTGAGCATCCTGTTTGCCTCTCCAATTAACTTTTTTTTTTTTTTTTAAATCAAGGTATGCTGAAGGAGAGGTGGGAGGCATGTCTGTAGGCAGAGAGAGAAGAGGAAAAGCATGAGTCTAGGACTGAGAGTAGGGACTTTGAATGTTGGAACTCTGCAAAGAAAAGGTAGCGAGCTGGCTGACATGATGCAGAGGAGGAAGGTGGACATACTGTGTGTTCAGGAGACCAGGTGGAAAGGTAGCAAAGCTAAAAGCTTAGGAGCAGGATTTAAGCGGTTTTATCATGGTGTGGACGGGAAGAGAAATGGAGTAGGAGTCATCTTGAATGAGGGGTTTGTCAGGAATGTTCTAGAAGTGAAAAGAGTGTCAGATAGAGTGATGAGTCTCAAGTTAGAAATTGAAGGTGTGATGCTCAATGTTGTAAGTGCTTATACCCCACAGGCAGGATGTGAGCTAAAAGAGAAGGAGAGATTCTGGAGTGAATTAGATGAAGTGATGCAGAGTACCCCCAGAGGTGAAAGAGTGGTCATTGGAGCAGACTTCAATGGACATGTTGGTGCAGGAAACAGAGGGGATGAGGAAGTGATGGGCAGGTTTGGTATCAAGGAAAGGAACACAGAAGGACAGATGTTGATCGATTTTGCCAAAAGGATGGAAATGGCTGTGGTGAATACTTTCTTCCAGAAGAAACAGGAGCATAGGGTGACTTATAAAAGCGGAGGTAGGAGCACACAGGTCGACTACATCTTGTGTAGGCGATGTAATTTGAAGGAAGTCAGTGACTGCAAAGTAGTAGTGGGTGAGAGTGTTTCCAAACAGCATAGGATGGTGGTATGCAGGATGATGCTGATGGTGAGGAAGGTGAAGAAGGCAAAGGCAGAGCAGAAGACAAAGTGGTGGAAGTTGAAAAAGGAAGAGTGTCGTGTTGTCTTCAAAGAGGAGTTGAAACAGGCTTTGGGTGGCCAGGAAGTGCTTCCAAATGACTGGACAACCAAAGCAAATGTGATCAGGGACACAGGTAGGAGAATACTTGGTGTGTCCTCTGGAAGGAAAGTAGATAAGGACACTTTGTGGTGGAACGAGGAAGTGCAGGAGTGTGTACAAAGGAAGAGGTTAGCTAAGAAGAAGTGGGACATTGAGAGGACCGAGGAGAGTAAACAGGAGTACAGGGAGACACAGCGTAAGGCGAAAGTAGCAGTGGCTAAGGCCAAACAGAGGGCGTATGATGACTTCTATGATAGGGTGGACAGTAAAGAAAGAGAAAATGATCTATACAGGTTAGCACAGCAGAGAAATAGAGATGGGAAGGACGTACAGCAAGTTAGATTGATAAAGGACAGAGAGGGAAATGTATTGACTGATGACAGAAGTGTGCTGGGAAGATGGAAAGAGTACTTTGAAGAGCTGATGAATGAGGAGAATGAAAGAGAAAAAAGAGTCGAAGAGATGACCGTTGAGGAGCAGGATGTAGCAAAGATCAGTAAGGGTGAAGTGAGGAGGGCATTGAAGAGGATGAAGAATGGAAAGGCAGTTGGTCCTGATGATATACCTGTGGAGGTATGGAAGTGTCTAGGAGAGGTAGCAGTAGATTTTCTGACAAGAACATTCAACAAGGTCCTAGAGAGTGAGCAGATGTCGGAGGAGTGGAGGAGAAGTGTGCTGGTGCCCATTTTTAAGAACAAGGGAGACGTGCAGAGTTGTGGCAACTACAGAGGGATAAAGTTGATGAGCCATACGATGAAGTTATGGGAAAGAATAGCGGAAGCTAGACTAAGGGCAGAGGTCAGCATTTGTGAACAATAGTTTGGTTTCATGCCAAGAAAGAGCAACACAGATGCAATGTTTGCTTTGAGGATGTTCATAGAGAAGTACAGAGAGGGTCAGAGGGAACTGCATTGTGCCTTTGTGGATCTGGAAAAAGCATATGACAGGGTGCCAAGAGAAGAACTGTGGTATTGCATGAGGAAGTCTGGAGTGGCAGAGAAGTATGTTCGAGTGGTGCAGGACATGTATGAGATATGTAAGACAGTGGTGAGGTGTGCTGTCGGTGTGACTGACGAATTCAAGGTGGAGGTGGGACTGCATCAAGCGTCAGCTCTGAGCCCCTTCTTGTTTGCTATGGTGATGGACAGGCTGACAGACGAGGTGAGACAAGAATCTCCATGGACTATGATGTTTGCAGATGACATTGTGATCTGTAGTGAGAGCAGAGAACAAGTGCAGGAAAATCTAGAGAGGTGGAGGTATGCCCTGAAAAGGAGAGGAATGAAGGTTAGCCTCAGAAAATTAGAATTCATGTGTATGAATGAGAAGGACCCAGGAGGAATGCCGATGTTACAGGGAGCCGAGATAACGAAAGTGGAGGATTTTAAGTACAGTGATACCTCTGCTCACGAACATAATTGGTTCCCAGAAAGTGTGTGTGAGGCGAAAAGTTCATCTTCCGAACATTTATTTCCCACAAGAAACCATTAAAATGGGAATAATCCGTTCCCAGGTCCCCATAAAACATAATTTTGTACTAAATAAGCCTTAAAACTACACAAAAATATACCTTATTTTATGTATAATAAATGTGCTATGGTATTGTAATTAAAGAAATAAACTGTACTGTATAATAAAGTCGTTTTATTTACCTTTGTGACGGTAGTTGATGGCTTGATGGAATGGAGTGGGAGAAGGAGGGAGGGAGGGACTTACTGTTTGTAAGGAGTGTTTGGAAACGCCTACTGTTTGGAAACACCCTTAGCCACACACGCACCCTTAATAGCTTCCTTGTTCTTAAGGATGGCAGCAATGGTAGACTTAGCGTACTGGTACTGGGACGCTGAGTCACACAAACGCACACCTCGTTCGTGTTTTTCAATGATCTCCGCCTGTGGTGGGGTCTTTTTCGGTCCCATAATAGCAAAAGTACACTCAATATGGTCCAAAATGTCTAGCAAACACAAACCACTTCCGCACTCAAAGAAAGGGGTGTGACGAACTGTGACGCCGTGAGCGTGCGTCAGCTTCTTGTGGCCGCCACCGTGGCGCTGTTCGACCGCGTGGTTTGATTCGTCCGCCGAAAACTAGTTCGTCAGCAGAGACAATATGCTCGCAAATTTAATGTTCTTGAGGCGAAAAGTTCGTGAGCTTAAGCGTTCATCTGCGGAGGTTTTACTGTACTTTGGCTCAACAATCCAGAGCAATGGAGAGTGTGGAAAAGAAGTGAAGAAGCGTGTGCAGGCAGGCTGGAATGGTTGGAGAAAAGTGTCTGGTGCAATAGGTGAGTGTCATCAAGAATGAAGGGAAAAGTGTACAAGACGGTGGTGAGGCCAGTGATGTTGTATGGCTTAGAAACAGTGGCGCTGAGGAAAAGGCAGAAGGCAGAGCTGGAGGTAGCAGAGATGAAAATGTTGAGGTTCTCTCTGGGAGTAACGAGAATGGATAGGATCAGAAATGAGTATATCAGAGGGACAGCACATGTAAGATGTTTTGGAGACAAAGTCAGAGAGGCTAGATTGAGATGGTTTGGACATGTACAGAGGAGGGATAGTGAGTATATTGGAAGTAGGATGCTGAGGTTGGAACTACCAGGCAGAAGGCCTCGAGGAAGACCAAAGAAGAGATTTATGGATGTGGTGAAGGAAGACATGAAGGTTGTTGGAGTCAGAAAAGAAGATACAGAGGACAGGGTGAGATGGAGGCGGATGATTTGCTGTGGCGACCCCTGAAGGGAGCAGCCGAAAGGAAAAGAAGAAGAAAGAAGAAGCTGTCCTTCTGAACAATGTGTGGATCAACCCATTTTCTTCAGAATTTCAGAGAGAAATGTTTATAACCAGCAGGTACAACATTTGCTGCCTTCCTTCCTTAAATAAACATAATAACTAGTTCCTGATTATTATTATTATTATTATTTTATTTTATTTTTTTAAGAATGGATGATGTCACTAACTGAACTCCACACTGCTCTCATTCTGAACACAAAACGTTCAATTAGTGTTTCAGTTACACAGAATCAGCAGAATCCGGGTCAGGGCTGTTGGGTCTGTTGGATTCTATTACTCTACTACACCTCTACCAAAAACACTGATTGATCTTGTGAGTGATGTCTGGCTGACTTTATTTTGAACACAACTGTACATCATTCAGGCGTTGACTTGTATATATAAACATATGGTATATACCTCAGTGCATTGAATGAAAACTACAGTGTTCAATATAAGTTATATCCAAATTTTCTTCATACAGGGGCTTCCTCAGGGTTTTTTCCCTCAATTTATGACTCGTTTTGTTTTTTTGTTTTTTTTTTGTTTGTTTGTTTGTTTGTTTTTGTTTTTTTATTTGTTTTTTTGGAGGTTTTTTTGTTTTGTTTTGTTTTGCAAGCTTTTACTAAGTTTGGGAATATTTCCCTTTTCAGGATGAGATAAAAGCAATCGTTTATTTTGGCAGTTGGGTTATGACATATACATCTATGTTTATATAGACCACGGGGAAAATTCATTAATTCATCCATTCATTTTCTAAATAAAAATTAATCCTAATTAGGGTTTTAGGGAGGCTTGTGTCCATCTCAGCTGACTCTGGGCAAATGCAGAGTGCAACTGAAACAGCATGCCATGCCATTGCAGGGCCAAAACACACACACACGTGTGTGCAAGCACGCACGCACGCACACGCACACGCACGCACGCACGCACACGCACACAGGCAAATGGAGATAAAGTCACATTTTGTGTACAGACATGTTAATTGTTCCAGGTACTGTCAAAAAGTTGAGCCATTTTTTAATCAACCAATTAAAATGCATAATTCCCATGTGACTAGTATGTAACCACCTCCAGCATTATCATCTTAAGTTTTTGTAACAGTGGAGTTATGTCCAGTCTGGACTTGTTTTTGTTAACTTGTTCTATTTTATATGAATGTAAGTAACTTATCCGTTTTTTTTTTGTTGTTTTGACCCCTTCATTTATTTTACATGCAAACTCATAACCTTACCATTTCTCCAGCTCTGTGGCAGGAATGATCTGGGTGCAAAAAAAAAAAAAAAAAAAGGAACTTTCAGCCATATTTAAAACTTTCACTGTTACTGCTGCAATATTTTCTCCTGTTGCATGAGACCAAGGGTGATCATTTCAGCTCACTAATGCAAGTATCTGGCAAAATTAGTTTTTTATGCTGGAGAAATATATTCAACAATCGCGTGAAGCATTAGAGGAATAATAAAGCTTGGGTTTGCTCTGTACAGTGCTATTGCAAAAGCGGCAGTCAACTTCAATGGATTCCACCATGTGCCATCTCTTCGGCTGCCTGCAGCCATTCCAGCCAGCGCTTGTGATTCCATCAGATGCACCTTGGTACATTTCAGAAGCATCTCAGAAGAGGCTCCCAGTGCCGCTCCACAAAGTCGGCAGGAGGTTGAGTGGCAAAAACATCACTTCATCAGTGTACTAACTGGACAATTCACTTCTGTAACATGCTACTTCTGAATGCTCCCAGCGTGAAAGGGCCATGCTGAGAACAGAACGTAACCAAGTCACAGACACAATAGCACAACTTTACCTGGTGCAATCCATTGACCACTCTCATGTTGAGTGTTGTTGTTAGAATAGAGACTTGAAAAGTTTGTATTTTGCATTCTTTGTGTGTATTGCACACTTTATCAACACACACAAACATACACACACACACACACACACACATATATATATATATAAATAAAAGGGTTCTGTTCTTCGAATCCAAAGATAGTGAAGAGTTATTTCTCCTTGCCTGCGCTGAGTTTTTTTGTATAGCGAGAGACAGTTTGGGGTGACTGATCCCCACTCTCTAGGCGGGTCCCTTCCACGGTGGCTCAGCTGGCTCAGACGGCTGTGGTGGTTCCCAGATTGACAGAAACACGCTGATGGCTTTGCAGCCTACTCTCTACGAAAGTCAGCAATGGTTCTTTTACATGCTTCTCACCATGGACAGTGAGAGACACGGCCTGCCTTTGATAACCCAGTTAGCTGCACTGATATATATATATATATATATATATCTCCCAACAGCTCGTCCTGTTGGCCTCCCATTGGCTTGGAGGGAGAGCTGTATCTCCATAATACCCATGATGCTTTTCGACCCATTGTTCTAACACACGTAAAGGGCAGAGTTACTGTTGTTTCGTCAGTTTGTTGAGTGTGCTCATTGTAACTTTATTTTTTGGCTCAGGCTTTTAACCTTGCATAAACATTTGTAAGATTATAACTCTGCTAAGAAGATATGGTCAACACATGCGCGCGTGCACACACACACACACACACACACACACACACACACACACACACACACACACACACACACATGCACGCACACACACATGCACGCACACACACATGCACGCACGCACATGCACGCACACACACATGTGATTCCCAGTGAAAGTGAATCCCGTTGCAAGTGAAAAGAAGAAGTGGGCTCGTGGCATGCAATTGAGTGATATCTCAAAGGAATATGGCCAAACCTGTCTACCATCAGTACAATATTGAAGCAGAAGAAGGCCTTAAAAGGTATACTTTTATAATTTTTCAAGGGTTTAGGGGGGTAGTATTGGGGGCCGTGGAATGAATCAGGCCTTTTACATGTAAAATGCAGCTCAACTTACGAAAAAATCAGATTATAAAACCGCTTCTGAAACAGATTAATTTTGCCAGGTGAGATATATATATATATATATATATATATATATATATATATATATATATATATATATATAAAATATATATAGTTTTTCAAAACAAATAGTTTTTCATGAAACTGAACATTGTTGTATTGTCTGTGGAGACAGTCAAACTTTTCCAACATGCCTCGAAGGACAACCTTCATTGTGCACTGGAATACTACCTAATTAAGATCATGTGGAGGGTGGTGCCCATCAATCACAACCGACTCTGAACAAGGACAGAATACACCCTGGACAGATCGCCAGGCCACCACAGGGCAGAAACAAACTGATGGCTATGCAGCCTCCTTTTGATGAAAGTCACCACTGGTTCTTTTATACACACCTCTCACCATAGACAGTGAGAGACATGGCTGACCTTTGATAACCCAATGACAACCTGCTGAGAGTTGGGCTTGAACCACCGACCTTGAGATCAGTAATTAGGCAGCCTACCACTGACATGCCATCACCCCTTTCATATTTTCAAGTTAAATAAAAAGGAAAACATGGTTATTTGCCCACATGAAACTTCATTCAATACAGTTTTTATTCACCTCTATTTGCACACATGAAACTTATTAAGGCAGGAGAGCTGGTTGCTGAGGTCTGTTGCTACCCCAACCTGAACACCTTCGGTTTGAAAATTCAATGTGGCATTACAGAAAGATGGAGCTACAGCACAAAGAGTTAAGATTGTTGGAGTGAAATGTTGCCATATTAAGGTAGTCTTATTGCATGTCAATGTTGGACGCTTCACTGACCCCACCCCTTGTTATTTTTAATTATTTGTTTGTTGGGGCAACAATAATCATGAGTACGTACCCATCAACTAAACTCTTGAAGCCCTTAAGGTTGCTATTCAGTGGGTTGTGTGTTATTTCTGTGTGAAAATGGATGGTTCTTGTTGCATTGTTGGCTGTGAAAAGCATGCAGATGGTCTCAAAGAAATATATTTTTAGTGTTTAATGTTTTGCATTCTCTGTAAAACTGTTGTCATGGCGATATTTATATATAATTGCATGGTATGTCTGGCACAGGCACTTGACACAAAAGATAGCACAGTACAATGTTTGTAATGTTGCCTTATTCTGTAGGTCAGTGCGACTGACTCAAACATACATTTACTAATAGCCATCATTCATTCATTTTATTAACTGCTTAATCCTATCTCTGGCAAGGGCAGGGTACATGCTGGACAGCTTGCTAGACCATCACAGGGCCAACACTCACCCAACCATTTTTACTGACACTCACACATAGAGGTGATTTGAAACAGCCTATAGTGCATGTTTTGGACTGTTGGAGGAAACCGGAGTATCCGGAGGAAACCCACAAGAGCATGGAGGATATGCAAACTATATGGGGATACCACCGGGATACCCGAGCTATGAATCGAACCCAGGGATTTCTTGCTGGGAGGCAGACCTGCTAACCACTACGCCACCATTAGAATAACATAATAATTGTCATTTATATTGAGTACAACAAAGGCATTGCAGTGTTTGACAAAACTTGAATTTACTCCTTAGGTAATTCGAGGGCAGTGCTGGTCCGGTGGTAGGATGCTGGATTACTGATCCAAAGGTCAAGGATTCAAGCCCCACTATCACCGAGTTGTCACTAACTCCCTTCCCTCACCACTACCACCACCAGAGGAGCCAACTAGGTTACCAAAGGCCAAACATGTCTCCAATCGTCTCTGGTGAGAGGCATGAAAATTATTACTTTCCAGAGCAAGTTCAAGCCTGTGAGTCAGAGAATGCCTGCTGCTTTCCTCGAATCCATGGTGGAACATTGGTCGCTGTGTTGAAGTGGTGACTGTTGAGCACAGTTATACCTGTGAGCTTGATAGTCTTAAACAAAGGTTTTATGACACCCTCCTACAGATTCATCTGCACAATAGATAGCGTAGGGGAAAGAGAGCCGAGGTCTGCACTGACAAGATTCTATAAGAGCAAGCAGTGTGGAAGCAGCTGTCTGAAAATAATGGTCATTTTAAAAGATACTACCATGATTGTGCTTGTAGCATGTGGTGCTTATTTAAGAGTATTTAAACTGAATGATGCTTCCTTGTGCAAGAAGGTCCTGGGTTCGATTCCCAGCTCGGGCGTTTCTATGTGGAGTTTGCATGTTCTCTCTGTGCTTGTGTGGATTTCCTACGTGTTCTCCGGTTTCCTCCCATGGTCTAAAAACATAAGTTAGTTAATTGGCTGTTCCAAATTGTCCGTAGGTCTGAGTGAGAGTATGAATGGTTCTTTGAATGTTGGCCCTGTAATGGCCTGGCGAGCTTCCCAGAATGTACCCCACCCTTGACCAGAGTTGGCTGAGATGGGCACCAGTCTCCCCGCAACCTTAACTAGGATTAAGCTTTTCAAGAAAAATAATGAACGAATGATACTTCCTGGTATATAATTGTTTACTGAAGAGTTAAACTGAGAGCAACTTATTGTTACAAGTACAGTTGGCCCTCTTCTTACGACATTAATCCACCCCAGAGACTTTTTCGTAACCTGGATATTTCGTAAGTAGAGCACATTTTACTTGCAAAACTCGTGATTCATTCCAAGGCTCCCAATACTACTCCATACACCCTTTAAAAATTATTAAAGTCCACCAATTTTGTATGAAGCATGTATTAAATATGTGTTAAAAGTAAAAGAAAGTATTAACATATTTATAAATTAAACCATTACAGACACTCCCCGACTTACATTTTTAATTGGTTCCGGATGGCCAAATGTAAGTTGAAAGTGAAATTAAGTTGTTACAGTAACGCATGACCTATGATGCTCAAACATAAATACCATTACCATATCTCATAAAACACCCCTAAATCAATTATTATAAACATAGCATTGTAAAATAATATCAAATATGTGAGGCGCTCCACCGAATGTAGGTGCTTGTCGCACGGACTACTTTCGAGAAAATGGCCAAAAAAGTAAAAGTGGTCATTTTTTAAATTTGGATTTTTGCATAAACCATTAAAACAAGTATTCAACTATCACTTGCTGAAGTGAAATCGACTAAAACTCACTAAAAATGTCTTTTATTTCCATTTTTCTGACGAGTACCCTCATAAAACTAGATAAAAAACAGTAGCAAACTTACCGGTTTTATTGGCAATTATTCACCGAGTTCGGTACAAGACACACTATAATCCATACACCAGAAGAACGCTCATGAAGTTGTCTCTCCATTTTGGATACCGTTTTAATATTAAAATGCCGTTTCAGTGATAGAATAAAGATGATATGCACATAAATGATGCAGGCTAGTTACTAAGGAAAGATCTGAAACGAGCACACTGATTGGTGAACTCGGTCACATGCTCACATTGCACATGCTCAGTGTCCGTTAACCGTTAACTTCCTGTTTACTTCCTGACTCTTGTACTGATCCTTCTCAAAAAAATTAGCATATTGTGATAAAATTAATTATTTTCTGTAATGTACTGATAAAACATTAGACTTTCATATATTTTAAATTCACTACACACAACTTAAGTAGTTCAAAACTTTTATTGTTTTAATGTGGATAATTTGGGCAAAAAAAAGTGAAGAAAACCCAAAAAATTCTATCTCAAAAAATTAGCATATTTCATCCTACCAATAAAAAAAGTGTTTTTAATCCAAAAAAGTCAACCTTCAAATAATTATGTTCAGTTATGCACTCAGTACTTGGTCGGGAATCCTTTTGCAGAAATGACTGCTTCAATGCGGCGTGGCATGGAGCCAATCAGCCTATGGCACTGCTGAGGTGTTATGGAGGACCAGGATGCTTCGATAGCGGCCTTAAGCTCATCCACAGTGTTGGATCTGGTGTCTCTCAACTTTCTCTTCACAATATCTCACAGATTCTCTATGGGCTTCAGGTCAGGACAGTTGGCAGGCCAATTGAGCACAGTAATACCATGGTGTAAAAGTGTATCACATTATCATGTTCTCAGGTGCACATACTGTTTTATTTAATTGTATAATGGTGCTTTATTTTTCTATGTTTTGCTATACTTAAATGTTGGTTGAGAATAATCAAATGGAATGCTTAAGGGGCCATTCTTCATGTCTGTTGTAAAAGTGCATACTTAAACAGAAGTGCATGCGGGGTACCCGTGCCACACAGAGCCTTTCACTGTCAGGGTGATCTTCAACAGACCAAATAGTTTCAAGTTGTAAATAGCTTCAGGTCAGGAGGTGGGGGTTTATGGGGGCTGGGATGCGCCTGGGGTCACCCCAGATTTATTGCATCCTGTTGAGATAATAACGCATCAAAGACCCAATCATAAATTCGTGAAGGAGTAACCTGGTCTGTAGCTCTTAAAGGTACACTCCCATGAGGGAGGGGTCAGACCTTAACTAGCGTGTCTTTTATGCATGTTTGTTGGGTCTCCGTCCTTTGCAAACGACGCAATAAAGCTTCTCATATTCAACTCAAAACCAGCCTCCAGTCGTCTTCTTCCACATTCAACGGATCCAACAGTTTTGGGGGCTCGTCCGGGATGTGGTAGAGGAATGTGAGTTGAGGAAATTCGACCCAAACTTTTTCCTCGTGAACCAAGGAGAAGGACACAGGCCGGAAATCGTTAAAAGGTAAGCAGAACCTGTTTAAATCGAACTCTGCATATTGACTAAACTAAAAACTGTGTCCTCTCCGGAAGTTTGAAGGAAAAGGATTAAAAGAGTTGTATGAGAACCTAATTTTAAGATTAAAGGTAAAATAAGAGAATAAAGAGATTTAAGAGTGAACATAGACGCGCCTTGGTGGTGGCGTACCCTCCCGGTCTCTGACGAGGGGCCGTGGTAAAGGCTGGGTTGGAATCCCGGGGATTGAGGCTCCCCAAAGTACCACGTCAGTGCTATAAAACTGTACGTCGTAGTCGGGTGAAATGCCCTCAACGGATTAGCCATTGAAAGCATGCGTCTATGAGGGTGAAAGGCCCCTAATACGCGGAGGTATTGGAAGCATTAGTAATTGGGTGAAAGGCCCCCAACACGCGAAGGTGTTGGAAGCATTAAAGAGACTAATAGAGTGTGATATTAATTGTATTGTTTTCTGTTTTATGTATGTGTTGTGTGGCCACGTGCGTCACGTTAATCGTATTGTTTTCTATTTCATGTATGTACTGTGTTGCAACGTGTGTTGTGTGTGAGGGAAAGTGGGAAGTGGGAAGAATAAAATTCAGAGGTGTCGAGAGGGACGCTGATGTTTGACAGTGTCTTAACTGGGCAGAGAAACAGACAGAGGAAACCTAGCGGTGTTAACACAATCTGTCTGTGCGGTGGAAACCTAACGGTGACAACACAAGCCGCCTGCCGTGGTTAATTGGGTCATTCGCTCAGCCTAGCGCTGACGGACTGACTGGCTGTGAACGTCTAAACAGTCCCAATCCGGGAGAGTGAACGGGTGTACCCGCGCTCTCTGGCCTCTGAGTTAAGATAAATGGAAGGTGAATTTGATAAAGAAATGAAGGAATGGGGGCTAGGTGATGAACCCCTGAAGCCATTATATGCACAGATTGAGAACACATTGAAATCAGTGGAGCTGAAGACACTGAAACAGAAAAATAAAGTTGTAGATGAAGCCAGACGAAAGCTGCATGAGCTGGTGACATCTAAAAATAAACAGTTGGGGGACAGTGGCCACTTGGGATCCTGGTTATGGGAAAAGGTTAAAGAATATTCAGAAAAAAACAGAGAAGCGAGAGAGCAGGGAGAGAAGGCGAATCTAATGTCTAGCTCCATGCTGAAAAAGAAGGTAGAGGAAATGGAGAACGCCCAACAGGGGTGGACGGATCTCGCGGTCTGCTGGCAGAGTGTCACGCATCTTCACCATTCCCAGTTGAAGGAGACGACCCCGAATGTCATCGGAGCGGTAACAGCACCTGACACTGAACCTATGCGCCCCCCACCATAAGCACCCTCGACACCCAGCGTTAACAGTGTATATCCCACTTTGTATATCACCTCAGGGTCCCTACGAACTGAGGGCGGTGAGACTTGCGAGTGCTCGCGCGCATCATCCCCGCCGATTGCAGACACACCCACCCCCAATCATGCACACACATCGACCGTCCACCGAGAGGGGGGAACTGTCATAGCTACACCTTATAACGAGCCTGAACCATTCGCCGCGCGTCAACTTAGAGCTGAAATAAAGAGACAGGTAGGTGGTGACGGAGGACATCATGAGGGAAGCTTGGCAGGTAGGGAGACGGACAGTAACGTCAGGGATGAATTCCCAGGGAATGCCACTAGAGGGCCAAATCCCAGACCCAAACATAAGGTTTATGCCCCTGGGAAGGCGACATTAAAGATAAGTGGAGTATGGGAGAGCGACAAAGAAGTAGAGGAGGAAAATAGGGACGAGGGTCTGATAGAGTTGAACGAGCTGGAGGGCAATTTAGAAGAGTATGCAGACATACTGGACGAGGACTTAATTAGGACAGCAAACCTTTCGTAGGATTTGGTCAGAAAGGTGGAAGGAATATTAGCACATAAGTCGGTACCTCGACGGTCCGAGCGAATCAGACAGAAAAAAACAGCTGACAGGGTCGGAACACACCACGCAATTTCCCTTGATTACTATACCGGGCTATACTATATACAGGCCATAGTGGACAAACTGCCGCCGGTAGTAGACGGAGGGAATATGTGGCTGGCCAAATTGGACACACTCACAGCCGGACACACCTTAGCAATCGGAGATTTCAGGGCCATAGGAGCACGGTGCATGGCCCCCACCAACTTTAGAGGCATCGGGGAAGACGCAAACATCACAATAGTTCCTGATAGCACACCATTCACTGCACACAGCACCGAGATAGGCCAGGCAATGAGGATTAAATTCCCACTGCCCCGGTCTACGGTCAAGCCCAAACTAAAGTGGAACCCCGACCAGAACCCGAGAGAGTACCTAACCCAATCCACGGAGACGTGGACTAAATTGACGGGTTGTCACCCAGGTAATCAGGGCATACAGATGGAATGGTTCCGCCAGGCCGTACTTAATGGGGTGCCTGAGGCGGTGAAAAATCTAATAATAAATAACCCGGACATGGCTGGAACTGACTCCCATGTCTGGGATAAACATTTGGTGCACCACCTGACCCAGGCGCAGGACAAGAACCAAAGTGATGAATCAGAAATAAAAGAGCTGCAGTTCCTACAACTCCAATTAAATAAGGCTAGACAAGAAGCGAATGACAAAAAACAGAAACCTTGCGAACAACATAGGCAAATGACAGCTGAAGCTTTAGATCCATACTCCGTCCCTGCTTGGGAGCCACCCCAACCGCAGCAAACACCTCAATACACCACATATCCTCCACCCCAACCGCAGCAAACACCTCAATACACCACATATCCTCCACCCCAACCGCAGCAAACACCTCAATACACCACATATCCTCCACCCCAACCGCAGCAAACACCTCAATACACCACATATCCTCCACCCCAACCACAGCAAACACCTCACTACACCACATATCCTCCACCCCAACCGCAGCAAACACCTCAATACACCACATATCCTCCACCCCAACCGCAGCAACCACCTCAATACACCACATATCCTCCATACCAACCGCAGTACAGAGGCAGAGGCAGGGGCATGCAGAGGAGAGGTTACAGGGGAGTACCTGGGGGGGGGGTTGGTACGGGAACAACCAGGTTTGCTATGTCTGTGGTGATCCAAAACACTGGGCCTGGGATTGTCCGGTCCGTGTACAAAGAGGGGATTACGGACAACGAGGGAGAGGCCGAGGAACAGGAAGCTCGATGCTACAACTCCCGCCGTCAGCTGGTCAACCCACTCAGCTTCCCATGTGGGGAGACTACGAACACCATCAATGACACACCCCACAGAGACACCCCAACGAGCAGCTGACGGCAGAACCTGTACTGATGGTCACAGTTGAAAACAGATCAATGACTTTTTTGGTGGACACAGGCGCCACCTTGTCCTCCATTTGCACCATGCCAAAGAGACACTGTTTAACACAGCACTCGATTACTGTAATGGGTTTCTCTGGGGTATCAACCACGCTGCCTACAACCATACCTTTGGACACTCGTATAGGCCTCCAAAGACTGTTGCACTCGTATGTATATTCCCCTAACACACCAACTAACTTACTAGGGAGGGACCTGCTGGTTTCCCTAGGAGCTACCATCATGTGCGACCCAGATGGACTGACTGTCTCGTTCCCAGACGGCACCAAGTTGTCATGCGGACACTCGCCCTATACGGTCACAGGACAGTACATAATGCAGCCTCTCGCTGAACCACATGCCGACATCTACTGGGGTGTACTACAGCCAGAAACACAGGCACACCAGGGGGTTCTCTCCACCTTTCTCCAGTGGAAACCCTGGGTCTCTCGGATCCATCCCTATGTCTCGCCTCCCGATCCACCACACGTCACTCTGTTCTATGACAGACACTGAGGGGACAGAATGGCAGATAATTACACGCAATATTTATGTGGCTCCCGAGGGGGTGGCAGCAGGGGTAGATCTAACAGTCGAACAAAAGGCCTGGTATGAAATGTCAGATGAGGCTGTGCCACATTTCTCACTGGCATTGCATCCAGCACATCAGGCTAAAGAATTGGGCACTATTGTTAAAAGGGCCAAAACCCACACTGATTGGACACCCACGCAATGGCAACGTCACCTTTTCCCCCAGCATAAATATGTACTGCATTGAGATGATCGCCTTAGATACGGCAATCTTAGAACACGCACACATATCTAGGCATCATGGAAGGGAAAAAACTGACCATCCAGAAGCAGCGGCACTATTGGACGAACTTCCAGATACATTGTGGGCACAAGGCCCTACTGACGTCGGGCTAGTACAATGTGAACCCGTTACTTTTGAACTGACCTCGACAGAGCCAATTTGGATCAGACAATACCCGCATAAAGCACTAGCTGAGGCAGGGATTGCGGATACGATAACAGGTTTATTAGAAAAGGGGGTATTGGAACATTCGTCCTCTGATTGGAATACAACTATACTCCCTGTAGAAAAGAAGGGGATGGGAAAGTATCGCATGGTGCACGATTTGAGGGCCATCAACGCCGCCCGCCTAACGGCCACGGTTCCGGTGCCTAATCCATATGTTGCTCTGACCTGTCTCGACCCGGCACATCGCTGGTTCACTTGCATTGATTTGGCTAATGCTTTCTTTTGTCTCCCACTGACAGAACACTGCAGGGACATTTTCTCTTTCACTTTCCGAGGTACCCAGCTCCGATACACTCAACTTCCGCAGGGGTTCGCGCTGTCACCAGGTATTTTCAATCAGGTTTTGAAACGCGTCTTAGAGACATCCACTCTCCCAGAAGGGGTCACTTTGGTCCAGTATGTTGATGATTTACTGCTGGCGACACCCACGGCTGACCTCTGTCTGCTGGGCACGACGCTAATCCTCAAACATCTATCTCGGGAGGGGTTTAAGGTCAGTAAACATAAATTACAGATCTGCCGTAAGCAAGTTTCCTTTTTAGGGCACCAAATCTCCCAGAAGGGGTCAGGCCTCACACCACACCATAAATCGGCCATTTTACATCACCCCAAACCACGGCTAGTTAAGGACATGCTATCCTTTCTAGGTCTCACAGGATATAGCCGTCACTACGTCCCTAACTACACAGGTTTAACATCTCCACTGCGGGGCTTAGTGAAGGAACAAGGTATGCGTAACCTTTCAGCCACGCTCAATTGGACAGCAGATGCGGAGGAATCGTTCATTCTTCTCAAACGGGAGTTGGCCTCAGCGGCTGATTTGGCTATCCCAGATTTTTCACAACCCTTTTACCTCGATGTTTCTGGAACAGCCACATGCGTTAATGGGGTGCTGTTCCAGAAAAAAGGGGGAGATAGACGAGTATTAATGTATCTTAGCGTCATGCTGGATATGACTGAGAAAAGACACCCAATTTGCACACAGCACGCGGCCGGAGTCACAAAACTCATTCAAAAAATGGCACACATCGTCATGAACCACCCCCTACATGTGCTAACCACACATAGTGTTGTGGCGTACGTGAACTCACAGACCTTCACACTAACACCACTCAGACAAAGAAGAATATGCAGGGTGCTAGAAGCTCCAAATTTACACTTCACACACGAGGGCGTCAACATGGCGGACCAGATGGGGTTAGGGGAGCCGCATGAATGCGCAGAGAAAGTGACTCAGATGATCACGGTCAGGGAAGGACTGTACTCAGACCCCATACCAGACACCAGGAACCTATATACGGATGGTTGCTGTTACAGACACGATAAACATGGACTCATAGCAGCGTATGCAGTAATAGAACAGATACCACAGGGGTTGGTAGCAGTGGAAGCTAAGAGACTGGTAGGGCAACAGTCAGCTCAGAGAGCGGAAATATTAGGAGTGGTAGCAGCACTCCGACTAGGCAAAGGACAGGAGGTTAATGTTTTTACCGATTCAGCATATGCCGCAAACGCAGTACACATCGAACTAGGACAATGGGTTAGAGCCGGCTTCCTAACCGCGTCAAATAAACCGATCAAACACGAGGAAGATATGAAGCAACTCGCGAATTGTCTGCTGCTTCCTAGCAAGGTGGTAGTAATTAAGTGCAAAGGACACGAGAGAACATACTCACTCACCAAGGCGGGAAATGACGCAGCAGACGCAGCTGCAAAACAGGCCGCGGGCTTCACACCCACCATGTACACAATATGCGCGGAACAAGAGGCGGTAAGAGACAGACACACACAAGTATTGATACATGAACAAGATCTCGCGTCACCACAAGAGAAAACACTCTGGAAGGCAACGGGGTGTACGTGCACGGAGGGTCTTTGGAGAGCACTGGATGGCAGGGTGATTCTGCCACCAGGTCTTAGAACAAGTACATTCACAGAGGCGCATGGTGTGGGGCATGTGGGGACAGTGCAGATGATGAAGAATCTGAATAATTGGTGGCATCCATTTTTAAAGGACATGATTAAACATTTTGTACAAACATGTGAAGTGTGCACTCAATATAACCCCAGACCAATGGTGAAACCGCCTCCGGGACGTTTTCCATTGCTCACGAAGCCAGGGAAAGAGATAATTCTCGATTATTCCGACATGAACATCATGGTTAAGGGGTATCGATATTTACTGGTTTGTGTAGATAGTTACTTGGGGTGGCCCGATGCATGGCCTACCAGAAAGGAGGACAGCGCCTCCGTGGTTAAATGTCTGGTTAACCACTACATCCCCCGACACAGGTTTCCTGAAAGGGTAAGATCAGACAATGGGACTCATTTTAAAAATAAAGACCTCCAACAGGTGGAAACCATGTTGGGGCTGACCCACAAATTTGGCTCCGTATACCACCCACGTCACAAGGTAAGGTCGAGCGAATGAATAGAACTATTAAGGACAAATTGGCTAAAATCTGTGCACAGACCAAAATGACATGGCTAGATGCCTTACCATTAGCTTTACTATCTATCCGGAGCTCTGTAAACCAAAGCACACACTTAACTCCACATGAACTACAGACCTGTAGACCATTTCCTGGACCACACACAGCAGTGGACACTGACGCACAAAACTTAACCCATAAACAATATTATCGTTAATTGCAAAGTCTCGTTGCAGCCTTTTCAGATCAAGTGAGGAAGCAGCACCAGGTGTCTACCGGCGGCCCTCCAGACACAGAGTGGGTCCTCCTGAAAGTCCTCAAGCGAAAGTGGATGGAGCCAAGGTGGACAGGACCCTACAAGATTAAAGAGCGTACCTCGCACGCTGTCCGGCTGGACAGCAAGGGTGACACCTGGTATCACTGGAACCAGTGCGCAGCGGCAGAAGCTCCCTCCAGATCACTCGTCAACACACACAGGGACCTGTGTGAAGCAGCAACCTCACCACCGGCCGGTGACAAAGCCAAGACCACCAACAGCGCAGGGCAGAATAATCCCTGGGTGGCAAAAGGGGGTGAGGTAGTCTAACCCTCACCCTCACGGCAAGGCGGAGGAACAACGCACCCTTGCAACAAGTAGCGTGCCAAGCTACCAACGCAAGTTTGAAGAGTGTTATCCCAATTATATTGTTTTAATTATCTTGTAATGTGTTTTTGCTTTGAGTTGTGTGATAAAGAGTATTGAAGGTCATAAGCATTTTAAAGTGTAGCGCGTGACCCTCCCTTGAATACAGTGAAGAATTTACTCTGTCACATTGAAGGTTTAGCTTGCTAGTTTCTACATGGAAGGTAAAGTCAGATGGGGTCTTTCCTCGAGTCCACTGATGTGTATTTATATCCATTATAATGTTCAACGCTTGACCAATTTTACCAGGGATGCCGTGGAAGGACTGGCAGCCGAACTCAGGGCCAATTCACTTATGACATATCAAAACCGCATGGCTATAGATTTCTTACTTAGTGCCCACGGTGGCGTCTGTTCCATGTTTGGGGAAGAATGCTGCACCTTCATACCCAATAACACCGCGCCAGACGGGTCTGTCACGAAGGCCTTGGACGGGTTGTGGACTCTGGCTACCGAACTGAGGGAACACTCAGGTGTTGATAACGTCATGCTTCATTGGCTGAACAGACACTTTGGTAAGTGGAAAGGTTTGATCGTTTCAGTTGTGATATCCATCATCTCGGTGGCCGGACTCCTCGCCCTATGTGGGTGCTGCTGTATCCCTTGCATTCGTTCCCTACGTATTAGGTGTATCTCTTCCACCCTGGAAAAAGGGGGCCCTCTTCCTCCCACTCCATATCAATTTCCTCAGTTTCTAGCCGAGTCGGAAGCTCTCCTCTCGCCAGGGTCTCTGGTAGACGAAGTCGCACTTAGAGCCTAGTTCTGATTAGATTTTCCTATGGGCAGTTTTGCATGCAGTTAGAGTTTTTATAGATATCATATTTGCTTAGATCTTTACGGATTTCATAATTCATAAAAAAGCTTTTCTATTTGCTTGTGTATGTTTTCTCGGCTGTTCTATTTTTGTTATGAATAGTTCCTTGGTTGATCTCCAAAAGGAGATCAAAAGGGGAATTGTAAAAGTGTATCACATTATCATGTTCTCAGGTGCACATACTGTTTTATATAATTGTATAATGGTGCTTTATTTTTCTATGTTTTGCTATACTTAAATGTTGGTTGAGAATAATCAAATGGAATGCTTAAGGGACCATTCTTCATGTCTGTTGTAAAAGTGCATACTTAAACAGAAGTGCATGCGGGGTACCCGTGCCACACAGAGCCTTTCACTGTCAGGGTGATCTTCAACAGACCAAATAGTTTCAAGTTGTAAATAGCTTCAGGTCAGGAGGTGGGGGTTTATGGGGGCTGGGATGCGCCTGGGGTCACCCCAGATTTATTGCATCCTGTTGAGATAATAACGCATCAAAGACCCAATCATAAATTCTGGAAGGAGGAACCTGGTCTGTAGCCCTTAAAAGGTACACTCCCGCGAGGGAGGGGTCAGACCTTAACTAGCGTGTCTTTTATGCATGTTTGTTGGGTCTCCGTCCTTTGCAAACGATGCAATAAAGCTTCTCATATTCAACTCAAAACCAGCCTCCAGTCGTCTTCTTCCACATTCAACGGATCCAACAATGGTCAGTAAACCAATCTCCTGATAGCTAGCTGTACTGACCCTGCCCTTGATAAAACACATTGGACCAACACCAGCAGCTGACATGGCACCCCAGACCATCACTGACTGTGGGTACTTGACACTGGACTTCAGGCATTTTGGCATTTCCTTCTCCCCAGTCTTCCTCCAGACTCTGGCACCTTGATTTCTGAATGACATGCAAAACTTGCTTTCATCCGAAAAAAGTACTTTGGACCACTGAGCAACAGTCCAGTGCTGCTTCTCTGTAGCCCAGGTCAGGCGCTTCTGCCGCTGTTTCTGGTTCAAAAGTGGCTTGACCTGGGGAATGTGGCACCTGTAGCCCAGTCCACTGCTTCCACAGGTTCCCCAAGGTCTGGAATCGGCCCTTCTCCACAATCTTCCTCAGAGTCCGGTCACCTCTTCTGATTGTGCAGTGTTTTCTGACACACTTTTACCTTTCCACAGACGTCTCACTGAGGTGGCTTGATACAGCACTCTGGGAACAGCCTATTCACTCAGAGATTTCTTTCTGTGTCTTACCTTCTTGCTTGAGGATGTCACTGATGGCCTTCTGGACAGCAGTCAGGTCGGCAGTCTTACCCATGATTGCGGTTTTGAGTAATGAACCAGGCTGGGAGTTTTTAAAAGCCTCAGGAATCTTTTGCTGGTGTTTAGAGTTAATTGGTTGATTCAGATGATTAGGTTAATAGCTCGTTTAGACTACCTGAACATGATATGCTAATTTTTTGAGATAGGAATTTTGGGTTTTCATGAGCTGTATGCCAAAATCATCAGTATTAAAACAATAAAAGACCTGAAATATTTCAGTTGGGGTGCAATGAATCTAAAATCTATGAAAGTTTAATTTTTATCAGTGCATTACAGAAAATAATGAACTTTATCATAATATGCCAATTTTTTGAGAAGGACCAGTATACCGCATGTGGAACTTATCTCTGACTTTCTCTTCAATAACAGTCAGTAAGTTTATTTATAAAATTGTGAATACACATAATTTCTGGAAAAAGAGAGTGAAATGTCATGTTTGATTTCTAGCAGCATTAGTATAGGTGTTAAATTCAATGCTGGAATTCAGCTTTGAAGAAGATTATCTCTTTCTCTCTCTCTGTCTTTCTCTTTGTCACACACACACACACACACACACACACACACAGTGTGCAAACAGTTAAATGAGCAGCATCCAGATGAACTAGTGCAATTTGAATGGAAGAAAATACAGTATATGAAGGGATACTTAAATGTTTCATACCTTTTACATATAAACAAACTGTTGTTGATGATACCAGCTATGTTGAGGAAGATTTTGACTTTGATGTTGATGAAGAGGCATCTGTTTATAAAAGTGTGATGACTGGTGTTTGTGAGGAAGATGTGATTTTATCTGCTGAGCAGGATGTAGATGAAGATGATAATGCTGAGGGCGGAGTTGATGAAGCTTACTTGTATAGAGATCAGAGACTTTTGTTATATGGTTATCATATATATATATATATATATATATATATATATATATATATATATAATATTCTTAATTTGAACCTGGCAGGTTTTTTTGGTTGTTTTTTTTTTCAATCAGTATCATTTTGAAGGCATTTGGACCTTTATATAATGGTCAAAAAGATACCTACTGATCTTATTGGAATAAACAGAAATGAAGAAAAAACTATTCATTTTTTTTTTTTGTTAATTTTTGGGGGTTACCATGGTGACTGATGGGTTTAAAGTTTAAACAGTGCCTGTCAGATTAAAATGAGGATGATTTCTCTTATCATCTCTTCCTAAAACTCTTCCTAGATATGTTTTCTAAAAGTTTCTATGGCTGAAGTGGATAAAAATGTTTGGTTGCTAAGGACTAATGATCTTGGAAGAAGTGCAATGTTTATTATGAAGTGCAATCTTTATTATGAATATTAATATAAAAAATAAGTGTACACTCTTAGGATTCTGCTAAAAGATAACACATATCTGTAATTGTTCTGTAATTTGTGCATTCGGGTTTTCATTCATATTACAACTCCCTTTGCTTAACCGAGTATGCATGGTAGATTGCAACGATCTGAGCAGATAGTTAATTCATCTCTGTGCATGAGACTTGCACCCATGCTAGTAGGCTTACACTTCTGACCAACCAGATTTGCTTAGGGTTACAAAAGTCCACAAAACAGTGTAAACACAAATAACACAGAGGGTAACAAGCTATATAACTGAGATATATATATATATATATATATATATATATATATATATATATATATATAGATATAGATATATATATAATGCAGCCATGAGGCGGGGGGGGGGGGCACTAACCAGTGTCTCTCCCCCTTATGCCGGTCCCAAGCCCGGATAAATGCAGAGGGTTGCGACAGGAAGGGCATCCGGCGTAAAACTTCTGCCAAAAAAAAATGCAAATGATCAATACAGAATTCATACCGGATCGGTCGAGGCCCGGGTTAACAACGACCGCCATCAGTGCTGTCAACCAACAGGGTGCTGATAGAAATTGGACTACTGTTGGTCGAAGACGTCGAAGAAGGAGAGGCGGAAGGCGTGTCCGTAGGCAGAGAGAGATGAGGAAATGCGTGAGCCTCGGACTGAGAGTAGGGACTTTGAATGTTGGAACTATGCAAGGAAAAGATAGGGAGCTGGCTGACATGATGCAGAGGAGGAAGGTGGACATACTGTGTGTTCAGGAGACAAGGTGGAAAGGTAGAAAGGCTAAAAGCTTAGGAGCAGGGTTTAAACTGTTTTATAATGGTGTGGATGGGAAGAGAAATGGAGTAGGAGTCATCTTGAAGGAGGGGTTTGTCAGGAATGTTCTAGAAGTGAAAAGAGTGTCAGACAGAGTGATGAGTCTCAAGTTAGAAATTGAAGGCGTGATAGTCAATGTTGTTAGTGCTTATGCCCCACAGGCAGGATGTAAGCTAGAAGAGAAGGAGAGATTCTGGAGTGAGTTAGATGAAGTGATGCAGAGTACCCCAGAGGTGAAAGAGTGGTCATTGGAGCAGACTTAAATGGACATGTTGGTGCAGGCAACAGAGGGACGAGGAAGTGATGGGCAGGTTTGGTATCCAGGACAGGAACACAGAAGGACAGATGTTGATCGATTTTGCAAAAAGGATGGAAATGGCTGTGGTGAATACTTTCTTCAAGAAGAAACAGAAGCATAGGGTGACTTATGAAAGCGGAGGTAAGAGCACACAGGTAGACTACATCTTGTGTAGGCGATGTAATTTGAAGGAAGTCAGTGACTGCAAAGTAGTAGTGAGTGAGAGTGTTGCCAAACAGCATAGGATGGTGGTGTGCAGGATGACACTGATGGTGAGAAAGGTGAAAAAGGCAAAGGTAGAGCAGAAGACAAAGTGGTGGAAGCTGAAAAAGGAAGAGTGTCGTGTTGTCTTCAAGGAGGAGTTGAAACAGGCTTTGGGTAGTCAGGAAGTGCTTCCAGAGGACTGGACAACCACAGCCAATGTGATCAGGGAGACCGGTAGGAGAGTACTTGGTGTGTCCTCTGGAAGGAAAGTAGATAAGGAAACTTGGTGGTGGAATGAGGAAGTGCAGGAGTGTGTACAAAAGAAGAGGTTAGCCAAGAAGAAGTGGGACATTGAGAGGACCGAAGAGAGTAAACAGGAGTACAGGGAGACAGCGTAAGGCGAAGGTCGCAGTGTCAAATGCCAAACAGAGGGCGTATGATGACTTGTATGATAGGTTGAACAGTAAGGAGGGAGAAAATGATCTATACAGGTTAGCACAGCAGAGAAATAGAGATGGGAAAGACGTGCAGCAGGTTAGAGTGATAAAGGACAGAGAGGGAAATGTATTGACTGATGACAGAAGTGTGCTGGGAAGATGGAAAGAGTACTTTGAAGAGCTGATGAATGAGGAAAATGAGAGAGAAAAAAGAGTAGAAGGGGTGACCGTTGAGGAGCAGGAAGAAACAAAGATTAGTAAGGGAGAAGTGAGGGGGGCAGAGAAGAGGATGAAGAGTGGAAAGGCAGGTGGCCCTGATGACATACCAGTTGAGGTATGGAAGTGTCTAGGGGAGGTAGCAGTAGATTTTCTGACAAGAATATTCAACAAGGTCTTAGAAAGTGAGCAGATGCCAGAGGAATGAAGGAGAAGTGTGCTTGTGCCCATTTTTAAGAACAAGGGCGATGTACAGAGTTGTGGCAACTACAGAGGGATAAAGTTGATGAGCCATACAATGAAGCTATGGGAAATAGTGGAAGCAAGACTAAGGGCAGAGGTCAGCATTTGTGAACAACAGTTTGGTTTCATGCCAAGAAAGAGCACCACAGATGCAGTGTTTGCTTTGAGGATGTTAATAGAGAAGTACAGAGAAGGTCAGAAGGAGCTGCATTGTGCCTTTGTGGATCTGGAGAAAGCATATGACAGGGTGCCGAGAGAAGAACTGTGGTATTGTATGAGGAAGTCTGGAGTGGCAGAGAAGTATGTTAGAGTGGTGCAGGACATGTATGATAGATGTAAGACAGTGGTGAGGTGTGCTGTCAGTGTGACAGAAGAGTTCAAGGTGGAGGTGGGACTGCATCAAGGGTCAGCTCTCAGCCCCTTCTTGTTTGCTATGGTGATGGACAGGCTAACAGATGAGGTTAGACAAGAATCTCCATGGACTATGATGTTTGCAGATGACATAGTGATCTGTAGTCAGAGCAGAGACCGAGTGGAGGAAAATCTAGAGAGGTGGAGGTATGCCCTGGAAAGGAGGGGATTGAAGGTTAGTCTTAATAAGACCGAATACATGTGTGTGAACGACCAGGACCCAAGAGGAACTTTGAGGTTACATGGGGCAGAGATAAAGAAGGTGGAGGATTTTAAGTACTTAGGCTCAACAATCCAGAGCAATAGAGAGTGTGGAAAAGAGGTGAAGAAGCGCGTGCAGGCAGGTTGGAATGGATGGAGAAAAGTGTCCGGTGTGATGTGTGATAGGAGAGTATCGGCAAGAATGAAGGGAAAAGTGTACAAGACGGTGATGAGGCCAGCAATGTTGTATGGTTTAGAGACAGTGGCCCTGGGGAAAAGACAGGAGTCAGAGTTGGAGGTAGCAGAGATGAAAATGTTGAGGTTCTCTTTGGGAGTAACGAGGATGGATAGGATCAGAAATGAGTACATCAGAGGGACAGCACATGTTAGATGTTTTGGAGACAAAGTCAGAGAGGCTAGATTGAGATGGTTTGGACATGTACAGAGGAGGGATAGTGAGTATATTGGTCGTAGGATGCTGAGGTTGGAACTACCAGGCAAAAGGCCCAGAGGAAGACCAAAGAGAAGATTTATGGATGCAGTGAAGGCGGACATGAAGGTCGTTGGAGTAAGAGTAGAAGATGCAGAGGATAGGGAGAGATGGAGGCAGATCATTTGCTGTGGCGACCCCTGAAGGGAACAGCCGAAAGGAAAAGAAGAAGAAAGAAGAAGATATTTCTATATCTATATATATATACACACACACACATGTGTATACATGTGTAAACACGTGGATGTAGTGCGCCACTTCTAAATGGCTCTGTCTACTATCGGGACAATTTATAGGCAGGAAGATCGCATCAAGGATCATATTAAAGGATCAGTGGTGATGCAGTCCATGGTGATCAGTAAAGAAGCGTGGAAAGCTGATAGAAGAAATGGAGAAGCTGCTCACCATCTGGCTAGAAAATCAGCGGCAGTGGCGTATGCCTTTGAGCCTTATGCTCATCCAAGAAAAGACACAATCTATTTTTGAAGACCTTAAGGCCAAGGTAGGAGAAAGTGCCGCTAACGAAACTTTTAATGCCAGCCACGGCTGGTTTAACCGATTTAAGCAGAGGGCAAATTTGCATCATATCACTGTAAGCGGCGAAGCTGCATCTGCAGATAAGGAAGCCGCCGACCATTTCCCAGAATTATTACGAGAAATAATTGAGAAGGAGGGTTATTCACAGGAGCAAATTTTTAATGCCGACTGCCCTTTTCTGGAAAAATATGCCAGAAAAAAACACTTGTGAGGAGAAAACAATTCGTGGCTTCAAAGTGGCTAAGGATAGGCTAACGCTAATGTTTGGGGGGAATGCGGATGGTAGCCACAAGCTAAAACCTCTGTCGGTGGACCGGGCAGCTAATCCTCGAGCCCTTAAAAACGTTAGCAAGAGCTCTCTGTCAGTGATCTGGATGTGGAATCGTAAGGCATGGGTGACGCTGGCCATCTTTGAAGACTGGTTTTATCATCATTTTATCCCAGAAGTGAATTTGCATTGCCGGGAGAATAACCTTTCCTTCAAAATCCTTCTCGTTTTGGACAACGCCCCCGGACATCCCCCTCACTTGGATGACTTTCATCCCAACATTCAAGTTGTATACCTCCCACCTAATACAACTTCACTTCTGCAACCAATGGACCAAGGTGTAATTGCCACCTTTAAAAAATATTACACCCGGCAAACCTACAGAATGGCTCCAAAGGCTGTATAGATAGCAGCCCTGGGGTGACTTTGAGGGGCTTCTGGAAGTCATTTGACATCCTCAAATGCATCAAGAACATCGATGCTGCATGGCAGGAGGTTTCCCAGGTCAACCTCTATGCGATGTAGAAGAATCTTTGCCCACAATTTGTCAACGATTGTCGGGGCTTTGACCAGCAGGAGACTGCCAAAAACCTCATAACCAGTCTCGTCAGCATAAGTGATCAGCTCAGCCTCAAGTTGGAGGAGGAGGACTTTGAACGGATGCTTGACTCCTGTGGTGAGGAGCTCACTAACGAGGTAGGTACGTCTAAACTCAAAATTTGACTTTTTTTTGGAAAAAAAAAATGTTAAATCGAAAAAACGGATGAACATAAGCCTGTATTAAACATTTTTTATTAACCATTTTTTTTATTAACCAAACCAAACAATATTAAACATTATTAAACATTTGTGACATGGTCCGACAAGTGTGGGTGAAGGAATAAATTGATAGGATAAATGAGATGCAACTATGTGTGCATTGTAACTTCTGTGTATCTAAAGCTTCCTGTTCTACTTGTAATTGTGACATGTGCGCCAGGCACATGAAACTGTTGGGTGGGTGTTCCTGTGTCGTGTTTCGGTTCGGGTGTGGGATTCGGAAAGTAACAATGTAACAATGAGGAATTGCTTTGAAATGGAATTAGCCAAGTGTTAAGCGCCGCAGGGCACAAACATATATGTTAATGCTTTGTGAACACGCAATTACTGCTTTGCACGCACATCCCTCTGTATAAATAAGCAGACACTGCATGTGTTCGAAGAGCTTCCGATGAATAAACCAGACTGATTTCACTCGTGTGGTTCATTGTCTGTTGCTCCAGGAGTACTCCAAGACGTTGAGATGCAGGAATTCAGGTCGTGCAGGTTTATCTAAGAGCTTCCGCGGAGAAAGTTCTTACAATTTGGTGACCCCAGCGTGATACTCCTGATCAGGTAAGACAAGATTTGTTTGACTACCTGGTTAGCAGTATTTGAAGCGTCTGTTATCCCCTTTTTATAAGGGACGGTTTATCCCCTTCTCTAGAAGGGATGGTTATCCTCAGTTGCTATAACTGGGACGGTTATCCTCAGTTGCTATAACTGGGACGGTTATCCTCAGTTGCTATAACTGGGAAGAGCGCTATACAAAAACAAAAAAACTAAAAACGAAAGAAAAAAAAAAAAAAAAGAAGGTGCCCCTGTATTCCTGTATGCCAATGTATTTTTTCTGTTGTTTTGTTGTTAGAGGGTAAACAATGGGAAATTCCTACCCAAAGCCTAATCTCGGGGAAACCCCCAAGGAATGGATGAATAAATGTGGTCTTGCTTATTATACTGAACCATGGCTTAGTAATCTAGCCGGATGGATGGAGGGACTAGACCAAGTGCCAAACTTCCCTCGAACGGGGACTTTTGATGCAGGATTCCTGACATCCGCGCATCGTATGATTTATGATGGATTGGGCAACCCCTCCTGGGATGATGAATACATGAAGGAGGCTTATGTAAAATGGTATGAAATACGCTCATACTGGTTACAACTTAAAAAGCTCTTCAAGCCCAAGAAGGTGACTCAGAGTGTCCCCAAACTTATATTAACGAGTAAAGAAAAGGGAAAAGGGAAAAATACCAAAAGTTCAGCTTGCTGTGTGCAAACTGTGTCCCCTGTAACTCCCCCGTCGGCTCCCCCACCATATCCAGTCGGATCGGGGGAGATAGTCCCGCTACTCCCCGCTGACCCTAAGCCAGTGGAGGTCCCTGCCCTATACCCAGCTCTGCTCGCTGCGGAGGGAGGAGCTCGACCCAAGGCTAAACTGAAAGGAAAGCCCAGGGTTGATTCCCTCCTCGCCTCCGCCAGTGAATGAGGAGGACTCTGAAGATACATCGGGGGATGAGGATTCGGACTGGGAAAACCCGGGGGACATTGGTCCCGACGCGGGCTCTCAGCCCGATCCTTCTCCTCTCTCGAAGCCACCTAAACCTAGGGCAGTGAAGAATGTAGCTTGTATATGGCAAAATAGGGGAAGGGGTATCGTTGTGGAACCACCGTCCGTGGCCGCACTCAAAGACATTATCTCCATGCTCCCTGGCTTGGACACACTCCTGGCCTATGTAGATATGCTTATACGGTCCACTAGGTCTTGCCAACTAACGGGAGGGGACTATCGCTTTATCCTGCAGTCTACCCTAAAGGAAGCATACAATGAGGCTGTGGTCCTCCAGAATGTCCCCTGCTTGGACCCCAGAACCGATGAGGTGACTAACGAAAAAATAGAAGAGGACAGGGGGGAAGAGGGGTGTCGTCAGACTCGTTATCGTTCCTCACTCTATTGGAGGGATAATCCCGACGCGTTAAAAACCTTGCGTGCGCAACTTATGGCTTATCTAGTCTCCCGACGGAAAGGAGCTTGTGATCTCTCCCACGTCACTAACTGTAAACAGAAACGTGGTGAACTCAGATCAGTTTTCTGGAACCGCTTCACAGAAACCTGGCGACATGTCAGAGGGTTTGACCTCGCAATAGACGGCCCAAATTCAATGTTCTTGTCCACCTTCCTGAGCAACTGCCTCCCGGAGGTCCAAAGCGCTCTAAAGCCACATTGGACTGACCGTCAGCGCCTCGCAGTAAGAACCGCTGGGGAACGAGTGAGGATGTTAGAGTCAGACGGCTTGTTGAATGTTAAGAACAGAGCCTGCTTGTCTGTTGCCCCTAAAGGGGGCTCTCATGATAAAAATCGGGGAAAGGGGCCGCATTGGAAGGCAGGAAAATGTCATTACTGTGGTAAGGAAGGGCATTGGACAAAAGAGTGTAGAAAGAAACAGAGAACGAATATAAGTCTGCCTCTTGGACCCATCAAGGACATAACTCGCCTCGCCCCCACTCAGATTCCGCAGGCGTATCGCCAGCACGCCCATACCCGCGGGAGCACGAATAGGGCTGCCCGCGGAGTAGGGACCCCGTGACCTGTAGCCTTAATGCACCTAGTGTTTAATTCGCCCTGCAATGAGAATCTGCCTCTCCTTTCTATTGTTCTAGAAGGGGTAGAATATCTTTTTGTTATCGATAGTGGCGCAACCCTATCTTCTTTAGGCAGGGACTATCAGGGTGCTGTATCCTCCAGGTCCACCAGCTCTGTGGGAATAGATGGGGTCCCCTTCTCCTCCCCATATATGCCGCCCCTTCTTTTATGTTTTCCTGATGACCCTACGCTTGATGAATTGCAAATATCCTACTCCTTTGTACATATGTCCGAATGCCCTTTTAATTTGTTGGACCGAGACCTCATGAGTGTTCTGGGGTTCCAAATCTCTTTCCAAGGTTCGAGCATGACCATTCAAACGTGCGACACCGCCTCCGTTTCTCTGTTGTCATTGCAAGCGCAGCCCCTGTCCTTTAACGTTAATTTAGCGTGTGTGGCGAGTTCCACCCCTGAACCCGACACGTTGCCCACCAATCTTTGGGCAGAACATAAGAATGACGTGGGTTGTGTGGACTGCGTTCCGTATGAAGCTACTGTGAAGCACATTTTGCCCGTGTACATCCGACAATACCCCTTATCGCCTCAAAAAATGTTGGGTATCGACACCATTTTGGCCGCTCTTCTGGAACAGGGTATCATCGTGCCGTGCACAAGCCCTTATAACACTCCTGTGAACCCGATTCCCAAGCCGGACGGTTCTTGGCGCCTAACCCAGGACCTCAGAAAAATTAATGAGCTCATCATCCCAGTCTCGCCGGTCGTCCCGGACGTGCCCTCTATTATGGCTTCCATTCCTTGCGACCGTACCCATTTCTCCATGATTGACCTGTGCTCGGCGTTTTTTAGTATCCCTGTTGAGCCCAACACACAGCCCCTCTTTGCTTTCACACACCGGCAGCGACAGTACACGTGGACTAGATTACCTCAAGGGTTCATAGACTCTCCTGCTGTTTTCTCGGCTGTGGTTAGGGATGCACTGGGGTCTCTCGACGTTCCTGTGGGTTCCTGTGTCCACTCCTACACTGACGACCTCCTGGTGTCCGGCCTAACTTATGAACTTTGTCTTGATGCAACCGTTCAACTGCTCCTCTTACTGGAAAAGAAGGGTTTCAAGGTTTCAAAGCCCAAGCTACAGTTTTGCCTACTGACTGTCATATACCTGGGCTACGAACTCTCTCACGGGACAAAACGCCTTACTCAGGATCGCGTCAAGATCATAGTGGACACTCAGAAGCCTGCCACGAAACAGGCGCTCCTTGCTTTCCTGGGCCTCATTAAATACTGCCGCCAATGGATCCCGGACTGTTCCTTTTATGACAAACGTTTACGCTCTGCCGTGGCTCACACTGACCCTCTCCACCAACCCTTGGTCTGGCCTGAGGACATGCTGGACGCGTTCAAAGCCCTGAAGTCGGCCCTATGCTCTGCGCCGGCTCTCGGGCTCCCGGACTACACCAAACCCTTTCATCTCTATGTCGCGCACCAGGCCGTCACGGCTTCTGGGGTTTTGGCTCAGGACCACGGGGGGGGGACTTAGACCCTGTGCTTTCCTCTCCAAAATGTTAGATACTGTAGCTCAGGGTTTACCTGCTTGCCTTCGTGCTGTCGCTGCCAGTGCGGTGTTAGTTCTCGAAGCAGAAAAAATAGTGCTCTCCCATCCACTTGTTTTACACACCAGCCATCAGGTTAGGCATATCCTTAATACTCTGTCCACACAACACATGTCTTCTCAACGTCACTCAGGTTACGAGGCCATCCTTTTTGCTACTGATAATCTAACCATCTCTTGTTCCTCTTCCCTAGATAACGTGGCCCAGGCCCTACAGCGCCTGCTTAATGCTCAAGATGACTGCGAACCGTTGGAACATGACACCAGTATTAGGTTCGACTTATTATCCACGCCTCTCTCCACAGGTCTCTCCCTGTTTGTAGATGGGTCATGCTCGAAACCCTCCGACGTAGTGTTCCTCTGCGGCTATGCAGTATGTTCCTTACCAGACCAAGTTTTGGAAGCGTACTCGCTCCCCTTTAATTCCGCTCAAGCAGCAGAGTTATACGCGCTCACTCGGGCATGCACTCTCACCTCCGACCAGGACGTTACTATATACACTGACTCTCGTTACGCTTTCGGGGTGGCGCACGATTTCGGCCGTATCTGGCAATCTCGTGGTTTCACTGCTGCTGACGGTAAGCCCATTTCACATTCCACCTTGATCCAGGACCTTATTGTGTCCTGCAATCTCCCGCTCCGTTTAGCGATCGTAAAGACCCGCGGTCATTCCTCTGACCACACTGATGAGGAACGGGGTAACTCTTTGGCTGACCGCGCGGCTAAACAGGCTGCCTTGCTCGGCTCCATGCCGCCGTTCCTGCAGCCTGCGCTGGTGTCAACCTTACACATGCTTAGCGCCCTCCTCCCTGACTTGGATCTGAAATCCCTTCAGTCCTCGGCGTCCACAGAAGACACTGATTTTTGGTCTTCGCATGGCTCTCAGCCCTCGGGGAACGGCATTCTACTCGATTCGACCGGTCGCTTATGTCTGCCCACGCACTGTCTTCCTTTCCTCGTCCACGAGTTTCACGGGCCTACACATCGCGGTCGAAGAGGGGTGGTGACAGATATGGAAAAAGATTTTTGTATACGACAACTAGCCTCTACTGTACACAGCATTCTGGACAAATGCCTGATTTGTGCACAGAACAATGTGTCCAAACCACATGCATCACATCAGCATCTGCCGAAACCAGATACTCCCTTCCAGGAGTGGCGGATAGATTTTACTCACATGCCCCTGGCAGGGCCCCTTTAAATATCTATTGGTTATCATGGATAAATTTTCCCGGTGGGTCGAAGCTTTCCCATGTGGGAGCGAAAACGCCCGAGTAGTGGTTCAAAAGTTATCACAGGAAATTATTCCCAGATATGGCCTCCCGTTGGGAATTGATTCGGACAAAGGCACACCATTCACCTCAAAAGTCACTCAACTGTTGGCCCAAGAGCTAAAGGTCAATTGGTGTTTCCATGTCCCATATCACCCTCAGTCCTCCTGAATCGTGGAATGAACAAACAGAACAATTAAAGGGAAATTACGGAAGGCAATGCACGCCACTGGATCAAGGAATTGGGTTTCAGTACTACCTGTGGTTTTGGCGGATCTGCGAATGACCTCGCAGGTGGCCTTAGGGAATCTATCTCCTTACGAAGTGGTAATGGGGAAAACCTTTCCCGCTCCTTGGAGGAAGGGAAAGCAGGCTTTGGGGACGGAAGACTTAGATATACACATGAGCGAGTATGCCATGGAACGACTATTGGAAACGCACTAATCAGAATACTTCAGTCCCGGCAGACAAAAGCACTCACGCCTTCAAGGTAGGAGACAAGGTGCTGGTCAAAAAAATTGCGAAACTAAATTCCCCTTTGAGAGACACCCCTTACAGTGAGCCCACGGAGATACTCTCTGTTACTCATACCGCCGTACTAACTGACCTCTTTCCACAGTAGATCCATGCTACCAGACTGAAGAAAAGTCCGCAATGATGTATTAAGTGCACTTTGTATTTGTGAAATTTTTGTCCTCATTTACCTCTCTTTCAGGTCTCGAGATACCAGCCCTTCTGGGGTGAATGACTTACTTGTCTTAACCTGATCCAGATACCTACGTATCACCACCACATTCTCTCGCACGCGGGTCGGATAACGCCCATTTAAAATCCAACTTATGTATACCTCTTATGCCCTGCTCTTAATCGGGCTACTATGCGTGGTCCCGAGTTGGTGCACACATTACCATCATCCAGAAAATAACATGTTCTGGCAGTATTTAAATTTCACGGTAAAACGAGAATTGACCCAGGAAGAATGTATTGTTTGCTCTCTCTTTCCCCATGATGGAGGAACCCCATATGTATATACCCCAGCACGGGACAATTACATCACTATAAACATGACATGGGTATGGGGTGAGTGGGGAACATTTAATCAAGCGAAAGTATTTCTGAGGCGCCACCTCGACCCAAATTCAGGCTTTTCCGTGCATTGGGACCTAAGGATGCAGTATCCCATATGTTTTTGGCGATACTCAGGTAATGGCACAGAACCTGATCGGGAGGCACAGAATGACTGTACAACGGACACAGATGGTGCAGAACAATGCGTTGAATTACAAGGCAATCAAACCTCTCACTGGGAACAAGGATTAGATCCAGTTAGATGTATTCACACCATTAATTTATCAGTTGACAGTGCAGGGAGGATAACGTTCAATCAGGAACGACCTTTATGGATTCCTGATTGGTATTGGGATTGTGGCAATGGTCAACTGTGGTTGTATCTTCCGAAACTACAGCGAGGTAGGTGTGCGCTCGTCGGGATTGAAACATCCCTCACCCTTTTCTCCAAACAATTTCCTTCCTTAGCTCGTCGGAAACGCTCCACGTCGGCCCTTAATGATCTTGAGGTGCCCGAAGAGCACCAATTGATAAGTGAGGGCACGATATTTGCGGAAATCCTGTTCCCAAACTTCGGTGTGGGTAATATTCGCCGACAACTGAATAAGGTTCACTATAGGCTTGCTGTGTTTGTAAACAACACCATCCTAGCCGTCGACGGAATCAAACAGGAACTGACGGCCCTGAGGCTTATGGCCACCCAGAATCATATGGCACTTGACGCACTGCTCGCAAAGGTGGGGTCTGCGTTCTTATAAGCGAATACTGCTGTACCTACATCCCACCGAATGACTCACCTGGAGGCAATATATCTCAGGCTTTACAAAAAATGCGTGACGTAGCGGACCAACTGCGACACGACAAAAGTCCAAACTATGGCTGGGGATTCCTCCACTCTCTTTTCGGCATGTTTACCCCGTATTTAACCATGCTTGTTCCCGTATGTATATGTTTGTTGTTGGTTTGCGTGTTTGGACCCTGTATTTTTAGGTGTTTGATGGATCGAATCTGGGTCCTGGCCAGTTCCTTCAGCAAACCCCAATATACCCGCCTGCCCTCCGCCTCTGTCGATGACAATGGACCCAAGAATACATCGTGTGGATACATCCAGCAATGACTACAGACCCAAGAATACGTCGTGTGTGTGTGTAATGCTTGGATACATCCGGACGGGAAGGCTACCGGAGCCCCGAGCTACGTGGGCGAAGGGCGATGGGGCTCTGCCTGCCCTTCAAGCACCAGCCTCGGCGCAACCATGGCCTGGTTTCTTCCCTACGGTGTCCAACATTCCACACGAAGAAAAAAAACACCTCTGGAATGCCACAAGAAAGAGAGGGCTCCGGCGTGCCGCTACAGAATTTATACATATTTCATAGTATAAAAAGAGGGGATTGAACAAATAAATTGATAGGATAAATGAGATGCAACTATGTGTGTATTGTAACTTCTGTGTATCTAAAGCTTCCTATTCTACTTGTAATTGTGACATGTGCGCCAGGCACATGAAACTGTTGGGTGGGTGTTCCTGTGTCGTGTTTCGGTTCGGGTGTGGGATTCGGAAAGTAACAATGTAACAATGAGGAATTGCTTTGAAATGGAATTAGCCAAGTGTTAATCGCCGCAGGGCACAAACATATATATGGAAATGCTTTGTGAACACGCAATTATTGCTTTACATGCATATCCCCAAGTGTTAAGCGCCGCAGGGCACAAACATATATGTTAATGCTTTGTGAACACGCAATTACTGCTTTGCGCACATCCCTCTGTATAAATAAGCGGACAATGCATGTGTTCGAAGAGCTTCCGATGAATAAACCAGACTGATTTCACTCGTGTGGTTCGTTGTCTGTTGCTCCCGGAGTACTCCTAGACGTTGAGATGCAGGAATCCAGGTCGTGCAGGTTTATCTTTATTATTAAGAAAATCTTAATTAACCAACCAGTACTCAGTGGTATACAGTGGTAATACTAGGTGAGTTCAAATAATAATAATTGGCTCTGGTGTCACCATGCATATTAATTGTGTACATTTTTCATGATCACTGGCAATTTGTATCGGTAATTCTTATGTGGAACTAAACCAGCAATTCCAAAGTGACTAATGACCACAATTTCATTACAGAAAAAAATTGGGGAAATGCTACGTATGTCTAAACAATCACATCATACAAATGTGACAATACTGTATTAAATAACTGTTCAATACTTTGATAATAAGCACCATACATAAGCCCCCCCAGGCAGCTAACTGGGTTATCAAAGCCGGCCATGTCTCTCAATGTCTGTGGTGTGAAGTTCATGTAAAAGAACCATTGCTGACTTTCGTAAGGAGGAGCTGCAAAGCCATCACAGTGTTCTGTCCCTTGCTGAGGGTTGTGTCAGAAAGGGCATCCAATGTAAAAACCTATGCCAAACCAAACATGCGAATCATTAACATGACTTCCATGAAGATGGAGATCCCTGAAGGGGAACAGCCGAAAGGAAAAGAATAAATTGACTACAAAAAAGTGAAATAACAAGGGAATGTGTGGCGTACTGCTGACTGCGGTAAGGAAACTGACACGCTGACGCATTCAGTGACCAACGACTGACTATCGAAACAGTGGCTCACGTTTGCCCTCACGGACTGCTGAACATTCCCAGCCAGATTCAGACCGAGGGCTGAAAAATCTATATGGTAATTATATATTAATATAAGTGTTGGTTATGTGTAATGCTGAATAAATACGGATGGGTCACGGCTGTAGTACTGCTATAAACGAACTGTATGCCCTAAAACTGCCTTCTTTAACCCCTTACCCGGCAGAGACGAGTATACTCGCAATCACCCAAATTGTATTTTCCAGTCATTGACGAGTTAACTCGCCAAAACTTACGCTTTCAAAACCAGAGGGAAGCGGCTTTACTCGTCATTTCTATTGATGCCTGAGGATGTTATCGTACACTACTCATCATCATACGCCTCAAAAAAATGAACTATGGCATCTCAAGGCAACATTAGACAAGAGGTAAGCGGCGAAATGTTTTCGACTCAGTAACCCGCAAAGAGTCAAAGGGGGAGTGTTGCGCTCTTTAGAATCGGTACTCTCGGCCTCGTATTTTACGATTTCCTTGAAATTTCTCGGCATCCCTTATCCCAATGGATAACAGTGATGACAACAGCGATACTGAAGCTTCTCTTAGAGGCTTGGATACGTCTGATGAGAGTGCCAGCTCATCAGAAAATGAATATTCAAGCGAAAGTGAAGATGATGAACTGATTGACGCAAGAAATTGCACATAATGCCTCACACATCTCAAATTTCGTCTACAAATCATACGTGACATCATCACAAAGTATGGATCAGAACTGCCACCACGGAGATCCCCAGGTAGACCATCAGCAGGTGCAGTAAGTACACGGAATACACCTGGACATTTCCCCAAGGAAATCCCGCCAACACAGAAAAAGGCAAATCCAACAAAAAGATGTGTTGTATGCAGTCAGAAACGTGACCATAGAGGGAAACCAATTAGGAAGAAGTCACGGTATATGTGTAAGATGTGCCTTGTACCTTTATGTGTGGTTCCATGTTTTGATAAATATCACACACACTGACTGTAATTTCTTTTGATTGTAATTTCTTTTCTTTTTCTTTTCTTTTTTTTTTTTGAATAAAGAGCAAAGTTGAATAATCAATCGTGTAAGATGTGTCTTGTACCTTTATTTGTGGTTCCCTTTTTTGATAAATATCACACATAAGACTGTAATTTCTTTTGATTGTAATTTCTTTTCTTTTTCTTTTTCTTTTTCTTTTTCTTTTCTTTTTCTTTTTCTTTTTTGAATAAAGAGCAAACTTGAATAATCAATCGTGTATTCTTCATTACATTAATTTTTGGTGACAAAAAAATAAATAAAAATGTGCTAAAAAAAAAAAAAAAAATGCGAGTTATCTCGTCTCTGCCGAAAGGGGTAATTTCAAATTACAGTTGCATGCAAAAATAGATGAAAAATTAAAAATAGACTTGAATTTCGTATTCAGCATAAAGTAAAGAACTTAAAAAAAATTGGTCTGAAAAAGGAACGTTTTTGTCAAAAAAATGGTTGGTTAAGGGGTTAAGGCAATTTATTTCGGAATAAGGGTGAGATACAGACGTATACACAGAGTTTATTATTGCGGAATAAATTGAAAACATTGACAAGATTTGAAAAAATAAATTCCTTGCAAGTCCATAGGAAGTGCTGTCTTCATGTATGGATATGGTCGTAAATGGTTCTCTCTGTGTGTAAGTATCCCTTCATATAGTGTATTTTATTCCATTCAAATTGCACTAGTTCATCTGGATGCTGCTCATTTAACTGTTTGCACACTGTATGTGTGTGTGTGTGTGTGTGTGTGTGTGTTGATCTGTGATGGTCTGACGAGCTGTTCAGAGTGTATCCTGCATTTGTGCAACATCAGCTAAAATAGGCACCGCCTTCTGGGCAACTCTGTAAGGATTAAGCAGTTCAGCAAACGAGTGAGTGAAGTTAATTGGTGTTATTAATTTGCTAAATAATCACTCGTTTGTTCAACTGAATTAGCTGAATAATTTAAATAACAGCAATTTAAGACTTGTGACCTGTGTCTATGTGCTGGACACACCAAAAAAAAAAAAATAAATAAATAAAATAAAATAAAATAAAATATAATAATAATAATAATAATAATAATAATAATAATAATAATAATAATAATAATAAAATTAGGATGACTGGCACTCACTGATATACCATCTTTAGCAGATTACTGACCATAGCCTTGGTGTGCTCCAAGCTTAAGATGTCTGTGTGTAATCCTTGTTGATACATAGCCTGTAATGCCAGCTTATTCCTGTCACAGCCAGCAGCCATCATCCTGAATTCTGGAGTATAGTTAGTCTTCTTTCCGTTGCCCTGTTTTATCTCAAGGAGCTTCTCCCTGGTATCGCCCCCCCAACCCCAGCCCCCTCTAGGGAGTTCTCAAACACTGACTGAAAGCATTGAGTGACAATGTTCACAAGATGGAAGAGACATGAATTCATAACCAAGCAGACATTGGGCTAATCAGTGCTCCATCCGTGAGGAAGTTGAAAGATGGGAAATTTGACATCCCTTAGAAACTCCCTACTGCTTGGAATAATTAAGGGAACGGTGTATCTACAAACACTTACATGTGGTCAGATCACAGGTTTATTCTCCTGGGTGTGTAATGAGTTTTAAAACTTAATATGCAAGTAACACATGGAGCTTAGCCGTGTGAGTCTAGCATTGAGCTGGATTAGATGTTTTTGATGTTCTCCCACTAATTAGATGTGTTGCATCCTTTGACATGTCAAAGTGTTATGCCATGCAGTGTTGAAAATATGTATTTATTCAACAATATACAGGTAGCAGCATCCAGGGATTGGTAACAAAAACAGTGGTCCAAAAAAAGAAAAAGAAAAAAGAAAAAAAAAATCAGCGGTAATGCGATCAATCAGCTACAATAACAGATTAGGAAAATCATCATGTACCAGAGTTTCTGTTAAATTATTATTATTATTATTATTATTATTATTAGTAGTAGTAGTAGTAGTAGTAGTAGTAGTTATGGGAAGAGTAAATATAACGACAAAAAAAAAAAAGGTAAATCCATCAACATCCCAATAAGTGTTTGTTGATTAGGTATTTGTTAAATTTTACCAATGTGGTAGGGATTCCATGAGAGCTAATTGGTTGAGCTCTCATGAGCTGGAGGGATGGCATGCGCTCACTTCCACACAGGTGATGGTGCACCAGCGGGGAGAATGAAGGCTCAAGCTCAGTTTCACCCAAAATCCTGGCTATTGTTTGAAACATTTCCAACACTCGCCTCTGTTCATGTGACGCCCCCTTGTTGGTTTCATCTTAGCGCTCAAATGACCGACATGTAACCAAAATTAAAAATCGTTCAGACTTCGATAATAAATAAAACGGAAATAATTAATTATTTCTTCTGCAGACCGGTACCAATTGAGCCACGGACCGGTACCGGTCAGCAGACCGGTGGTTGTGACCCCTGTGTTAGACCGTCCAAAAATACGCATAGCACCACAGTTTGAAAAGATGCGGGTGGCTAGAATTGCATGGCATCGAGGGGCGTGTGCATGCTTTCTCCCCTCCCTGATCGGTGGTGGTTGTGTGATAGGGTGGGAATACCTGATGACTAAATTAGGGAGAAAATGGGGAAAACTAAAAAAAAAAAGTATGGGTTATATTTGAATAAGTTGAAAGAAATTCAAAAGATAAACAAACAAACAAATGAATGACTAAATAAATAAAACCATTTAATCATGCTGTATCACTCAAATGAACGATGCAACTGTCCCACATACCCTGGCCTGTATTTATGAAAGGGACACTAATACAGACTTTGACCTTTACAGACTCAGAATTATGAGCTGCTGGGCAGCAAATTCCAATCCAAGGCCATATTTGGCATTCAAAAGGTAGTGTCCAATTAAGTTTGCAATTATAACTTGGCAGGAAATAAATGAATATCTGTTTTACTCGACTGAATGAGAGCGAGGCACAGGAGGCAGTTTTATGCATATTTTATCTTCACGTGTTCACTTTGTCATTATATAAATCTCACTGCTGCAGGTGGCACCATCTCTGCACACAAGCAACAGAAATCATTACGTGAATGCCCGAGATATTTGTGATTTATATTTGTGACTTTAAAACAACATGGAGAGGAGGAACTTTCCCGAAGATTTTTATTAAAATGCAGTATTAGAATGGTAAGAAAAGGAAATATACTGTTTTATCAGTCTTGGTATAATTAAATATTTCAAATCAAATTAGCAAATATCTCACCATAATATCATGCTGTTTATTCAGTAACTTTTTTTTTTTTTTGGTGAACTGTACAGCATGAAGGAAAATTTCCTTTGAAGCTCTCATGACAGTTAAATGACACCCAGTGAAACCTATCTCTGAGGTATATTAACTGATGATCTGTTTACTGTGGGCGCCATGGTGACACAGTGATTGGCATGTCTGCCTCAAAGCAAGAAGGTCCTGTGTCTGAGGGTTTTTTTGTTTTGTTTTGTTTTGTTTTGTTTGCTGCGGTGGTGTTAACATTTCCCCCTATGCATGCTTGGGATTCCTCTGGATATTCCAGTTTCCTCCCACTGCACATAAGGATGGCTGGTGGAAATTGGACGACTGTTGGTCGAAGAAGGAGAGACGGGAGGCGTGTCCGTAGGTGGAGAGAGAAGAGGAAAAGCATGAGTCTAGGACTGAGAGTAGGGACTTTGAATGTTGGAACTATGACAGGAAAAGGTAAAGAGCTGGCTGACATGATGTAGAGGAGGAAGGTGGACATACTGTGTGTTCAGGAGACCAGGTGGAAAGGTAGCAAGGCTAGAAGCTTAGGAGCAGGTTTAAGCTGTTTTATCATGGTGTGGATGGGAAGAGAAATCAGGAGGAGTCATCTTGAAGGAGGGGTTTGTCAGGAGTGTTCTAGAAGTGAAAAGAGTGTCAGACAGATTAATGATTCTCAAGTTAGAAATTGAAGGTGTGATGTTCAATGTTGTTAGTGCTTATGCCCCACAGGCAGGATGTGAGCGAGAAGAGAAGGAGAAATTCTGGAATGAGTTAGATAGATGAAGTGATTCAGAGTACCCCCAGAGGTGAAAGAGTGGTCATTGGAGCAGACTTTAATGGACATGTTGGTGCAGGCAACAGAGGGGACGAGGAAGTGATGGGCAGGTTTGGTATCCAGGACAGGAACACAGAAGGACAGAAGTTGATAGATTTTGCAAAAAGGATGGAAATGGCTGTGGTGAATACCTTCTTCCAGAAGAGACAGGAGCATGGGGTGACTTATAAAAGCAGAGGTAGGAGCACACAGGTTGACTACTTCTTGTGTAGGCGATGTAATTTGAAGGAAGTCAGTGACTGCAAAGTAGTAGTGGGTGAGAGTGTTTCCAAACAGCATAGGATGGTGGTATGCAGGATGATGCTGATGGTGAGGAAGGTGAAGTAAGCAAGGCAGAGCAGAAGCCAAAGTGGTGGAAGTTGAAAAAGGAAGAGTGACATGCTGTCTTCAAGGAGGAGTTGAAACAGGCATTGGGTGGTCAGGAAGTGCTTCCAGATGACTGGACAAGTACAGCAAATGTGATCAGGGAGACAGATAGGAGAGTACTTGGTGTGTCCTCTGGAAGGAAAGTAGATAAGGAGACTTGGTAGTGGAATGAGGAAATGCAGGAGTGTGTACAGAGGAGGAGGTTAGCTAAGAAGAAGAGGGACATTGAGAGGACTGAATAGAGGAATCAGGAGTACAGGGAGACACAACGTAAGGTGAAGGTAGCCTTGTCAAAGGCCAAACAGAGGGCATATGATGACTTGTATGATCGGTTGGACAGTAAGGTGTGAGAAAATGATGCATACAGGTTGGCACAGCAGAGAAATAGAAAAACGTGCAGCAAGTTAGTGTGAGAAAGGACAGAGAGGGAAATGTATTGACTGATGACAGAAGTGTGCTGGGAAGATGGAAAGAGTACTTTGAAAAGCTGAATGAGGAAAATGAGAGAGAAAAAAGAGTAGAAGAGGTGACCGTTGAGGACCAGGAAGTAGCAAAGATTAGTAAGGGTGAAGTGAGGAGGGCATTGAAGAGGATGAAGAGTGGAAAGGCAGTTGGTCCTGATGACATACTGGTGGAGGTATGGAAGTGTCTAGGAGAGGTAGCAGTAGATTTCCTGACAAGAACATTCAACAAAGTCTTAGAGAGTGAGAGGATGCCAGAGGAATGGAGAAGAAATGTGATGGTGCCCATTTTTAAGAACAAGGGAGACGTGCAGAGTTGTGGCAACTACAGAGGGATAAAGTTGATGAGTCATACGATGAAGTTATGGGAAAGAATAGTGGAAGTTAGACTAAGGGCAGCATTTGTCAGCATTTGTGAACAACAGTTTGGTTTCATGCCAAGAAAGAGCACCACATATGCAATGTTTGCTTGGATGATGTTAATGGAGAAGTACAGAGACGATCAGAAGTACCTGCTTTGTGCCTTTGTGGATCTGGAGAAAGCATATAACAGGGTGCCGAGAGAGAAACTGTGAGATTGCATGAGGAAGTCTGGAGTGGCAGAGAAGTATGTTAGAGTGGTGCAGCACATGTATAAGAGATGTAAGACAGTGGTGAGATGTAATGTCGGCATGACCAAAGAATTCAAGGTGGAGGTGGGACTGCATCAAGGATCAGCTCTGAGCCCCTTCTTGTTTGCTATGGTGATGGACAGGCTGACAGACGAGGTTAGGCAAGAATCTCCATGGACTATGATATTTACGGTTGACATTGTGATCTATAGTGAGAGCAGAGAACAAGCGGAGGAAGACCTAGGAAGGTGGAGATATGCCCTGGAAAGGAGAGGAATGGAGGTTAGCCTCAGTAAGACAGAATACATGTTTGTGAATGAGAAGGACCCAAGAGGAACGGTGAGGTTAAAGGGAGCAGAGATAAAGAAGGTGGAAGACTTTAATCACTTAGGCTCAATAATCCAAAGCAATGGAGAGTGTGGAAAAGTGGTGAAGAAGCGTGTGCAGCCAGGTTGGAATGGTTGGAGAAAAGTGTCCGGTGTGATAGGAAGGTATGAATGAAAAGGAAACGTGAGGAAAAGAGATTTATGAATGTGGTGAAGAAAGACATGAAGGTCGTTGGCGTATGGGAAGAAGATGTAGATGACAGGGTGACAGGAATATATATATATATATATATATATATATATATATATATATATATATATATATATTGTTATTTGCTCTACCAAAAGTATTGAGCACTCTCCTACGGAAGGATCTACTCAGAAAATCCCTATATATATATATATATATATATATATATATATATATATATATATATATATATATATATATATATATATATATATATATATATATATATATATATATATATATATATTATGACGTACACGAGATATGACCACACATACTTACAACCACATCTCGGCCCCGCTGGCCTCCTATTGGCTATCTCCCAACATCTTGTCGAGCTGGCCTCCCATTGGCTATTATGGAGCTGCATCTCCATAATACCCATGATGGTTTTTGTGTGCCTTCGAGCAATTGCTCGTCACAGAGTTCTAACATGCATAAAGGACAGATGCTGTTGTTTGGTAAGTTTGTGCTCAGTGCAACTTTATGTTTTGGCTCAGGCTTTTAACCTTGCATAAACATTTGTTAGATTATAACTCTGCTAAGAAGACATGGTCAACATACACACACACACACACACACACACACGCACACACACACACACACACACACACACACACACACACACACACACACACACACACACACACACACACACACACACACACACACACACACTCGCGCGCGTGCGTGCGTGTGATTCTCGGTGAAAGTGATTCCCGGTGCGAATGAAAAAAAGAGGTGAGCTCGTGGCATCCGGTTGACTGATATCACAAAGGAATATGGCCAAACTAACACCGGTACGCTATTGAAGCAGGAGGCCTTAAAAGGTAGACGTTTATATTTTTTAACAGGCTTAGGCGGTAGTATTGGGGGCCTTGGAACGAATCAGGCCTTTTACATGTAAAATGCAGCCCAACTTACAAAGAAATCAGGTTACGAAATCACTTCTGGAATGGATTAATTTTGTAAGGTGTGGTACCACAAAAAAAAAAAAAATTATATATATATATATATATATATATATATATATATATATATATATATATATATATATATATATATATATATATATATATATACACATACACATTTAAGTAACAAGCGATCACATTAAATGGCCAGGATGGTAGTAAAAGGGCTAATCTACGCACTATCAGAGGAAACAGTACACTGTAGAAGTTTTCTATGAATTTATTTGCATAGCTTTAAATTTACGGTAAATTGAGATGTATTCATGAAGAAAAAAATGCATCTCCGAAGTAGTGATCGCCAGGATTTTTTTTTTTTTTTGGGATGGGGTGAATGGATTCATCCTGTACGAGAAATATGGATCTGCATTTAACCTATACACAGTAAGCCCATATACACACACACACACACACCTATAAACAGTGAGCTAGCACACTGCAGAGGGCCTGTAGTGATGCAGGTGCAGTTGTGCCTTCGGTGCCTTGTTCAAGGACATTTCAGCCATGAAGATGGAGGAAGGGGTGGGTGCTACTTATTCCTCATTTCGCCACACATTTTTTCTTGCCGGTTCAAGAATAGAATCAGTGAATTTCTTGACAATGTTGATCTTGGCTGCAGCACTGCTCAATAGTGTCACCATCAGTGAAGTGAATGGAGCAGGAAGAGCAATGAATGATCGAACAAAAAAGAAAAAAAGCAGAAAGTGTTAATGATGACATCAATAAGTACTGTATACACAATAATCTCCTTTCATATCATTATTTCAACCGAATGTAAGATGAGGCAGAGTTTAGACAGGAGAATAAATGTAGTATGTCTGTAGGAACATGGGTCATTTTACTCTCGCCCCTGAGGTGCCTGCAATCCATATTCATCTGTCTTCATTCTGCCATGGCTGTCTATGCAGTGACAATTGATGCAAATCAATCCCAACATTAAACATATCCCGGGGTGTGCTGATACGACACAAATATGCTGTTCCCACAGCACGGGCACTTTTTCAAAAGTGACAAGCAATAACATTAAATGGCCAGGATGGTAGCAAAAGGGCTAATGTGTGCACTATGACCATAAATCGTCCATAGAGATGACATGCAGCTGCAGTGGACACAAGTGCATTTAACTGATCAGTGTTTTAGAGGTCACATTATGAATTGATTCCTGTACCATAATTAAGCACTTTTTAACCTGTGTAGCAACAAAGTTTATCAAGAACACAGAAACCAAATAAAAAAAAAATACAATTAATAAAACAAGTAAATCAATATATCAATGTGTGGTGTAGACAACCAAGTCGCTCTGTGATGTTGTGTGATGGTAAATTGATATTAAGTCCTTTTGAATGAGATGGTGAAGAAAATGCAACTCATTATCGTGTCATGAAACCAGTTGTCACTTTTTGATGGTGTGTGAATGGTGAGCTATTGTGCTGGAAGTACACATTAGAAAATGGGTAAACTGTTCCCAAGAAGGAATGCACATGTTCAGCAATACTATATGGCATTCAATCTATGAGTGGCAGATAGTGATCCACCAAAAGTGTGCCAAGAAAATATCACCTAAACTATTTCATCACCTTTGCCTGTCTGGGCTGTTGACACAAATTATGTTGGGTTCATGGATTCATGCAGTTGGTGTCGGAATTTGACATTACCATGTACACAGCCTGGCCAAATAAATAAATAAATACATATTAATACATTAATTATATATTTGTAACTTGCGTATTTTATGTCCTAGTCCAGAGTTGGCTGAGATGGACGTTACCATGCCTGCAACCTTCATTAGGATTAAGTGGTTCAGAAAATTAATGAATGAGTGCATATTTTGTTGGACTGCCTTTAGCCTTTCGCCTTCAGTGTGCAGTGTTTTCGCACTTAAGGACATGGTCAACTTGCAACGATGGTATTTCCAAACAACAAATCCCGTTGTGATTTAAAAACGTCTAACCCAAGATCAAAAACTGAATGCAGGATGGTGACTGATAAGGTGGAGTTAGCGTTGTAATTTGAAACAATGATTGCAATAAGTTGCAAGTTCACCACTGCAACATTTCATCATTCATTCATTTTCTGAAATATCATCATCATCATCATCATCATCATCATCATCAACATCATCATCATCATCTTACGCTTAATTAGGGGGTCACGGGGACAGCAGCCTAAGCCATGAGGTCCAGATGTGCCTCTCCCCAGCCACTATCTCCAGCTCTGGTGTGTGGGGTGGGCAACCAGAGATTCAGGCCGAATCTCATCCAACCCTGAGGCTCGACCACCGTGGAGCTTTTCGTCTTTGATTTTCTGAACAATTTTTTTTGGATTGACAGTGGTATAAATCTTTGCAAGTTCAACACAGATTTCAGTAACCAGGGTCGAGTCCATTTTTTTCAAGCAATATTGTTTGCTAATTTTATTTGTTCATAATCTACTGTAAATAAAGATATAAGTATAGATTTCTTCTTGAGGTTGCTCCTTGTTTTAGTTTATTTATGTTTGTTTGCTATCAGTGTTTGATGGCAGACAATGCAAGAGTCTCAGAATTAAACAGCAGAACAGATTAACAGCTGATATTGATTTGGTTCAGAAGTCAAGAAAAACAATTGGTATTCCCAGTTTTTCTGAAGGGACAAGATGAGCTGGATGACAAGAAGTGCTGTGATAAAGAGATTTTCATTCATTCATTTTCCTAAAGGTTTAATCCTAATTAGGGTTGCAAGGAGGCTGGTGTCCATCTCAGCCAACTCTGGGCATGGACAGAGTACACCCTGGACAGCTCAACAGACCAATACAGGGCCAACACTCACACAACCATTCACACTTAGAGGAGATTTGGAATGGCCAATTAACATACTGTGCAAGTTTTTGGTCTGTGGGAGGAAACCTGAGTACCTGGAGGGAATCCACATAAGCACGGGGAGAAGATGCAGACTCCACACGGAAATGACCGAGCAAGGACTCGAGCCCAGGCCTTCATGCTGTGAGGCAACCGTGCTGACCTCTACACCACCATGCCACCTCTAAAGAGATTATTATTATTATTATTATTATTATTATTATTATTATTATTATTATTATTATTATTATTATTATTATTATTATTATTGTTATTATTATTATTATTGCTGCTGGGCTCATAAAGAAACCATCTCAGGGTGTTTATTCAAAACTGTGTTTTGGGGATATGCTATTTCAGTGGGTATAGAATTTACATATAAATAACATGATCAAGTAATGGGCATGTTTTATGATGTAGGCCTTAAATTGGTTTTCCTTGTTTGACAGACCACCGGCCACCACTGATCCAAGTGCACAGAACTGAATGATTAACAACTGAAACAAGCTGGAAAGTAAATGGAAGTTGTGGTACTTGGAGTTCATGTTTGAAGATGTTTAATAAGAAATAATTAAGAAATTATTAAACTAAGAAATAATTATTTTGAATAAACTCATATGTCCCAAAGTCATTGGCGCCGCTAACAATTCCTATGAAATAAATGTAATTGAAATATTTCTGTTATTTCTACAATAGTTTACAAAATTGATCAGAATATCTAGGAACAATTAGTAATGCCTCACTTCCTGTTTCACGGGGCTATAGATTTGACATGACACAGAGGCCATTCCTCTTATCAACTCTTCAACATGGGAAGCACAAAGGAAAACACGATTCAAGTAAGATGTGTGTCGACCTTCAAAAGTCAGACTACGGCTACAAGAAAATCGCCGCTCGCCTGCACCTGCACACATCTACTGTCAGAAGAATATTATGAAGTTTAAAACAAACGGAAAAGTGGTAAACAAACCTGGGTGAGGACACAAGGTTATTTTACCATCACGCACAATAAGGAGGAGCGTAAGAGAAACAAAAAGTTCTCTAAAGCATCTTGGGCTAACAGAGTCTCCAAAACACCCATCAGGTGCCATCTACATGCCAACAAGCTGTTTGAGAGGCATGCAGAGGGGAAAAAAAAAAAAAAATTCTCACCCAAAATCAGAAACGCAAATTTCTGGAGTTTGCTAAGCTGTACTGGGACTTCAACTGGGACCATGTGCTTTGGTCAGATGAGACCAAGATAGAGTTTTTTTGAAACAAAACTTTAAGTAGGTCTGCCAGAACACAAAAGATGAAAATGCAGAAAAGCACCATATGCCCACTGTGAAGTCTGGGGGAGGATCGGTGATGCTGTGGCCTGTTTCTCTGCCAGAGACTCTGGAAACCTTGTTAGGGTCCATGGCATCATGGACACTTCGAAATACCAGGACATTTTAAATTAAAATCTGACTCTTGTCAAATGTCTCTTGGACTTTCAGCAAAATAATGACCTTAAACATGTGGCCAAATCTACATAGAAATGGTTCACCAGACACAGAATCAAGCTCCTTCCATGGCCATCTCAGTCCCCAGACCTCAAGCCCTTTGAGAACCTGTGGAGTGATCTGAAGAGGAGAGTGCAGAGCAGATGACCCAGGTCACTGGATGATTTAGTGAGATTGTGCAGAGAAAAAGTGGTTGAAGATTCTCTTTCTGTATTCCCACATCTTGTGAACCATTATAGAAAATTATGTGCTGTTCTGTCGGTAAAAGTCAGTTGTACAAATTATTAGAATTGGAGGTGGGGGTGGGCTAATAATTGTGGCACACATAATTTTATGAAAAATAATTATGTCTTAATGTGGGATTTTTTTTCTCCACTGAATAAATGCACTTTAATTCAAGGTTGGAATTTCCTCTTTCTTTCATTGTGATTCAACTGTCATGTTGATTTATGTTAATTTATGATGTAGTTATGGTTTTTACTAGTGGAAGTTTTTGGTAAATTTGTTTTTGCCATCATATGTCCAGCTTTTCTGAAAATAGGTTGGCTTGAAAATGTGTTTTTTTTTTTGTTTTTTTTTTTTTTTTAATTGACATTAAGTCAAGTTCTTCTCCATCAGCCATTGTTGGATTAAAAAAAAAAAAAAAAAAAAAAAAAAAATCAAACTTAAATGTAGTGCATTAAGATCAGCACAGAGAATTCAACATATTTTGCACTGACCAACCAATCAGAGGATGGCAAAATGATGACATTATTGTAGCCAGCTAGTTGGTCCTCAAATTTAAGGGATGTTAAATTAGTTTGGGTTAAGCAACAACCACATTTCTAATACAGTTTAACTTACATTGGCCAGCATTGCTGATTCTGAAGGCCTTAGACAGATTTGATTGACATGGCAGCACATAGAATCTGAAATCTAATTGGACAAAAAGAAACTAACATTTACATACATATACTGGAAGCAGTGACACGAAGAGAACAGACTGTTGGGAATAAATTTATAAAACCAAATGGAACGGATACGATAATTCAAGTAATAAATGTAAGTCAGTGGTTGTGATAGTGCTTACGGCAGCAGTGAAGGCCAACAGTATCCGAGCTCATCAGATGGTTAAGATGCAGAAATTTCAGTTTAAAATTCAAGAAAATTAACTTGACAGAGAGTGAATGTTACAGCTAAGTACTGCATACATACATACATGTTGTACACATTCACAATCTCTCTCTCTCTCTCTCTCTCTCTCTCTCTCTCTCTCTCTCTCTCTCTCTCTCTGCTCTTTCACTCACACACAGAACAAGAGAGAGGTAGTGAGACAGAAAATGAGTTGAACATGAAAGTATGTGTGTTTGCAGGTTTGGGACAGAATAATTGAAAAAATGTAGTGCTGTCAGCTGAGTACCTTTGATTCCTGTGGATCCCCAAACACCACACATAACAAACTGAGGCAAATATTGTGCTTCTCCAGACTGAAGTATCCGACATGAAATTGTTTAGTTACATATCTCTGAGCCTTGAGATCTCCGTAGCAAATTGCGATAATACACCTGTGCTTTGGGGTCTCGCTCTGTATGAAACGAGGCTTTCATTTGGCATTGTGCTTGACGGTATGTTTAATGACATTAGAGGATGGGGAGTCTTTGATTGTCAATTGTCAGCACCAAAAAAAAAAATAAATAAATAAAAATAAATAAATAAAAACATTGCAGGATTGAAAGATTACTGAGTTCCTCCTTGAGAAGGGTAATCACTAAGTGTTTGTGTTGATAATAGCAGATGAATGAGATATAATACTCCTCATTTGACTGGACACGGCAACGGTGAAGAAGAAGGACATTCTGGAAAGTCTACAGCCTATCTCTTTCCATTATGAGTACTTGTTTAAACAATTAATTAACAATAAAAAATAAAGTGACCATAAAAAGTAATATGGATAAATTTCGCGGAGTAGACGCTGAGAAATGTATGGAGAACTCGAAGAAAAACATGCATTTTATACCAGTACATAAAGGGTTAAGGCCGTGAGTTACTAATGAGATGGTTGGGAGTTCAAGCCCAGTCTCAACAAGCACCAAGCAGCACAATAAACAAACTGATTTGACACGAAAGAAATATTTGAGTGTATGCAAATTATTAATCAAGTTAAACCCCTAAAACTTTTTATGCTATTTATTAATTTTACCCAATATATACCGGATGGCTTTTGAGCATATTGAATTGTCTACCGCTTGTATTACTTAAGCAGCAGTCAGAGTTCCTCTGAATAAGTCATAGCTCTGATATAAATAAATGAACAGCACTGTTAGACACAGATCAGTCATCTGGGTCAGAATCTGCTTCTCATAAGAGCGTCAGTCTTATTGCTGTTTACTTTATTTTATCAAGGTTACATTTTCCCCTATGCATCCCTGAAGAGCAGATGAGGCCAACAGGAAGTTATTCACTGCCCTTTGTCCTGCAATATGCAACAGAGATGGCAATGCAAAAGAACAAACAGACTGGCAAACAGACAAAATAAATATATAAATGAATAAATAAATAACGTTGTGTAAGCAATGTAATAAATTAACAATTTTAGAGGCTGTAAATACTATCATATTTATAACCTGAGCATATTCCCTTTGAACCATTGCACATTTAAGTGTCTATGGTGAAATGCATTCTTCATTATTCCTTCTACCTGAATATGACACAGGAACTCTAATAGTTACATATATGTATATACACACAACCATTAAAAAGTTGGAATAAATTTTGAAACCAAAAACTTCATCATCTTTTGCCGCTTAGTCTGGGGTCAGGTCATGGGGAACAGAATAAGCAGTGAGATCTGCCTGTCGATCTCCTGCTGCATCCTTTGCTCACACAATAACGTGTGAATAACGTGAGATACTTATACTCCTCCACTCGGGGCAGAACCTCATTCCATACCCGGAGCATGCATTCCACCCTTTTTCCGGCTGATAACCATGTGATGAGATTCTATGGCTACTAAATCAGAATGCTTCAACTGCACGTAGAAATTCTACTATTAAAATTATGAACAGAATTGGCAACAAAGGACAGCCTTGGTGTACTCCAACCCTCACCGGAAATTAATTAGACCTGTTGTTACTAATGTGGACCAAGCTCTGGCTCCGGTGATACAGACACAAAAAGGTCCTTAGCAATGGGTCCAGTACACAGTGCTCCCGGATCAGACCCGACAAGCTAGCCCAAGGGACAGAGTCAAAAGCCTTCTCTATATCTACAAGCACATGTGTAAACCACAAACTTATATCCATCAAATGAAGTGCAAACTGAATATGAAATCAAGTCAAGACTTCAACCAGATCACAAATAATATATATATTTTTATTTGAAATAAACTTCATCATCCTTTTCTGTAACCGCTATATCCTAATTAGGGTCGCGGGGAGGCTGGTGCCCATCCCAGCCAACTCAGGGCGAGGGCAGAGTACACCCTGGACAGCTCGCCAGGCCATCGCAGGGCGGAAACACGCTGACGGCTTTGCAGCTACTCTTGTCGAAAGTCAGCAATGGTTCTTTTATATGCCTCATACCATAGACAGCGAGAGACATGGCCGGCCTTTGATAACCCAGTTGGCTGCACTGGGGGGGACAGTGACAACCTTGTGGCGAGTGGGACTCGAACCCCCAACCTTTGGATCAGCAATCCGGCGCCTTATACCTCTAGACCACCACTGCCCCGTTGAAATAAACTTGTCCTTAAAATTTAGCTTTTGTCCAAAATCATACATGTCCATTTATTTTCTTACAGACCTTTGTTATTCAAGCTGTAAATTGCTGTAAAGATGAGGTAATATCAAGAACATTTTCACACAGGCTGGAATGGCTTGATGGGCACTTTCTTCTGTGCCATAACAGTTCAGTCAGGTTGAGATGCAGTACCAGCGCTGGCTGCTAGTTATTGGAAGAATTCAAGCTGGCTCATCTTCACTAAATAGTTCTTGCATAGTTTGGTGTATTTTTCTGTCATTATTCTGTTGTAAAGTGTCTCCAATCAAGCATCAACCACAGGGTATGGGATGGTATTGCAAAATAGAGTCATGGCCTTACATGGCTTTACTTGTTCAAGATCTGTTTTACCTTGTACAATGCTCTCACTTTACCACCACCAAAAGACCTTCAAAACCCCCCCCCCCCCACACACACACACACACACACACACACACACACACTATGTTTGGCAGATTTAATCAAGCACTTGTACAGCTTCCTCATATTTATTCTCACTTTACAAATGTTTTTCTTTGTAATTCATATCTCTTTAACTTAGCCTAATCTATTTATAGCATTTTTCCCAGTATTCCTTGGCCCACTCTCTGTGTTCTGCTGCACATTTTAATATTTCCCTTTTACTTACCAGCTTTTACTGATGACAGCTGACTTGCTACATTAAAGCATCCAACATTATATGAGAGGTGAGTTATTTATATGCCAGGGTTCGGCTTTTATGGGAAGTCTGCTCTCGTCTATCCTCAAATCATTGCTCATTGATGCTCGATGCACAAAAAAGAATGGGGGAACTGCATAGCCGCCATATTAAATTTAAATCACGCAGTGGATTGTGGGTAATGCTTGACAGCTGAGTATGCACAGACTGAGTCAAAAATTCCTATAATTTGTTGTATAATGTAGTTGCCTAGTGATATGCTAATGATAACACAGCTCACTAAATAATCTGGACGATCCATGTTCAATTATAAAACAGTCACAGGGATCATGTTTTCAAGGTTCTGAGGATTAAGTTCTTTTTTTTTTTTTTTTTTAAATTGTGGGTGTGTGTGTCTGCTTGAATATTGGTTGTAAGATTGTGAACGTATGGGATTTCACACTCTGTTGGGGTTATGTATGCAGTACTTAGCTGTAACTTCCCTCTCTGTCAAGTTAATTTTCTTGCCTTTTAAACTGCCATTTCTGCATCTTAACCATCTGTTGAGCTCGGATACTGTTGGCCTTCACTGCTGCCATAAACTGCCATTTATTTTGTTCCGTGTCTCTTGGCTGCACTGCTTCCAGTACATGTATGTAAATATTAGTTTTTGTTTTTTTGTTTTTTTTTGTCCAATCAGATTTCAGATTCAATATGCTGCCATGTCAATCAAATCTGTCTAAGGCCTTCAAAATCAGCAGTGCTGGCCAATGTAACGTAAACTGTATTAGAAATGGGGTTGTTGCTTAACCCAAACTAATTTAAGTTTCTCCTCATAGGGTCAGCTAGCTGGCCTACAATAATGTCATCATTTTCCCATCCTCTGATTGGTTCGTCAGCGCAAAATATGCTGAATTATCTGTGCTGATCTTAATGCACTACTTTTAAGTTTGATTTTTTTTTTTTTTGTTTCTTTTTTTTTAAAGCCCACAATGGCTAACAGAGGAGGGGAACTTGAATAGGGGTCGAAAATTCTTTACAAAAAAAATTGAAGGGGAACTTTTACGGAAAAGCTAGACATAGCTTATTACAAACAAATTTACCAGGAATTTCCACCAGTAAACACCGGTGAGAGTTATGAAATGCTCAGAGTTACTAGCAGAAATCTCTCTCTCTCTCTCTCTCTCTCTCTCTCTCTCTCTCTCTCTCTCTCTGCATGTCTCTCTGAAATTCCACACCTTGTTATCATGTGTTTTTGTATATTTTTGATGATTTGTATAATTATGATGTGGTGGTGGTGGTACTAAGAGGTGGATTAAGTCTGTTAAGTCCCACTTGAAGGCCCATGTACCAAATGCACGGCCCATCACTGGTTGCTGCCTCAAATAATGATTGAAGAACAGCTCCAGGTACATCATTAGGAGTCAAAATGTTCTCCAAAACATAGAGTTCCACTATATGTACATGACACATACTACAGTTATTCATACAACTGGTCCCCTGCTGCTGTGCAGGAAAATTGTTCTCCAGAATGTCAAATGAGACGTGCAGGTCCCCTATCGGGACTTCCAACAAACATGGCAGACCAGAAGAACTTCCAGTTCAAACAAGAATTGAAGACCAAGGGAATGTCAATTAGGGTTTGGAAAAACACTCCAAGTGTTTAATTGCACTGAGTAAATGAAACCAGGCATTCAGATGATGTGGATATGTGGTGGTGTAAAGTGGATTTGTTAAGTCGGGTTTTGTTCACAAGGAAGAATGGACTTTATTTAGGTCTTACTGACCTATTCTAGAACACTCTTGGGAAGAGGTTTAGCACCAGGTAAATATAAAATAACTGAAAACTGGCAATTGTAAGCAAGAGCAAAAAGATGCTGGAGTGATTTCTATGGGGCCTATCATGTCCTTGGAGATATGGATAAGACAATTCTGTGAATATACACGATATGACCAAAAGTATGTGGACACAAGTGTGTGAGCCTTCTCCGAACTGTTTCCACAATGTTAGAAACAGAAAGGTGTCTGTTTCAAAGTTGCAATGTCTTTGTTTGCAGTAAAATTTGCATGTCACTTTATCCGAACTGTCAGTAAACAAGACTTATAAAGATATTGCTTTTCAAAATTGGTGAATTTTAAATCTATTGACCTACACAGAGTTCTTGATAGTTTTGAACTCTTTTGGGCAGCCCGGCAATGCTAGTGCTTTTTGTAGATGATGAAGTGTCTACTCAACCTGAAAAATCTAGTAAAGCTTTTGGAACTATAATATACCTCTCAAAGAATATTCTGCATTAATTTTAGGATAACGCACAATGCAGGAGGCAAAGCATGGCAATGTCATTCTGTAAATTTGTGTCTTTTTGTCTATGAATGATGTCCACATTTAAAGCTTGCACGGATTTTCAAAATATTGCAAAATGTTTGGCAGACAAGATACAAAAATTGGAGCAATGATCTAAAGTGATTTTTTATTCATCTCAGCACTTAATCTCAATCTCCAGATGCTTTGTAGGTATATGATGGGTTCTGTGGAGCTTTGCATGCTTGAAGCTTTTTAAATCTAGCATGGTATTATCGTCATATTCATGGACTTTAATCTAAGTTCTAATTACAATATTATTTTTGTTTTATTTACAACATTATAACTGTTCTGAGTTGAAGACTTCTGTTTATAAAGCAGTACTCATGAGTATAATAAAGGATATGAAACAAGACTGAAACAGAATGGTCAACACTTTGGTTTCAAAGGCAGCCGTAGCCTGATCCCGGATCAAAAGTTCGCTGGTTGAATTCTCGAACCAGCAGAAGAAATGTGTGGTGGTGGTGGTTGAGTGGTCCACATATTCCTCCAGATTCATGACTGAAGTGCCCTTGAGCAAGACACCTAACCCCCAACTGTTCTTCTGACATACCCAATGTGTGTACACTGCTCCGTGTGTGCATGTGCTACTTTGAATTTGTTAAATACAGAGGAAATAAGGATTAATACAATATATATGTATATACTTAAACTATTAAAAACTATTAGTAAAATTTTTAAACAAATCAACTGGAGTAAAAAATCATATGGTTGGGATAACAAATCATCAAGAATATTTAAGGTTTAAGGGCATTTATAGAAAGCATAGGATAAAAAGAGCTTTTTTTAAGGGGGGGGGGTAATCGCTGGGGGCAAGTGAGGTGAGCTGTCACTAAACTGATTCAACAAAATGCACAACAATATCAATATATAATACAACTCAAATTCTAAAAAGAAATCCCTGAGATTTCTTGATGTCAGTACACAGTTTGAGCACTGTTTATGGTTTGATGAAACTTACACCTCTTTTGCTTTCATGTAAAATTGGATGGACAGTGGTGTCCTGGTAGTAAAGGTGTCAGATCACTCCTAAGGTTGAGGGTTCAAGCCACACACTGTATGGGTTGTCACTGCCCCCCCCCCCCCCCCATCTCCTCCAATGCAGCTAATTGGGTTATCAAAGGCCAGCTGTGTCTCTCACTGTCTCTGGTGTGAAGTCCATGTAAAAGAACCATTACTGACTTTTTGACAAGTGTAGCTGCATACTCATCAGTGTGTTTCTGCCCTGCGATGGCCTGGCGAGCTGTCCAGGGTGTACTCTGCCCTTGCCCGGAGTCTGCTCAGATAGACACCAGCCTTCCTGTGACCCAAATTAGGATTAAACGGTTATAGAAAATGAATGAATGAATAAAATTTGATCTCAAACATGTAATGTAGGAATAAATGTGTGTTCAGTAGTTGTATATGCTTTCCTAAATGTATGAGAACCTCATAATACTATTACAAACCAGATTCCAAAAAAGTTGCCACACTATACAAATTGTGAATAAAACTGAATGCAATAATGTGGATGTGCCAAATTTCAATATTTTATTCTGAATAGAACTAAGATGATAAGAAATTGTATCATTTTAAGAAAAAAAAAATGTTGATTTTAAATTTCATGGTGTCAACAAAGTTTGGGCTGGTAGCGATAAGAGGCTGGAAAAGTCAATTCCACTTATAATATACGGCTGGCAGACCAATTAGCACTAATGAGGTCCATTGGCAACATCATTGAGTATAAAAAGAGCTTCTCAGAGTGGCAGTGTTTCTCAGAAGTGAAGATGTGTAGAGGATCACTCATTTCCTCAATGTTGCACAGAAAGATGGTGGAGCAATATCAGAAAGGTGTTTCCCAGTGAAAAATTTCAAATAGTTTGAAATTATCATCATCTACAGTGCATAATATCATCCAAAGATTTAGAAAATCTGGAACAATTTCTGTGCGTAAGGGTCAAGGCCAAAAAAACCACTCCAGATGCCCATGATCTTTGGGCCTTTAAATGGCACTGCACCACAAATAGTAATGTTCCTGTCCGGGAAATCACAGAATGGGCTCAGCAATACTTCCAGAAACCATCGTCAGTTAACACAATCCTATCATGATTAACACAATCCGCCATTGCCAGCTGAAACTCAACAGTACAAAGAAGAAGCCATTTCTAAACAGGACCCAGAAGAGCAGGAGTGTGGCAAAGTGGAAAACTATTCTGTGATCAGATGAATCACGATTCAAAGTTCCTTATGGAAAACTGGGACACCATGTCATCTGGACTAAAGAGGACAAGGACAACCCAAGTTGTTATCAGCGCTCAATTCAGAAGCCTGCATCTGTGATGGTATGGGGTTGCATGAGCGGGTGTGGCATGGGAAGCTTGCACATCTGGAAAGGCACCGTCAATGCAAAAAGGTATATTCAGGCTCTAGAACAACATACGCTCCCATCCAGATGTCGTGTCTTTCAGAGAAGACCTTGCATTTTCCAACATGATAATGCCAGACCACATGCAGCATGCAGCATTAAGTACAACATCATGGCTGAGTAGGAAAAGTATTTGGGTATTGAAATGGCCAGCCTGAAGACCAAATCTTTCATCTATAGAAAACATTTGGTGAATCATAAAGAGAAAGGTGCAAAAAAGAAGGCCTGATGTTCGAGGCCTGTATTAGACAAGAATGGAACAGCATTCCAATTTCTAAACTTGAGAAACTTGCCTCCTCTGTTCCCAGGCATTTGCAGACTCTTGTAAGAAGAAGAGGGGACGCCTCACAGTGGTGAAAATTGCCTTGTCTAACTCTAACCCTAACCCTAATTTTTTTTTTTTTTTTTTTTTTTGAGATTTGTTGACACCATGCAATTTAAAATCAACATAGTTTTCCCTTAAAATGATACATTTTCACAGTTTAAACTTTTGACCCTCTCATCCATATTCTATTCAGAATAAAATACTGAAATTTCGCACTTCCACATCATTGTGTTCAGTTTTTATTCACAATTTGTATAGGGTGCCAACTTCTTTGGACTCCGGTTTGTACATTACTTATCTTACTAATGGTTTTAAACGCTTGCCAATATAAACATAGCACAAAAGTTGCCCATGTAACATGGCACAGTACACATATAATTGTTTTAATCATAGCCTACTACTCATGACACTCTAACCTCCTAATCGAAATGTTTGTACTCTGCAAAAACATTTGAAATATCTAGTGCCTCTGCCTCGCACTGTGATGTTATCCTAAGATTATAAGGAATTTCTACTTACCCTGAGTGGGTGGCCAGCCCTCTGCAGAACATATTCCTCAGCACAAATAGGGAACACACTCACGTTCAGATTCAGACCTAAGGCCAACACAGAGTTTAGAGTAGCCCGTGTGTGTGTGTGTGTCTTTAGACTGTAGGGGAACATGGGGAGCATGTGGAGACCTCCCAACAGAAATGCCCTTGCAGACCATGGTGCTCAAACAACATTATTGCTTGAAGAGACATGGAATGAATGAAAATTCTGGCTTGATCTCCAGCAGCTTGGTACTGATGAAAGAGTTTTATCTTTCTACTTTTGAATACTTCATACGACTTCTTTAGAATTGACCTTGTCTATTTGTTCTAAAAATCACACTGTAGAGCTCATTTGCCAAATAGCTTAATCCTACTAGGATCAAGGGGATCCTCTAGCTTATCTCAGCCAACATTGAGCAAAGACAGGGTGCACCCTGAACAGTTCACCAAACGCTCACAAGAGAAACAAACCATTCACAATGATATTCACACCCACTGGCAATTAGCCAAGTGTGTATGTCATTGGACTGTTGGAGGACATGGAGAAAACCCACGGAAACATGAGGAGAGCATGCACACGCCACACAGAAATGCCCAAGCCTGGGACTCAAAGCCAGGACCTTTTTGCTGTGCAGCACTCTGCCACCATGCCATCTGTTTCAGAGCTTTCAGTCCATCCTTGGATTGAGTGTTTATAGACGTATAGGGTCGAACTTGGCCTGTTGTATAAAGATGAATCTTTGAAGAGTGTAAATTGAAATTGGTCAGTATACTGTATGTGAAATTATCATCCAGAACCCAGGAAATACACTGATTCTCAAAAAGTATCAGATATCATACCATTGTATTTATCCATTCACTTATTCACTGAACTTCTTGATGTGTACTAATGTTGTGGGGATGCTGGAGTCTATCTCAACAAACAATAGTCAAAATCAGGTAGCACTTTATCACAAATCCATCGGAGGCCAACACACACACACACACACACACACGCACGCACGCACGCACGCACGCACGCACACACACACACACACACACACACACACACACACACACACACACACACACACACACACACACTATGGGGAGTTAGGGACACTCAATTAGCTTAATATGCATATTATTGAACTGGTACTGGGGTTCCTGCACAAGCATTGAGAAAACATGCAGGAACGTCCTCGCCAAGATTTCTTATGCAGCTACCCAGAAAAGAATCATTCTTTCATTGCTGTGTTGCCTGCAAAGGAGACACAAATACAAAAATATTTTTCATCTGCAGTTACTCTACTGTTGGAGTTGCATGGAGTAAATTCAGCTAGAAAATACATAAATCAATAAATAAATGGATGAATGAATAAATAAAATGTGTCTTCATTTCAGGCTGTAACTCAAAAAAATGTGAATTATTGCGATGGAGGTGATTCTTTCTTTTCTTACAGTAGTATTTCTGTATGACCACCTAGCAAAGACTTTATATGCTTCAATAGAACCATGAACAGAATACATGCTCAGAATGAAGATAAATGACAGGAGAAATCCCTTTCTGTTTGAAAGGGTCCTGATTCAGCCTTTAGTCAAAGTCCAAACATTTTTACTAAGTGAGGATTAAACTACTGCAACACAACTGATGGTTTGCTACAAAAAAAAATAAAAAAAATATATATATACACATATATATAAGTAATTAATATATATATATATATATATATATATATATATATATATATATATATATATATATATATATATATATATTCAGCTATGAATTTGAAGTTGACATGGTTGACATGAATTTGTTTTCACTTTTTTTTTTTTCTTTAATTTTCTAAACGGCTTAATCCTAATTAGGGTCGAGGGGAGGCTGGTGCCCATCTCGGACATCTCTGGCCCTGGGCAGCTCACCAGGTCATCACAGGGCCAATACACATACAGCTATTCACATTCATACTCATAGAAGAGCCAATTAGTCTACTGTGCAAGCAACCCATGCCTTCTTGCTGTGAGGCAGAAGTCCTGATCACTGCGCCACTGCTGCCTTGTTTTTAATTATGTATTTTAAATGTTAAATATGAACAGTAAGACTTTATCCCATAAATATGTTAATACAAAAGTACCAACATTTAAACCATTCATTCATTTTTCGAACCACTTAATCCTAATTAGGGTCATGGGAAGGCTGAAGACAATCTTTGGGTGAGGCTGAAGTAAACCCTGGACAGCTCCCTAGGCCATAACAGGGCACATTTAAAACAATAAATAGTATTTTCTTTTTTTTTTAGCTTCTACAGTTCTTCAGCATTGCATTGGAGTTAAAATGAATCTTAAACAGAGACAGAGTGCATCCTTCAATCCCGCATTCTATCTAAAGTCACTAAACACTATACCGACGATAACTGTCTTTCAAATGAATGTTTTCACCAGAGCTGGTAACTGTTGAGTATAGTGATTCTATTAGAGATCTGTTAGTAATATATTTTGACCCCTCCTTCAATTGCCACCTTATCGTTGTGAAAAGGGTTTGTGTGACCTAATGATCCTAGGAGCTATGTTGTTGAGGGCACATTGCCCCTGATTGGGTCAGCCAAAGCAAACAGGTCCCAGGTGAAGTTCCAGATGACATGCAGTTCACAAGACCTCTATGCCAAATAAAACATAAACAAGGACACAGTTTCCCTTGCCCGGACGCGGGTCATCAGGGTCCCCCCGGAGTCAGGCCTGGCTGAGGGGCTCGAAGGAGAACACCTGGTGATAGGGCTTCTGCCCATGGAGCTCGGCCGAGCCAGCCCAAAAAGACATGGGTCTGCCCTCCCATGGACCCACGACCTGTGGGAGGGGCTTTTGAGGTCGGTTGCAATGTGAGTTGGGTGGCAGTCGAAGGCATGGGTTCTGTCGGACCAATCCTCAGTCACTGACTCTGACTCTTGAGACATGGAATGTCACTGCTCTGGTGGGAAAGGAGCCTGAGCTGGTGCGTGAGGTGGAACCACTCGTTTCAAGAACTGTTGCTAATGGAGAGAGGCAGCAAGCTGGTGTGGACATCCTTGTTGCCCCCCGTATTGGTGCCCAAACATTGGGGTTCTCCAGATCAACGAAAGGGTAGTTTCCCTCCGCCTCCGGGTGGGGTGACGGGTCCTGACTGTCATCTGTGCTTAGGCACTGAATGACAGTTCAGAGAACCCACCCTTCTTGGAGTCTTTAAGGGGTGTGTTGGAAGGGTGTAATTGGTAGGTACAGCCTCTCCAGTCTGAACCTGAATGGTGTTTCGTTGTTGGACTTCTGTGCTCATCACAGTTTGTCTATCACAGACACCATATAAGAATATAATGTACATAAGAAACAGTTGATGATTGACTTTGTAGTTATGTCACTGGACTTGTGGCCGCATGTTCTGGACACTCGGGTGAAGAGGGAAGCTGAGCTCTCAACCGATCACCACCTGGTGGTGAGCTGGCTTTGATGGGGGTGAGGCTGCCTTCCAGACCTGGCAGACTCAAGCATGTAATTAGGGTCTCCTGGAAACGTTTGGCAGAGTCTTCTGTCCAAGAGGCCTTTAACTCCCACCTCCAGCAGAGCTACAACTACGTCCTTAAGGAGGTGGGTGACATGAAATCCAAATGTGCCGTTTCGTGCCTCTATTGCTGAGGCAGCAGCCCATAGCTGTGGCCGGAAGGTTGTTGGTGCTTGTCATGGCAGGAACCCCCAAACCCAGTGGTGGACAGCTATGGTGATGGGGCTGTCCAGCTGAAAAAGGAGGACTATCGGGCCTTATTGGTTTGTAGGACTCCTGAGGCAGAAGACAGGTACCAGCAGGCCAAAGGTGCTGCAGCCGAAGCTATCGCAGATGCAAAATCTCATGTGTGGGGGCAGTTTGGTGAAGACCTGGGGCGGGATTATTGGTTGGCCTCAAAAAAGTTCTGGACCACCATCAAATTCTTAAGGATGGGAAAGCAGTTCTCCACAAATACTGTTTACAGTGGAGATGGGGAGCTGCTCATGTCAACTGATGATGTTCTTGAGAGGTGGAGGGAATACTTCGAGGACCTCCTCAATCCCACCAACATGCCCTCCATGGAAGAGGAAGATCCTGGGTGTTTGGGTGGGAGTCTGCCCATCACTGGAGCTTAGGTTACTGTGGTTGTCAAAAAGCTCCTCGGTGGTTGGGCTCTGGGGTGGATGAGATCCTCACTGAATATCTCAAGGCTCTGGATGCTGTAGGACTGTCTTGGTTGGCAGGTCTCTGCAACATCCCATACTCATTGGGGGCTGTACCTCTGAATTGACAAACAGGGGTGGTAGTCCCCTCTTTTTAAGTACCTGATTCTGACCAGATGCCTGAGCAATTAACAGGGAATCACACTCCTCAGCCGACCAGGGAAAGTTTATGCAGGGGTATTGGAGATGAGGATCCGACTGATAGTTAAACCTCAGATTCAGGAGGAACAATGTGGTTTCCATCCTGTCCCTAGTACTTTTGACCAATTCTATACACTGTACAGGATCTTGGAGGGGGCATGGGAGTTTGCCCAATCTGTCCAAATGTGGATTTGGAGAAGGCTTTCAACTGTGTCTCTCAGGCTATTTTGTGGAGCGTACTCTGGGAGTATGGCGTTCCGAACCCGTTGCTACAGCCATTCGATCACTGTATCACTGGAGCCAGAGTTTTGGTCCGTATTGGTAACAACAGGTCGAATTCATTTCGGGTGAGGGTTGGAGTCCACCAAGGTTGTCCCTTGTCATTGAATTTGTTCATATTTTTTTATGGGCTGAATTTCTAGGTGCAGCCGAGGCATTAGGGGTTCTGGTTTGGTGGCCATCAGATCTCGTCTCTGCTTTTTGCAGATGACGATGTCCTTTTGGCTTCATCAAGCCGGGACCTCCAGCTCTCATTTGAGTGATTCGCATTCAAGTGCAAAGTTGCCAGGATGAAAATTAGCACCTCCAAGTCCGAGGCCATGGTTCTCAGTTGGACAAGGGTGGAATGCACCCTTTAGGGCAGGAAAGAGGTCCTGTCCCAAGTAGAGGAGTTTAAGTATCTTGAGGCCTTGTTCAGGAGTGAGGGAAGGATGGAGTGGGAGATCAACAGACGGATAGTTGCAGCCTCTGCTGTAAAGCGAAACCTGTACTGGTGCGTTGTGAAGAGGGAGCTGAGCTGCAAAGCAAAGCTCTCAATTTACCAGTCGATCTACGTTCCAACCCTCACCTATGGTCACGAGCTTTGGGTAATGACCGAAAGAACAAGATCACGGATACAACCGGCTGAAATGAGCTTCCTTCGCCGGGTGGTGGGGTTCTCCCTTAGAGATAAGGTGAGAAGCTCCACCAACCGGGGAGAGCTCGGAGTAGATCCGCTGCTCCTCCGCATTGAGAGGGGCCAGTTGAGGTGGCTCGGGCATCAGGTCAGAATGCCCCCCGGACGCCTCCCTGGTGTGGTGTTTCGGGCATGTCCAACCGGGAAGAGACCCCGGGGTCGACCTAGAACACGCTGGAGGGACTATGTCTCTCGGCTTGTCTGGGACCGCCTCGGTGTCCCCCCGGGAGAGTTGGAGGAAGTGGCTCGGGAGAGGGACATCTGGACCTCTTTGCTTAGGTTGCTGCCCCCGCGACCCGACCCTGGACTAAGTGGAAGATGATGATGATGATGATGATGATGATGATGATAATTTTGTTGTTTCTTTTTCTATTTTAAAACGTGGTAGCGAAGCAGTGGTGACAGCCCAGTGATAGAGTGCTGGATTACCAATCCTAAGGTTGGAGCTTCAAGCCTCTCTATCACTGAATTGTCAGTACTGTCCCCCCAGTGCAGATAACTGGGTTATCAGAGGCTGGCAGTGTCTCTCACTGTCTATGGTAAGAGGATCATGTAAAAGAACCTTTGCTAACTTCCGTCAAGAGTAGCTGCTTAGCCCTCAGCATGTTTCTGCCCTGTGATGGCCTGATGAGTTATCCACGGTGTACTCTGCCCTCGCCTGGAATCAATTAAGCTCCAGCCTCCCAGCTATCCTAATTAGGATTAAGCGGTTTAGAAAATGAATGAATGAATCAATGAACACGGTAACGATGACGTAATGAGATCTAAATGAGAGAGATCTACAATTTAGATTCAAGTATCATCTGCTCAGAATAATTATGTATAATTTTAAAATAGTGGACGAATCAGATAATGTCATTCCCATATAGTATGTACTAACATCCATTTACTGACTCCGAATTCTCCAAAATACATTTTCTTTTTTTTTCCTTTTTCATCGGTACACATAAGAAACAGCCTATGATGAAGGCTGTCCCATCACACACAGTCCTGTTGAAGGTGATGACTGATCTATTTACAGCTTTTAACACTAAAGGACCAATACTGCGGCAAGCGGTTTCGTCCTGTGTTCTTTCTGGTCCTTATTTATGTCTTGTCTCTGTGTGATTAGTGAGTGACACTCTTTGAGCCATCACTCACCTGGTTATATTTTCTTCACAGCTCTGTTTGTGTGAGGCCTTGCAATAGTGCTGTGGAAATGCATGAACAAAAAATGTGAAGGGCTGAAAATATCCCAGCAAAGAAAAGCATGAAGCAGTTGGATGGCTCAGTGTTCCCAAATGTTGATGCCTTACTATGTACAAAAACCTCACAGAATTTTGGCAGTCAAGAGCTAAAATGGGAGAGAAAAAGCTAAATTTAAATCTTTGAAGTTCATGTTCATAGCTAAAGAATCTAGGAGGTGCATGAAAAGACATGACCAAGTCATCTGTAAAAAAAAAAAAAAAAAAAAAAAAAAAAAAAAAAATACAAGGAGTGAAATAAGCAAGGAGTCAGTTTGGGGTGAAGTTTGACTGTGTTTTTTTTTTTTTTTTTTTTTTTTTTAACGATTTAATAGTGAACCCAGTTCAATGTGTATCTAAACCCATTCGAAAGCTCGAAACTCAAAATGCTTCACAGTTTTTGAGCTGGTTTGGATGCCACCCTCTGATTGACCCAAAATTCGACCTCTCTAAAAATCTAACAATTCTTGAGCTCTTAGAGTGTGAGGCATGCTTACATAACGTCAGTGCAACTTTATGCACCTTTATGCAGCAGTCATTAAACTTCATCATTAACCTGTCAGATTTTCAGAGAGATTGAATTGCCGGTCAGTCAGAGGGCGGCATCAGACAACTAGTCAACAATCTGAATCTTCCTCTGTCTACAGTTAAAAAGTTCAGCAGTGAAGATAAGACCACCATGAATCCATGATCAGGTCCACCCGGACCAACAGACAGATGCCATTGCTCCGTGAAGAGAGCAGTGGAGAACAATCCCCGTTCCAAGGAAGAAGATATCCAAACCAGCTCAAAAACTGTTCATCAAATAAACTATTATGGCTGAGCAGCAGCATGCAAGTTACTTCATCAAACAGCAAATATCCATTCTAAAATTGTCGGTGTCTATTTACTTATGTCCTGCTTCCGTATAAGTGTGTGGAATTAAGTCTTATTTTTCGTATAATTATTTCTGATCAAAACACATTTTTGGTAAATTGTCATTTCATCCATCCATCCATTTTCTGTAACCGTTTGATCCGAATTAGGGTCACGGGGAGACTAGCGCTCATCCCAACAAACTCTGGGCAAGGGCAGAGAAGACCATGCACAGCATCTCAGGCCATTGCAGGGCAGAAACAGGCTGACGGCTAAGCAGCTGCTCTTGTCGAAAGTCAGCACTGGTTCTTTTACATGATCCTCTCACCATAGGCAGTGATGAAGATGGCCAGCCTTTGACAACCCAGTTAGTGCACTGGGGGGGCAGTGGCAACCTGTTGAGAGTGGGACTTGAACTCCCAACTTAGTGACCCAGCATCTTTACCACCAGGCCACCCCTGTCCTAAATTGCCATGTTTAATGCTAAAAGGCTAATGCTAATAAATTCACCACCACCATCAACAGCTTTATTTAGATTTTTAGCTTTTCAAATGCCAAAATCTGCTCACTAAGATCTGTAGGTTGATCTCAATATTAAAACATTGTTTAGTCATAAATATTTTTTCCTGGCACTGAATTCAACATTGTCACTGTTTTCAGTTGTGCATTGGACCTGTCCAGGTCAATGGTGAAAACCTTTCAACTTAAATTAGTTCAAGGTCATGT
>CM045751.1:22922500-22995000 GCA_024760905.1 Plotosus lineatus | reverse complement strand
ATGGATTAAGGTTCTTTTTTTTTTTATTATTATTTTAGCTGACTGAAGGGCTGTGGTTTTGTTTTATCAAAATGTCTAACAGCACAGTAACTGCATGATTTTAATAGTATACATAACAGGAAATTTCAGCAACACACAAATTCACTGTATGGGCCATTTGCAAAACAGCTTGCAGAGATGGCCCTAAAGTTAGGCCTCATTAAAGTTTCATTCCTGCCCCATTACCAGTGCATTATGGCTGGCACTTGATTTTACACAGGTGCCTCTGCTGCCAAATTATGTGTGATCTGTGTCGGGGAACAAAAATGGCATCCAGGGAACATGAGGTGACATTGCTCTTCATTGACATCTATTGTTGATGAGTTCCTATTTAGGATGCATATCTCTGATTAAAAAGAATGGGGCTTACAAATTTAATAAAGTGTGTAGGACACCTTGTACGATATATGGTCGATTGATATTTAAACACAACTAAATTTAATTAAATATTTAATTTGGCTTCATTTGAATCTTGTGTGGTTGGGGATTGAGGCCCCACTGGAAACAGTTGTCACTGTTGTCCCACAGTGCACCTAACTGGATTATCAAAGGCCGGACATATCTCTCACTGCCTATGATGAGAGGTTCATGCAAAAGAATCAATGCTGACCTTTGTAAAAGGTAGGACGCATTGTTTTCAGCATGCTTCTGCCCTCCTATGGCCTGGCAAGCTGTCCAGGGTGTACTCTGTACGCACCCGGAGTCAGTTGAGATGGACGCCAGTCTACCTGGAACCCGAATTGGGATTAAATGGTTCAGAAAATGAATAAATGAATCTTGTCCATGTCAGTTATATGTGGTTAAATATGAATAGACAATCAAATAAAATGCTCTACCCTGATCCAGTCCATACACTACACTACCCAGCAGACTTTCATGTCACATGAGCTCAGCACAACTGTACAGTGCTCACGTTGATTAATGTCAAGTGTGAAGTATTGTAACTGTGTCCTTCTCAGTGCATACCAAGCCTTAAATTTCCATATTTGATTCTCTGTTCTCTGTTCCGATCTCTGTTTGCCGGCTTTGAGACCAATGTGTCCATTCATCCCCTGTATATGAACACTGTGCATTTGTTAAATATACAGTCGGCCCTCTACTTACGAATCTGTTCCAGCGCCTTTCGTGTCCTGAGGTTTTTGTAAGTAGAGGTGCATTTTACATGTAAAATGCATGATTCGTTCCAAGGCTCCCAAGACTACCCCATAAACCCTTTAAAAAATTATAAAAGTACACCAATTTTGTATTAAATATGTATGAAATATGTGTTAAAAGTAAAATAAAATTATTTACCTTTTTTTTTTTAAATCTCTCAAACCACCCATGTGACACTTTAAATTCTTGGGGTTGCTGGTCTGAAGAACCATCACCCCCACCCTCTTTCACGAGGTCCTTAAATATGGCAGTTGCTTTTTCCGAAATAATCGCCTCCATCACTGTATCTCCGCTTTTAATGCCTCCTTCTGCTTCAATATTGTCCCGATTGTAGAGGGCTTTCGGCCATACTCCTTTGCGATTTCTTTCAACCGCATCCCACATTTGCATTTTTTTATTATCTCCTGCTTCACTTTGATTGATAACGGAACCCACTTCTTCTTCTGTTCAGTGTCACCGGGAATCTTGTACTTGGGTCCATGATGGATAAGAAAATATAACGCTGCAATGATCATGCTCAAAAAAACTCATGAGCCAACAGTCCTGTTCAACTCTCCTTCACGTGTGTGACAAACAGGAAGTATGGGTACAGGAATGGGTACAGTTCAGCTCCCTCCTGGCCATGGGAGGAAAGCAGGGCGGGATACTGGAAGACAGCCAATGAGAGAGCAACTCACAAATTGTTTGAATGTTTGAATGGCATGTTTCAATTTTTGAATGGCGCATATGGCGCTTTTCATAAGAAGAGTTTGTTACGTATACAGAGGACAAAAATTTAGAAAAATGTTTTTTCGTAACCTGGATTTTTCGTATTCAAAGGTTTTTGTAAGTAGAGGGCCGACTGTATATGTAAGATTCCCCCTTGTCTACAGCGCAAACTGTTTGATTGCCTGACCTCTGCTTGTTTACTATTTCTGAGTTTGGACTGTGTTATACACTGTTATACAACGTCGATAAAGAGCTGTTTATCTGAAAATCCCATCTTCCTCCAAAAATTCCCCAACGTGAGGTGCTACAAACAGTTGGTTATTTGAATAAACAATTAGTAGTTGCAGATACTATTATTATTATTATTATTATTATTATTATCATTATTATTATTATTATTATTATCCATAGCAGTAGTAGTATTCAGTCATTCATTCCTTTTCAGAACCGCTTAATCTTAATTGTGGTTGTGGGGAGGCTAGGGTCCATTTCAGCTGATTCTGGGCAATGGCAGACTATACACTGGACAGCTCACCAGGCCATGGCAGGGCCAACACTCACACAACCATTCATGGTCAAATTCACACCTATGGACGATTTGGGACAGCCAATTAACCTGCTGTGCATGTATTTGGACTGTGGGAGGAAATCGAAGAACCAGGAGGAAACCCACACAATCACAGAGAGAACATGCAAACTAAACACAGAAGCTCCCACGCTGGGAATCAAACCCAAGACCTTGTTGTGAGGCTCATAATAATAATAATAATAATAATAATAATAATAATAATAATAATAATAATAATAATTCATTCATTCATTCATTTTTTAAACTGCTAACCCTAATTAGTGTCACAAGAAGGCTGGGAGAAACTCTGGGTGAAAGTACACCCTGAACAGGCCACCAGACCTTTGCAATGCAAGATTATTAGTATACAGTATTATATTCACACACACACACACACACACACACACACACTGTTATGTATGCCTAATGGATTCTATCGGACGAGCCCCCAATTTTATTACGTATGGAATTTAGAAGTAAATTGCCCCGTGAAACCAGTAACACATGAAAGACCACGACATAATCTATATACAATTTAATAATATAAACAATGCAAGGCAAAATAATACTTACATCTTAGAGCTAAACAAAATACAAATTAACCAAAGGGTCCCACAGTCACCAAGCACCTGCAGCATGTTAAATGTAGAAGCGCCGGTTGCGCTGGTGGGGAAAGGCTTGGAATCCCGCGTTAGACAGAAACAAATGATTAAAATCCTCGCTTTTGCTGTGGGCGAACGTGAACGATGGACTTTGGCGATGAAGTCCTGAACAACGAAACTTTGGTGAAGTTACCATGATCCATTGTGGATGAGATGAGCTGCTGTGATGAATTTCCTTAGAGGATCTGCACGCCGAAGAGACCCCAATAGACTGGAAGAGGCAGCATGAAACGGGAAGAGGCTGGAGCCAGTCGGCACCAGGTCCTTAATATAACCTCCTCAAAGTTCCAGAATATTCTATTCTCAATGTTTTTGAATCACCTGACCCGCTACCAGGATGCACGTGCAACTTGGTCAATCTTGAAGTTTGCAGACCCTCTTACAGCCAAGTCATACCATGTGACACTAGTTACAGCACACTCTGAATCTAATTATGTGCACCGTTTACACACTCACATTTATATACATGCCCGTAACACTCTCCCACTTAAAGAAAAGAAAGTTCTACAGAAACTATTTCAAGTCATAACATTCACAGCATCAAAATCTACAAAACATTTCAACCTCTATAAACTGCATCAGCTCCAACTTTACCCCCATAAGGTCATTACTGATCAACAAATCAACACCCGGAACTGGGAGAGTATCGAGAACACCCACTTTAATTTCACCAGACATCAGGCCTGACAAGTCAAATTGACAAAATAGAGAGGAGCTTATACCCTACTTATACCACTTATACCCTACAATTAAACATCGGCAATAGCTGAAGACTCAACAAAAGCCATAACATCCTTCAAAGTCAGAGACCAAAGAGCTCCGGTATCCCTTAATATCAAAATGAGCCATGGGGTAGAATTATTTCCCATAAGTGAAACTGAGCCTGAAGACATAAAAGGTAAATACTCCTCCAGAAACACAGCACCTGACATCGTGTTCTCATAAAACAAAACAAAACAAAACAAAACAAACAAAAAAAAAAACCTCCCCTCAGAACCACCTGAAGCGAAAGGCTTAGGCGTGATAGACCCACAAGCATTTGGGGAACTTGTCGACTGATTTTTGAACTTCAGACTCAATTTCCATCAAAACCCAAAATTTCCTCATCACAGCTTTTTCCTCAAGCTCAAAATAATTGGAGATTTGCACCAAATCAGATATGTTCAAGGCACCGACTTCCTCAGGGGTAGGGGATTTAAGTGTAAACACCATATTTGCTGGTTTCACAATTAAAATAGTGTGTTAATTTAATATTCAAGACTCAATGCCAAATGGATTCGATCCCGGACGAGACCCCAATTCTGTTACGTATGGAATTTAGAAGTAAATTGCCTCGTGAAACCAGTAAAGCACAACAGACCACGACATAAACTATATACAATTTAATAGTATTAACAATGCAAGGCAAAATAATACTTACAGCTTACAGATAAACAAAATACAAATTAGACAAAGGGTCCCACAGTCACCAAGCACCTGCAGCAGGGTACATTTAGAAGCGCCACATGCGCTGGCGGGGAAAGGCTTGTAATCCCGCATTAGACAGAAACAAATGATTAAAATCCTCACGTTGGCTGTGGGTGAACGTGGAAGATGGACTTTGGTGATGAAGTCTCGAACGACGAAACTTTGGTGAAGTTTCCATGATCCGTCTTGGATGAGAGGACTCACCGCAATGGGTTTTCTTAGAGGATCTGCACGCCGAAGAGACCCAAATAGACTGGAAGAGGCTGCACGAGATGGGAAGAGGGTGGAGCCCGTCGACACCAGCTCCTTAATATAACTTCCCCAAAGATCCAGAATATTCTATTCTCGAAATTTCTGAATCACCTGACCTGCCAGCAGGGCGCATGCACAACTAGGTGCATCTCGAAGTTTCCAGACCCCCTTACAGCTGACTCATAGCATGTGACACTAGTTACAGCACACTCTGAATCCAATTATGTACACCGTTTACACACTCACATTTATATACATGCCCTTAACACACACACACACACACACACACACACACAGGTATTATCTTCATGTTCAAGTACATTGATTGCATGAGTAATATCTTATTTAAAGAAATTGTTTAGGGAAATCAAAAATGTCGATTGATTCAAATGAAGTGGACACCTGGACAGTTTTTCGAAGACTTTGGAGCATTAATGCTTCCACAATGTCAATAACTGTATTTAACTAAATGAGTATTTCCCTATACATGCAAAACAAAGGTCTCTACTTTATAGAGAAGGGGGCATAGAGAAGCTTGGCTGGGAAGGTGGCAATGCACAATTCTGGTGGACCAAAGATGTTGGTGTCTGTACTTCACTCTGGAAAGTCTGTGCTTCAGCACACTCAGATGTTTTTTGAGGTGTTAAGGTTAAGGAAACCGATTTCCTTTCAAAGTTATTTTCCAGAAATTGGGTGAATGTTGAAGACTTTATTCAATTCAGCAGCAACTGATGAGCCTGAGCAAATACTTGCTTTGGTGTATGCTACAAGGGAGCATTAAAAAGTCAAATAAAGCAAGGATTTTATTGATTATTTTTACATAGTTTAAGTATTACAGAGGCTGGTCAGGTCAGCTGTGCTTGCTGTCTACCTAGTGGTGCATTTTATACTTATTCAGTTCAATCAGAATGCAATTCAAATTTATTTTGTAATAGCATGTTTAAATGCTGATGTGGTGTTTTTTTTTATACAGTATATACTGTACGGCAACACAAGAGAAGCAAATTAAAACAAGCCACATTTTTAAAGCACAACAGTAGTGATGCCACCAAATGACCCTGGCAAACCATCAGTGTCCGAAATGTTGATTTAAGCATTATTTACTCGGGATAATGTTGATTAAACCTCAAACAGCAAGCCAATCAATCCTGTGTAATATATTCCACTTTTGCTGATATCATATGGGTCTTCATACCTGATGTCAATTCAGTGGCATTTTGGTCATTCATTAATCAGTTAATTACCATAAATTAATTCCAAAATTAAAAATCAAATAAATGCCATTCTCTCTTATGGTTAATTAGATGATATGTTTTTTAGATGATAAAATGAAAATCAAAAAAAATTATATATATATATATATATATATATATATATATATATATATATATATATATATATATATATATATATATATATATATATCTGTAAAAACAAATTAATCAATAAAATAATACTTAACTTAAAATAAAGTTAATATTAAATTAATATTAAATAAATACGAAAATTGTATTTTGAAAATACGAGGCCTGTGAACGCAACTTGATTTTAAAGCAAATGGAGACTTGAGTCTATATCCATGAAAGCATTAAAAGATAATGGAGTTTGTGTGCTGTGAAGTACGCTGGGCTTTTCTGTGCTAATTCTGCTCTTCATTTGGGGTTGAGGAGTCAGCACTTAGGCACACAGCCACACTGATCAGCATTCAGTAAGCACTAGAAACACTGAGCATATAAAAACATCTCCGCACAATAAACCCTCCTGCTGGTGGGGGAACACAGTCAGAAACATTTAGTATATATTTATATCAAAACAAACACAAGGTTCGAATCCTGAAATACAACTACAATAGAGTTGTGCTTGTACATGCATGTGAATGAGTACATGTGGTTACCTCTGTTTGTTTGGAGATGTTCATTATGACACGTAAATTGTGCAGTGCATTGCATGTCACCCCAGATGAGTTAGCTTCCATACTAGAGAAGAACAAAAGGCAAACTATGTAAAACTCAGTGTACCTAGAGATATCCACGACGTGGTGTAATCTACTGAGCCAATGCACTGTTTCGTAAATCAAATAAATAATGTACTGACATCAGTAGAATAAAACTAAATAGATAATACTTTATGAACACTTCTCAGCATTATTAGCTTCATATACCCAGTTTCGTTTGAAGACTGTGATTCACTGTAGTCCGTATGTACTGGAACGATGCATTAACACACAGACTTCCACCCTGAAAGAGCAACTTACCGTAAGGATCCAGTTGAGGTCCTCGGATGCTATTCTGCGGATCCTCCATTTCTAGTATGTGTGTGTGGGGGGGATGTTTATAGGCTCATATTGGTCTTTGAAGCAAATGATGTGATGAAGGGCTCATTAAGTTTTGCTTGTAACATGCCATTTTCCTACCTGAAGTGTTTTATTGTTATTTTGACATACTGTATTAATTTTGAAAGAAAAAATATTGCATCTGCATTGAACCCACCGAAGGTGAGCCCACACACACACACACACACCTAAACCATGAGTACACACTCGTAGCAGTGAGCTGCCACATGTTGGGAGCGCCTTGAGAGCAGTAGGGAGTCAGGTGCCTCGCAAAAGTGCACCTCAGCAATCAAGTTGGAGGAAGGGAAGGTGCAGCTCACTCCCCCCACTACCACCCATTTTACGTGCTGGTTCAGGAATTGAACCAGTGACCTTTAGGTCCCAAAGCTGCTTCTCTACCCATTACAACCCAGTTGACCCAAGAGAGCGTTGCATTGACCAGGAATCGAGGAGAGGTACTTCCGTCAGATGGCCCCTTCAGATTTGTGTCAGTTACCATAATAAGAGTGGGAGGCCGACACACACAATGCAGTTTACATTTCAAAATGAATGCTGTTTAGTGACATCATGTTTCCAGATCATGTTTTTCAGGTAATCTCCCATGAATCTCAACATCAAGGTGCCTAAATTTATACATGTAGTTTTCATTCCTGAATCCCTTTTAAGTTCTCCTGGAAAAACTTGAGGTGCACACCCTGTATTTCTGAAATTTTGTTCAAATTCCTGATGAAACATTAGGAGTTAATCCACTGTGCCAGTACTGTACCTGCACATTCATAGAGGAAACTCATGAGCGAATCATGTAGCAGACGTGCAATGTATATGATCATTCAAATACAGCTCAAGACATTGCTTTAATGTTTACATGAAACATCTGAATGAGGCAAAAATGATCTGCATGACTTTATAATACCATGCTTGTTAATGCATTAGTTATCGATATGTAACCCGAGTTGAAACAGGTGGTGGTCAGGAAGTGCTTCCAGATGACTGGACAACTACAGCTAATGTGATCAGGAAGACAGGTAGGAGAATAATTGGTGTGTCATCTGGAAGGAGAGTAGATCAGGAGACTTGGTGGTGGAATGAGGAAGTGCAGCAGTGGGCTGTCATGTCAAGAGCACCACAGATGCAGTGTTTGCTTTGAGGATGTTAATAGAGAAGTACAGAGAAGGTCAGAAGGAGCTGCATTGTATATTTGTGGATCTGGAGAAAGCATATGACAGGGTGCCGAGAGAGGAACTGTGGTATTGCATGAGGAAGTCTGGAGTGGCAGAGAAGTATGTCAGAGTGGTGGAGGACATGATAATGAGAAATGTAAGACAGTGGTGAGGTGTGCTCTCGGCATGACAGAAGAGTTCAGGGTGGAGGTGGAACTGCATCAAGGGTCAGCTCTGAGCCCCTTCTTGTTTGCCATGGTGATGGGCAGGCTGACTGACGAGGATAGAGAAGATTCCCCATGGACTATGATGTTTGCAGATGACATTGTGATCTGTAGTGAGAGCAGGGAACAAGTGCAAGAAAATCTAGAGAGGTGAAGGTATGCCTTGGAAAGGAAAGGAATGAAGGTTAACCTCAGTAAGGCAGAATACATTTGTGTGACTGACAAGGACCCAAGAGGAACGGTGAGGTTACAGGGAGCAGAGATAACGAAGGTGGATGATTTTAAGTACTTAGGCGCAACAATTCAGACCAATGGAGAGTGTGAAAAAGAGAATGCAGCCATGAGGTGGGGGGGCACTAACCAGTGTCTCTCCCCCTCATGCCGGTCCCAAGCCCGGAGAAATGCAGAGGGTTGTGTCAGGAAGGGCATCCGACGTAAAACCAATGCCAATTACTTAAAATGCAAATCAAAAGTATTACCTCCATACCGGATCGGTCGAGGTCTGGTTAACAACGATCGCCATCAGTGCTGTCAATCAACAGGGTGCTGATGGAAATTGACTACTGTTGGTCGAAGACGTCCAAGAAGAAGGAGAGGTGGGAGGCGGTCCGTAGGGCAGAGAGAGAAGAGGAAAGGCATGAGTCTAGGACTGAGAGTGGGGACTTTGAATGTTGGAACTATGCACAGAAAAGGTAGAGAGCTGGTTGACATGATGCAGAGGAGGAAGGTGGACATACTGTGTGTTCAGGAGACCAGGTGGAAAGGTAGCAAAGCTAAAAGCTTAGGAGCAGGGTTTAAGCTTATTTTATCACGTGTGTGGATGGGAAGAGAAATGGAGTCGGAGTCATCTTGAAGGAGGAGTTTGTCAGGAATGTTCTAAAAGTGAAAAGAGTGTCAGACAGAGTGATGAATCTCAAGTTAGAAATTGAAGGTGTAATGCTCAATGTTGTTAGTGCTATGCCCCACAGGCAGGAGATGAGCTAGAAGAGAAGGAGAGATTCTGGAGTGACTTAGATGAAGTGATGCAGAGTACCGCCAGAGGTGAAAGAGTGGTCATAGGTGCAGACTTCAATGGACATGTTGGGGCAGGCAACAGAGGGGACGAGGAAGTGATGGGCAGGTTTGGTATCCAGGACAGGAACGCAGAAGGACAGATGTTGATAGATTTTGCAAAAAGGATGGAAATGGCTGTGGTGAATACTTTCTTTGAGAAGAAACAGGAGCATAGGGTGACTTATGAAGGCGGAGGTAGGCGACACAGGTAGACTACATCTTGTGTAGGCTTATGTAATTTGAAGGAAGTCAGTGACTGCAAAGTCATCAGGTGAGAGCGCACAAACAGCATAGGATGGTGGTGTGCAGGATGACTCTGATGGTGAGAAAGGTGAAAAGGCAAAGGCAGAGCAGAAGACAAAGTGGTGGAAGCTGAAAAGGAAGAGTGTCGTGTTGTCTTCAAGGAGGAGTTGAAACAGGCTTTGGGTGGCCAGGAAGTGCTTCCAAATGACTGGACAACCACAGCAAATGTGATCAGGACACAGGTAGGAGAGTACTTGGTGTGTCCTCTGGAAGGAAAGTAGATAAGGAGACTTGGTGGTGGAATGAGGAAGTGCAGGAGTGTGTACAAAGGAAGAGGTTAGCCAAGAAGAAGTGGGACATTGAGAGGACCAAGAGAGTAAACAGGAGTACAGGGAGACACAGCGAAGGCTAAAGTAGCAGTGGCTAAGGCCAAACAGAGGGCATATGATGACTTGTATGATAGGTTGGATAGTAAAGAGGGAGAAAATGATCTATACAGGTTAGCACAGCAGAGAAATAGAGATGGGAAAGGACGTGCAGCAAGTTAGATTGATAAAGGACAGAGAGGGAACTCTATTGACTGATGACAGAAGTGTGCTGGGAAGATGGAAAGAGTACTTTGAAGAGCTGATGAATGAGGAAATGAGAGAGAAAAAAGAGTAGAAGAGGTAACCATTGAGGGGCAGGATGTAGCAAAGATCAGTAAGGGTGAAGTGAGAAGGGCATTGAAGAGGATGAAGAATGGAAAGGCAGTTGGTCCTGATGATATACCTGTGGAGGTATGGAAGTGTCTAGGAGAGGTAGCAGTAGATTTTCTGACAAGAACATTCAACACGGTACTAGAGAGTGAGCAGATGCCGGAGGAGTGGAGGAGAAGTGTGCTGGTGCCCATTTTTAAGAACAAGGGGAGACGTGCAGAGTTGCAGCAACTACAGAGGGATAAAGTTGATGAGCCATACGATGAAGTTATGGGAAAGAATAGTGGAAGCTAGACTAAGGGCAGAGGTCAGCATTTGTGAACAACAGTTTGGTTTCATGCCAAGAAAGAGCACCACAGATGCAATGTTTGCCTTGGAGGATGTTAATAGAGAAGTACAGAGAAGGTCAGAGGAGCTACATTGTGCCTTTGTGGATCTGGAAAAAGCATATGACAGGGTGCCAAGAGAAGAACTGTGGTATTGCATGAGGAAGTCTGGAGTGGCAGAGAAGTATGTTAGAGTGGTGCAGACATGTATGAGAGATGTAAGACAGTGGTGAGGGTGTGCTGTCTGTGTGGACCGATTTAATTCAAGGTGGAGGTGGGACTGCATCAAGGGTCAGCTCTGAGCCCCTTCTGTTTGCTATGGTGATGGACAGGCTGACAGACGAGGTGAGACAAGAATCTCCATGGACTATGATGTTTGCAGATGACATCGTGATCTGTAGTGAGAGCAGAGAACAAGTGCAGGAAAATCTAGAGAGGTGGGAGGTATGCCTGGAAAGGAGAGGAATGAAGGTTAGCCTCAGAAAATCAGAATACATGTGTGTGAATGAGAAGGACCCAGGAGGAACGGTGAGGTTACAGGGAGCAGAGATAAAGAAGGTGGAGGATTTTAAGTACTTAGGCTCAACAATCCAGAGCAATGGAGAGTGTGGAAAAGAGGTGAAGAAGCTGCAGCAGGCAGGCTGGAATGGTTGGAGAAAAGCATCCGTGTGATGTGCGAGTAGGAGAGGTCAGCAAGAATGAAGGGAAAGTGTACAAGATGGTGGTGAGGCCAGCGATGTTGTATGGCTTAGAAACAGTGGCGCTGAGGAAAAGGCAGGAGGCAGAGCTGGAGGTAGCGGAGATGAAAATGTTGGAGGTTCTCCTGGGAGTAACGAGGATGGATAGGACCAGAATTGAGTTTATCAGAGGGACAGCCCACTAAGATGTTTTGGAGACAAAGTCAGAGAGGCTAGATTGAGATGGTTTGGACATGTACAGAGGAGGGATAGTGAGTATATTGGCAGTAGGATGCTGAGGTTGAACTACCAGGCAGAAGGCCTCGAGGAAGACCGAAGAAGAGATTTATGGATGTGGTGAAGGAAGACATGAAGGTTGTTGGAGTCAGAAAAGAAGATGCGGAGGACAGGGTGAGGTGGAGGCGGATGATTTGCTGTGGCGACCCCTGAAGGGAGCAGCCGAAAGTAAAAGAAGAAGAAGAAGAAGGAGAGTGTGAAAAAGAGGTGAAGAAGCATGTGCAGGCAGGCTGGAATGGTTGGAGAAAAGTGTCCGGTGTGATGTGTGATAGGAGGGTATCGGCAAGAATGAAAGGAAACGTGTACAAGACGATGTTGAAGCCAGCGATGTTGTATGGGTTAGAAACAGTGGCACTGAGGAAAAGACAGGAGGCAGAGCTGGAGGTAGCAGAAATGAAAATGTTGAGGTTCTCTTTGGGAGTAACGAGGATGGATAGGATCAGGAATGAGTACATCAGCGGGACAGCACATGTTAGATGTTTTGGAGACAAAGTCAGAGAGGCTAGATTGAGATGGTTTGGACATGTACAGAGGACGGATAGTGAGTATTTGGTAGTAGGATGCTGAGTTTGGAATTACCAAGCAGAAGGTCGAGAGGAAGACCTTGATGTTGAAAATGAGAAGATTTATGGGTGTGGTAAAGGAGGACCTGAAGGCAGATGGTGTTAAAGAAGAAGATGCAGAGGATAGGGTGAGATGGAGGCAGATGATTCGTTGTGGTGACACCTGAAGGGAACAGCCGAATAGAAAAAAAGAAAGAAGAAGATCAATAAAATATATAAATAAAACAAATAAATAAATAAATACATACATAAGTAAATTATGCAAATAATATCTTCCTTGCAATGATCAGTGTCCCTGCTGTAATTGTCCATTCATAAAGTATTGCTATTAGATCCAATCTAGATCAGGAATTCAAATTCAATAACTGATTCCCGCTTAAAGGGATTTAATGTTAATTACAATATCAATCATAGGTGCTGATTGGTGACTTTAATGGATCATCATATCTCAGTACAGCAGTTCAAACGTTAACTGGAAATGTCAACTCTGGCTCTTAGGCAAACAATAAAACCTTACAGAAGCCTGTAATTACCACAGCCAACCCTAGACTAGTGAAATATAATGACAGTAAAATTAAGAGAAGCTTTAAATAATTGCTTCACAATGATCTCTCTCTCTCTCTCTCTCCCTCTCTCTCTCTCTCTTGGTTGAGTCTCTGCTTTTTGGTTCTGTTGGCCTCTTCAGAAGGTGAGCTTTGGCATGACCTGGAGCAGTTCACATTTGAGCATAAAGCAGCTGAGCTGAGAGTGAGCTCCACCAAATCTGAAATCATGGCTCTCTGGGAAAGGGTGGGTTTCTTCTTCCAATGAGGGATTAGTCTTTGCATCGAGCTCAGACGTTCAATTATTTCTTCTTCATGGGTGATGATAGAATGCAGCAGAAGATTTAAAGATGACAGTGCTACAACAGATCACTACACTGATCTGTTATAGTGAAGATGGAGTTGAGCCAAAAGGCCAAGTTTTGGAATTACTGGTGTATCTATATTCGAATATTCCCTACGATCATGAGATTTGATGATCAGAAAATGAGAATGCAGATACAAGCAGATGAAATGACTTTCGTTCGGAAGGTGTCTGAGCTCAATCTAAATACTATGGTGTGAAAGTGAGGCATTTTGCTTCTGCACTGAGTCAGTTAAAGTGGTTCGGGGCTCTGATAAGAATTCCTCCTGTTTGCTTCCCTTTAGAGGTTTTCTGGTCATTTTCAACATCAAGGAAGCCCTGGGACAGGGTACAGAAATCATTGGAGACTTTATATCTCACTTCTTGCCCATGATGCCCCAGGTGGAGCAGTGAATGTCTCAGAGGAGAGGGATATCTAGGTTTACCTGCTGGACCTGTTGCATCCATGAACTGATCTTAGAGGGAAATGTACATAACAGGTTGAAATCATTCATTCATTTATTAATTCATTTGTAAAGTTGTTTATTTCTACTAGGGTTGCAGGGAGGCGGAGCATATCTCAGATAGCTATAGGAAAAAAACAAACAAACAAACAAACAAACAAACAAAAAAGAGGGTACACAATGAAGAATACGCCGGTCCATCACAGGGATAATGTAGAACAGCCAGTAAGCATAATGTGCATATCATTGAACTGTGAGAGGAAATTCACACACGCACGGGGAGAACTCAACAGAGAAAAACTACCGCTGAGCCCAGGACTCAAAATCAGATCACCTTGCTGTGAGGTGGCTGTTCTGACCACTACACCACCATGCTGTCGACATCATTCAGTCAGGCTTTAAAATCTCACAGTTCTCTCAATAATAAATGAGATTTTATTGAATGATGAGAAATGCTGAGAAACTGTCATACTTTTCTTCCTGCTTCACTGACCCGTACCTGAACCAACTTAAATCAGTCAATGTCATTGTTTTCCATATATCGCATCTTTCTGTCACTGTCATTCTGAGTTATGAGGCAAAGCATTACATTAAATCAGGAACAATAGATCATTCTAGTTCTAAAATTTCTGATATAGTTTATTATCAACTATTTGCAGATAAACAGATGAGGCACACTGAACCTGTCTGGATAAAACACAACATACAAGGTCCAATGTCTTAGCCATGGGTTGTTGTGTTGTAAAATGTTCAATTTTCTGATGTTGTATCTGAACAGAGTGAAATGAGCTATAATGCAGATGGATGAATGTAAAAGGGCCTAGAGCAGAAAGCCAAGCTCCTGACAAATTGGCTGTTAACTTGATACACACTGCAAAAACTTGGTTTCCGAGCAGTAGGGCCTGGAGTCTGACAGTCACAGTGGCGACAGAGGGATTGTGCTAACGACGCGGAGTGTTCCAGTAAATGTTATTGGTCAGGCTTTTTCATCCACATAAACAATCACAAATCTACACACAGATACACACATTCAGTCACACAGATGTGGCTGCATGTGTGCATGTTGTTAGTGATGGACATCAGACACACACACACACACACACACACACACACACACATACTATGAAATTTGTTGCGTCTGTTTAATACCTGCATGAACCCATAGCTTAATATCACGACCCCCAAAAAACAAACAAACAAACAAACAAACAAGCATACACATAAAACCCCCCATCTAATTCATGTAAGTGCACTATTGATTATTAGATTAGATTAGATTAGATCCAACTTTATTGTCATTGTATGACACATGTGATAAATACAGGGAAACAAAACTCGCTTTGTGGTCCGATTTGATTGTAGCATCAGAGGCCATTCGCTCATCATTACTTAAACCATTTGTCGATGTTTAACCAAAGCAGCTCAGAAACTGCACAGATCTCGAATATGCTTTCCTGTGCTGCACTTAGACTATCATTACTATACGAAGCGCATTCACTCAGGACTGAGAACTTTCATTAAAGTTTTGGTTATAATTATGTTTTATGCATGATTAAATGCTAACTCTAATTAAGAAATGATTATTCTCGTTTTAGATGGCATGTTTGCACTACGGTGGAAATGGATTGATGTTTGGGTGTCACAACTTCATTACAGCGTTCTCAAAACTTTACACGTTCCAGCATGTATCTCACCAATCTCATTCCCCTGAATATTCACATTCCTGTCACATTCTCAACACACCTGGCTCCCTTTCCTGTAGTAACCTGTAATGCTGTTTGCACATGTTAAGTGTGATGTATTCCTCCTGTGTCTTGTTACTGCTGCAAACCAAGTCATTCTTTTCGTGTTTACTTTCAGTGTCACTTTTGCACACCTTCTCACTTTTTATTACTGCTTTGCCTTTGTTTATCTGCCTTGTTGATTGCTAGAAATCTGCCTATTTTGACTATGATTACGGGGCTGTCTGCCTGTGCGTTATGCGTTCCATTTTATCTTCAGAGGTATTTGCTTTCATCCGACACAAGAGCCTTTACATAGACAAAAACACAATAAGGTCGGCCAGAGCTGACACTTAGTTTGAGTGGTGGGTTTCTCATGGTAATCATTAATCTCTCTGCTGTGGATGTTGAAGAACCCATAAAGAGCCTCATTCATTCATTCATTCATTCATTTATCCATTCATTTTCTGAATCCCCTAATCCTAATTAGGGTCACAGGGAGAGTGGCTCTCATCTCAGTTGACTCTGGGTGAGGGCGGGTTACACTCTGGCCAGCTCGCCAGGCCATCGTAGGGCCAACACTCACACAACCAATCACACACCCAATGGGGCCAATTAACCTACTGTGCATGTTTTTAGAATGTGGGACGAAACCAGGATACATGGAGGAAACCCAGCAAGCACGGGGATGTGACGCCGAGTCTCATTTATTGCATTCACCACGTTTCAGTGTTATAAATACAAAATGTAGTGGATTAAGCTTAGTGTAGAAAATGGCAGATATTCAAAATGCACATGTGTTTTTTTTCTCCTTCATGCTTCCACACGTTACTGCAACAACCACTGATGCAAACAGAGATGTATTTACTGCTGTGTTCAGTGCTTTTGAAGTATCCAGCGACTGGAACTGAGAAATCCTTAATTTCCTTGCTTTACTGGGGGAAGACTTTCTGAAATGTATTTGACTCTCTCTGTGCCCAGTTCTGGGGGTAAGAAATGGCACTTATCAGTGGAAAGATCAGCCAGTTCGATTTCCTTTTTTTTTTTTTTTTTTTTTTAGAACTGCCTAGGTCATGTTTAAAGTGCCCAAAGAATATCACGATCCGAGGTTATGAAAATTGATCAAATAGTTTTAAAGTTTTTTGAAGAGTACACTTAGCCAGACAATCTTCTGATGATCAACTCTGTTGTTTTACCAATTACAGTTTTTGAGCACTGCCCACCAGACATGCCAGAATGGCAAATCTTACGAGTTGCAGAAGTATAGGAACATCACCTGTCAAATTCAATCTTGCAAGGAACACCATCATCATCATCATCATCATCATCAACTTCCGCTAAGTCCAGGATCGGATTGCGGGGGCAGGAACCTAAGCAAAGAGGTACAGACAGACGTCCCTCTCCCCAGCCACTTCCTCCAACTCTCCCGGGGGGACACCGAGGCGGTCCCAGACAAGCCGAGAGACATAGTCCCTCCAGTGTGTTCTAGGTCGACCCCGGGGTCTCTTCCTGATTGGATATGCCCGAAACACCACACCAGGGAGGCGTCCGGGGGGCATTCTGACCAGATGCCTCAGCCACCTCAACTGGCCCCTCTCAATGCGGAGGAACAGCGGATCGACTCTGAGCTCTCCAAGGATGGTAGAGCTCCTCACCTTATCTCTAAGGAAGAACCCCGCCACCCGGCGAAGGAAGCTCATTTCAGCCACTGGTATCCATGATCTTGTTCTTTCGGTCACTACCCAAAACTCGTGACCATAGGTGAGGGTTGGAACGCAGATTGACTGGTAAATTGAGAGCTTCGCCTTGTGGCTCAGCTCCTTCTTCACCACGACGGACCAGTACAGGCACCACTTAACAGCAGAGGCTGCAGCGATCCGTTTGTCGATCTCTCGCTCCACCCTTTCCTCACTCATAAACAAGACCCCAGGATACTTAAACTCCTCCACTTGGGGCAGGACATCATTCCCAACCCGGAGGGTGCATTCCACCCTTGTCTGACTGAGAACCATGGCCTCGGACTTGGAGGTACTGATCCTCATCCTGGCTGCTTTGCACTCGGCTGTGAATCGCTCCAATGAGAGCTGGAGGTCCTGACTTGATGAAGCCAAAATGACAACACATCCGCAAAAAGCAGAGACGAGATCCGATGGCCACCAAACCAGAACCCCTCAACGCCTTGACTGCGCCTAGAAATTCTGTCCATAAAAATTATGAACAGAATCGGTAACAAAGGATAGCCTTGGCGGATTCCAACTCCTACTGGAAACAAATTTGACCTGTTATTGCCAATACGGACCAAACTCTACAGCGACCGAATGGCTCATAGCAATGGGTCCGGAACGCCGTACTCTCAGCGCACGCCCCACAAGATTGTTTGAGGGACACGGTCGAAAGCCTTCTCCAAATCCACAAAGCACATGTGGACAGATTGGGCAAACTCCCATGCCCTCTCCAGAATCCTCTGGAGGGTATAGAGTTGGTCAAGAGTGCTACGGCCAGAACGACATGTGCAAGGAACACATTTCGGAAAAATAGGAGACCTTAAACAAAAATTCTTTCAGGTGGACACCTTTTAATGTGTTGCTACCTACCTGTAAAAAAAACACCACTGTGGAATTTCTGAGTTGCACAAAAGAATTCCTTCAGACTTCGCTCAACCATGACAGAGATGTTACTTTTTCACGATATACTATTGTCTTTACCATTACATTACTTATGTTTTTGCTTTGTTTATGATTTTACTATTATGTTATGCACCATGACTGGTTGGTTTCCATTGTAAATTGAGCACATCGTCAGCAAAAAATAAAATTGGGTCAGTCCTGTATAAACTAACCCAGAAAACTGTCACTTGACACAAGTTGTAGTGTAGAATGAAATCACTCAGTCTGAAGTGTTGTGTGCCTGTGCAAATTACTTTTTTATTATTTCTCCCCATTTTCTCACTAATTTCTTCCCTATCACATGACCACCACTCACCATGGAAGGCAAAAGCATGCACACGCCTCGTCTGTCACATGCAATGTTAGCCACCCACTTCTTTTTGAATTATGATGCTGTAATTGCGGGGTGGTCTAAAATACTCAGAGGGAAAGATTTGTAAGAATGTGCCCACAGAGGTCCATGAATATTTGGCGATCACTGTGAGTGACAAGGAAGTGAGCGTATGCCGATTCTCTCTCTCGTGAGGGCTCAGCCAAGGATGGCTGTGGAAATAAACTGGATTTGGACTTGCGATCTCCAGGTTAATAGTCACACACCTTATTGATGCATTGTTTGGGAGAGTGAAAATGACTCTTCATTCGAACTGTTGTTAGGGTGCTAATTTGGTGCAATATGCTAGTACAGTCCATGAGACATTGCATCATCAGGTGCGGATGCATTCCTTGCACCATCTAGCACAGGGGTCTCCAACCACCGGGCCCCCCGACCAGACTGGTCTGTGGATCATTGTGTACTGGGCCGCATAGAATGAATAACCGTGATTAAAATAGACATAAAAATATGTTTTTGCTTCCAGGTGTCTCATTTTGAAAGACAACCAGTTCTACCCTTGCTTAACTTCCGTACTTGACTCTTTGCTGCATATTTATCCTGCATCAGCAATGCGAGCTCGACCTTGCAAAATGAGCCAGAAACAGAGTTCACTGAAATGTTTTTTTTTTGGAAAGTGTACACAAAACAATGATGAGACAGCAGAAGGGTCACAGACTGCCTGCAAAAAGAAAGCTGCATTTAAACGAAAATACCAAGACTCCTACCTGAGTTACGGGTTCATCGCAACAGGTGATTGTTTATATTACAAACAACCTATGGTGACCCACCCACCCCCCTCGATGTACACGGTGATACAAAGGTTGGGGACCACTGATCTAGTGGATGTGCAAGAGGCTATTAAAAGACTTTTGGTTGCATAGCTGACACCCCCTCCCCCCATTTGTTTTTTTTGTTTTTTTTAATAAAATTAAGGTTCTGTCTTTAGACTAAGAATTACATATAATTACATCTCCCGACAAAATGCTCATCTGTATTCACTGTGGTGAGCATTTTCCATCTTCGGAGAGAAGAGAGAATTGAAGGGTGGATAAATTTCTTCATCTAAATTCTGAAAGCCAGAGTCATTCTAATCACTTCAAGTGGCTGAAAACAGCACAACAAGGCTGAGCTTGAATGAGATTGAGGTTGATGATCTGAGGTAGAGGAAAAAATAGAAGTGGGTTGAGAGAATGCTCAAAGTGGATCCAGGGGAGCTTGTCGGCATGGCACTCATAAAAATAAATAAAGTATTCAATACAAAATCTTAGTTTTTAATCAGAAGCTTGAAAAAACAAACAAACAAACAATAAACAAAAAAATGTGCATTGTCCATTCAAAGTAGTAGAACCCAATTACACTATCTATCTATCTATCTATCTATCTATCTATCTATCTATCTATCTATCTATCTATCTATCTATCTATCTATCTGTGTGTGTGTGTGTGTGTGTGTGTGTGTGTGTGTGTGTGTGTGTGTGTGTGTGTGTGTGTGTGTGTCTGTGTGTGTCTGTGTGTGTGTGTGTGTGTTTAAATATATTTTAAAAAATATTCAACTAAAAATAATACTAAATTAAAAAAAAATATATATATATATATATATATATATATATATATATATATATATATATATATATATATATATATATATATATATATATATATATATATATATTAAAACACAGTTCCCACATGGCATATAAAGCCAAGTCAGCTTTCCACAATAAGGACTTCAGGTCCACAATCAAAATGCTGGTGGTAACATGATAGTGATGCTTTGCTGCTGCGAGGCTTGAGTGGCTTAAAGATTTTTTTTCTTCCCGAAATAATCAAAAAGTACAAAAAGAATGTCCCAATACAGGTCTGTGATTTAAAACTCAACTGAATTATAGAGCAGGACAGCAATCTGAAACATAAGAGTAAGCCACCTCTGAATTGTTCAACACACATGTATGTGATTTTGAAGTGATCTCGTCAAAGTCTTAACCTAAAACCCTTTAAAACGTTGTGCCAGGAGATGAAAAGAGAACTTCATTAATTTCCTAAGCCACTTCATTCTAATTAGGATCCATCTCAGCCGACTCTGGACGAGGGCAGAGTATGCCCTGGACAGCTCACCAGGCCATCGCAGAGTAGAAACATGCTGATGGCTATGGAGTTCTTCTTGAAGAAAGTCAGAAATGGTTATTTTTCATGAACTTCCCACCATAGGCAGTGAGAGACATGGCCGGCCTTTGATATCCCAGTTAGCTCACCTGGGTGAAAAGTTCATCATCAAAAATGTTTAATGTCAGTCATTTAAAGTAATTTTAAAGAAAAAAACAGCAAAAAAAATGTCTATAACAGTGATGACTGAGCTCCTTTTTCAAAAAGTCTTTCCAATTGTTGCAGTTGAAAGTGGTACAACCATGTATTTATTTTGGGGGTAATTACTTTTTATCCCCCTGGTATATGATGTGTGGATATAGTTGTCAGCTTGTCTGTTTGTGCACCTGTGTTCTGAGACAAAAACTGAGGAACTGTTTGAGATTTCTTCATCAAATTTGGCAGGTACTTCTAATAGGCAGTGTATTTGAAACTTTTGAGATTTCAGGATCTCTGCAATTCATATATTCTGAAAGGTGGCGGCCAGGGGGACGCGTCATCTCCTGATGACATATATTCACAATGGTGCCATAGATGTTGATGAGTTTTGTCCTAGAGTAGATCACAGGGTTATTTGAAAACTATATATGAGAAGCTGAGGATCAAAGTTCACATTTTTGATCAAATTACCTAAAACCATACATAATTATTACAGATGATAATCTTTTTTTATGTCTGTTCGCCTTTCTTTTATTTTTTATGTCTGCCGTAGAATTCAACATGGAATGTTTTGTTATTGTTATTGTTGCTGTTGTTGTTTTCAATTTTGAGTTGTTTAGTGTTAACCCTTTAATGCCACCAGGACCATATGGTCCTCTTTCAAAAATGCTAATAACTACTATACACATTGTACTCAGTGCTGCTCAAATGTTTTATACTTGTTGTGGCATCACCTGATGCAACACAGCCTGGGCCCACGTGCCTCAGTCAGTTGTGAGACAACCTTAAGTGTGCATGATTGTGTTGTTAACGAATTTGTGAGTTATTATCTGTTATTTTTATGTTATTATTTTGTTATTATTATTATTAGAGTTATTATAATTTTATTGAAAGAAATGTGTTTAAGGTGTTCCTTAGGCCTTTTTATTGGGAAAAACTAGTTTTTTTAACTGCAAAAAAATAATTTAGGCATTAAAGGGTTAACATTTTCAAAAAATAAACATTTTTCCAATGCTCTGAATATACATTTCAATGTCAAACTTTTCAAAATGATTTAAAGAAAATCCCGACCAGGCCTTCATGCAGTAGAACTGGACAATAAATATGTTCATTTTTAAATAATAATGAAATATGTGGTGAATATTTTCAAAAACACTTTGTGTATACCCTCAGTCGGATACCCATTTAAGCATTGTTTGATGTCAAAATGACTATCATGTGGAGCAAAGTCCAAGATATATGATGAGCAAAAGCTCAAAGTCCAAAAAATTGTTTATTGATGTCCCAAACTTTAATATTACCTTAAATTTGAGACATCAACAAATAAAACTTGGTAGTTTTGCTACTTTGTTGGTCATAAAAGATTGCATTTTTTTTTCTAAAATAAAAAAAATGAGAAAATGGGGGGGGGGGTGACTTCGTCCTTATTGAACATCAACTTCTTGCATTTATTTACTCAGGTTGTATTTTGTACTTTAGTAAATTTAATTGGAGATCAGAAACATTGTTATAATTCAGTGGTTCCCATCATTGAACCTGGAGATGCACATTTTAGTGTTTTTCCTGCTCTGTCACACCAACTTCAAATCAATGATAATTAGTTTATGAGTTGAATTTTGTGATGTGTTAGGAAAAAAAATCAAGCCATAGAGTCCTTCAGGACTAGTTATGAGACTCCAGCAAACGTATAAGCAAACGTAAATAAAATCATAAATGAGTAGATACTTTTTCAGGGAACTGCACAACCCCATACAACTTACAGAAAGTCAGTTGGGCTTTTAACACCTGAGCTTAGTGGCTTATCAGCCGGAGCTTATCCATATTTCTGTAGCATGAAGTAACTGGAAGTTCAACTCCTCCTAGATCGAAGGCTAGTTCATCACATGTTACCTTCACAGATTTTTTACTTGAACCAATATATCTGAGTGGATAGAGGCACACTTGTGGTTAAATGCCCTCCACAGAGGTATTAACCTGGTGTGGGTCAAATGGAAAAATATAAATGAATTGACATGACAACCATCATGCCACCCGAATGTAAAAAAGCAAATCAAAGCCTACAGAATTAAATATTGTATTTAAACTTGGTTATTTTTATTTAAATTTGTGTTACTGTATATCAGTGCAGATAAAAATTAATAACTACTCTAATTTTTAAAATAATAATATTAATTATGCATAACTGATACAGTGTCAGTATTAGTTTAGAATAAATTATTTAGTCTGTTATCAAAAATTTAATCTGAGGCATCGATCTGCTTTGAAAATGATTTTTCTATTTATTTTACAATTCTTTTTTTTTGTTTGTTTTTTTTTTTTTTTCTGTTTCATATCAAGCCAGCTGAATGAACTCACACGATTGGCTTTCAGGCCCCATTTCCAGTTGCAAGCCAATATACTAGTACAGTATCAAATATTCTTTAAAATAAATACTGAGTACTTACCAGAAGTTTGTTCTATTTCCATGTCCTTTCCAATTATTGGAAACTATAATCTTCATCAGTTTCAAACAAATTATTTGTGATTTAAAAGCCCAACCACAGAGATGGTTAGTGTAGCACATCAGCTGGAAGTGCATTGTAAGACAATCTGCAATCTGTTTTTAAAGAAGCCAATATATTGACAAGAGGGCAGTGGAGGCCTCATGGTAAACATGCTGGATCCCTGATCCTAAGGTTAGGGGTTCAAGCCCCACTCGCCATGGGTTGCCACTGTCCCCCCAGTGCAGTTACTGGGTTAACAAAGGTCAGCCATACCTCTCACTGTCTATGGTGTGAGGCTGTAAAAGAACCGTTGCTGACTTTTGACAAGAGTAGACTGCAAAGCCATCAGCGTGTTTCTGCCCTGTGATGACCTGGCAAGCTGTCCAGGGTGCACTCTGCCCTCACCAGAGTCAGCTGAGATGGGTACCAACCTCCCTGAGACATTAATTGGGATTAAGCGGTTGCATAAAATGAATGAATAAAGGAAGATACTGACAATTAATTGATTAAAACATTGATAAATAAGTGGTCAGGTGCCTTTTTTCAAGCTGAAAGAGATTTAAAAAAAATAATAATAAACTCTAGCCTGTAGGTATTACTGAGAAAAGATCTGCTGATCTGAAATTCCCATATACAACTCTTATTAAAAAGCAGTGAACACGACAAATCAAGGTGTTTTATGGCCTATTCCTGAGCAATTAAACTAAGATGCTTTTAGTGGAGGCTTTCTAATATTCTACCCTTTGTTGCTGTTTGTTTTGTTCAACTGCAGCAATCATTAACTCATGCAGCAGATTCTCAATTGAATAAAACTCTGGGGTGTAATTAAGCCATCACAACATGTTTATATATCGTGGCAGTGGTGGCCTGGTGGTAAAAGGTGCTAGATCACTGTTCCTAAGATTGGAGGTACAAGCCCCACTCTCCATTGGTTCCCCCCCCCCCCCCTGCAGCTAACTGTTTTCAAAGGCTGGCCATGTCTCTCACTGTCCATGGTGAGAGGACGCAAAAGAACCATTGCTGACTTTCGTCAAGAGTGGCTGCATGGCCGTCGGCATGTTTCTGTCCTGTGGTGGCCTGGTGAGCTGTCCAGGAGGGATTCTGCCATTGCTAAGAGAAAGTCGATACATGCAAGGGTCAGTGATGCCAGAAGCATGTCAACACACCAGTAGCCAGCATCCATGTTTAAAAATTATCCTTAAATCACTCAAATGTTGCTTTCGTTTAGTCCCACTGGAAGGTGAGTATTCATTTCAGTGTCAAATCTCTGGGAGATTGAAATTTGTTTTGTCAAGAATTGCTTTGTATGGGACACCATGCCATCATTTCTCCAATTCTCACCACTTTCCCAGTGTGTGCCAATAATAATCATAAAAAAAAACCATCTACATAGTTCAGTGCTTCAATTATCCCCCCCCAGGAAGAGGAAACATTTGTGCTCCCCGATATAAATAGTGTTATTTCTCTAAAAAATTGTTATAAGTAATCCTCTGCATACACTGTATCCTTATTAACATAATAAATCCTTATTATCATTATAGAAAACAGACGTTCCTCAACTTATGCTCATTCGTTTTACGGTTTTTGCTTTTTTCCATTTTAAGTTTTTTTTTTTTTTTTTTTTTTATTTCCAGAAAGAAAAAAAATGATGCAATCACGTAATGACGCTGTGTCCATTATTTACAAACGATAGACTGAATGTACCCCTCCTTCTTCCCTCTTCAGGGACGATGCAAACCCTAAAGACAAATTTCATACTGGATCGGTCGAGGCCCGGGTTAACAACAACCGCCATCAGTGCTGTTAACCAACAGGGTGCTGGTGGAAATTGGGCTACTGTTGGTCAAAGAAGGAGAGGTCAAAGAAGAAGGGCCGGGAGGCGTGTCTGTAGGCGGCGAGTTTTGTGAATTGTGGTGAAGGTCAACATGAAGGTCGTTGGAAGGTCGTTGGAGTCAGAAAAGAAGATGCAGAGGATAGGGTGAGATGGAGGCGGATGATTTGCTGTGGCGACCCCTGAAGGGAGCAGCCGAAAGTAAAAGAAGAAGAAGAAGAAGAAGAAGACTCCCAGCCATAGATGGCAGTGTGCATTAAACCGTGTTCTAAGGGTTACAATTAATATTTTCAAACAATTAAATATGCAAATATTTGCAGTCTTCTTCTTCTTCTTCTTCTTCTTCTTCTTCTTCTTCTTTTCCTTTCGGCTTTTCCCTTCAGGGGTCGCCACAGCAAAGCATCTGCCGCCATCTCACCCTGTCCTCTGCATCTTCTACTCTTACTCCAACTACCTTCATGTCCTCCTTCACCAGATTCACAAATCTTATCTTTGGTCTTCCTCTAGGCCTTCTGCCTGGTAGTTCCAACCTCACCATACTACTACCAATATACTCACTTTGTCTCCAAAACCTTTAACATCTGCTGTCCGTCTGATGTGCTCATTCCTGATCCTATCCATCCTCGTTACTCCCAAAGAGAACCTCAACATTTTCATCTCTGCTACCTCCAACTCTGCCTCCTGTCGTTTCCCCAGGGCCACTGTTTCTAAACCATACAACATCGCTGGCCTCATCACCGTCTTGTACACTTTTCCTTTCATTCTTGCCGATACCTTCCTATCACAAATCACACCAGACACTTTTCTCCAACCATTCCAACCTGCCTGCACACGCTTCTTCACCTCTTTTCCACACTCTCTATTGCTCTGGATTGTTGAGCCTAAGTACTTAAAATCCTCCACCTTCTTTATCTCTGCCCCCTGTAACCTCACCGTTCCTTTTGGGTTATTGTCGTCCACACACATGTATTCTGTTTTACTGAGGCTAAACTTCTATCCGCTCCTTTCCAGGGCATACCTCCACCTCTCTAGATTTTCCTAGATGTTCAGTAGACATATTAAAATTGTTATATGTCTGTTGAAATATGCCTTGAATTGTAGAAACACTATGTACTAATTTTATATCAGAGGTGAGGGTATTTTGCATTAAACTTAATGATATAGCAAAAGCCAGAGAGCTTCTAAAGCATCAAATAAGTATTAATGTTGAGTATGAACCAATCATGAGAAAGTGTTCAAAAGAATTTCCAAAGCATTACTGTGAAGAAATTCATCAATATTCGGGGAAAATATGGCACATTACCATGAACTCTTCTGAGTCTCTCCAAAACTATTAGAAAGACATCACTGGAGGAATTTCTGGGACATACTGGTTGTGTTCCACTGTAACAGCAGACTCACATATTCTTTATATATTTGGGAAGCGTTTTCTCACACACAATAAATAAATAAATAAATAAGTAAATAAGGTTGACAATTTTCCATTAGTAAGAGATAATTCAGAAATCCTTGCACCTTTCCATTTCTGCATTAACTGCTGGCAGGTCACAGCAAACTAGAAAGGTATTATCTTAAATAATGAACAGGGTTTCTCTGAAAGCACGTTTACACCTGGCCTTTCCTCTTCACTCGTTTACTTTCTCTTACACACCTCGATTCTCTATGCTGGATATTTTAGGTGGAAAAAATAATTCCTGCATAACACTATAAATGGGTCATACATTCCTACAAAATAGGCTTTGTTCAAATTGTTTTCATGTAAAGTTCCACATGCACTCCTTTAATTGGTATCTAGACTGTGAAAATGGCTAAAAGGAAGGACACTGTACTCTGTACTTCATTATGAGCTGAGGTGACATAAAATATAAATGTAATACAATCTGTTTTAAAGGAAATTTTCTTTACATGCTTGGGGCACACTCTGTAGGGTTTGGAGTTTTTTTTTTTGTTTTGTTTTGTTTTGTTTTTTTAATAGTCTGAATGTATTTGAATCAAAATCCCTTATATTATACCATCCTAAGATCCCAAGATAAGGAGCCTAGAGCAATAACAGAGCCCCTGGGGCACATTTATAGCTAAATGTCTTGCTCAAGGCACAAGCTGAAATTCCAGACTTTAACCTTAGTCTGCTTAAGGTCAGTCCCTGCAGTGCACATTGATCTGAATCCATATAACTGGACAACAAAGACTTTGCTTCCTGAATGCTTTGGGGTGAATGTTATGGATTTGGACTTTGATCATGAAAATCACCTTAAAGTGAATATACAGTACAGATCACCCAGTTTTGTGATTTCCCTTCATAAGTGCCCTAATCAACTGAGAGATTTCCTTTCGGCTTTCTCTCTTTATCAGGGCTCGCCTCAGCGAATGATCCAACCAAATAATTTTACATTTTAAAAATAAAACATTTCCTCATCTTTGATACAGTATCTTTGGATAAAGGCGATTGAAGTGAATTAAATTGAAGTCAAACTCATTGTTTGTTCACAAACTTGGCAAATAAATCTAATTCTTATTCTGACATACTTCAGTGAATGGGAAATAAAAATGTACATTTTGAATTCAGGCGATGTGGTGGCTGGTACACACGCCCCACAGCAAAAAGGCCTGGGTTCGATTCTCAAGCTGAAGCGTTTCTGTGTGGCATTTGCATGCTTGCGTTGGCTTTCTTCCAGATAATACAATCCTCATACAGACCAAAAGCATGCAGAATAGGCTGATTGGCTGTTCCAAGTTGCCCCTAAGTGTGAGTGAGAATGGTTGTGTGTATATATGTTGGCCTTGTGATGGACTACTTAGCTAATCAGGTCATAACCCCCTCCACTCAAAGATGGGCACCAGTTTCCCTGTGATCCTACAACTATTAAACAATTTGCTAAATGAATGAATGAATGAATGAATGAATGTCCCTTGGCGTGAGCTATGTGGAATGTACTGTACCCATTTACATTCCACAGGAAATTGTGTGTTTGTCCGTCCACAGTCCATGGGTGTGTGCTAGGTCGTAGTGAGTTATTCAGTTCAACTTCAGCTCATAAAAGTTCAACTTCACCTTTAAATTAAACAGAGAACGTATCCATCTGAACACTCGGCTGTGGTAAGTTTTTAAATATGAATTGTAACTAAAGTCATGACAGTATTAAAGTTATTAGTAGTATTAGAGTGAACATGTCATTCAGGTAACATAACCTAATGTTATGCCCTATTATGCAACAATGAACAATGTTATTAAAGCATCAAATTTGCAGAATTTTTACACCAAAATTAAAATTTGAGAGTACTATGCAATATTAGACGTTTCGTGCTTTTTGTTGCCACAGGAAATGTCAGTGAATCTGTATGTTTCCTCTATCAGTTCATTCATTTTCTGTAATCGCTTAATCCTAATTAGGGTCACAGAGAAGCCGGTGCCCATCCCAGCCGACTCCGGGGAGGGCAGTGTACAGGCTGGGCAACTTGCCAGGCCATCACAGGGCAGAAGCAAGCTGACGGCTATGCAGCTACTCTTGTCGAAAGTCTGCTCCACCAGTTATTTTCATAATTAAAACAAAACTAACAAAAAAAATCACACCTTGAAACCTAACTACAGTAATTACAATCAGATGTTCTAGATTAGGTCTAATTGATTAGAGCTGCGTGCAAAAAGAAGCTGCATTACTCGGCCATGACACTTATGGTCTGGGGTTTTCATTCCTGTTGATGTATATGATGTCATCATGCCTGTCACAAGGCAAAGAGGCAGGCAGGATGCATGTGCAGAATCAAAATAAATGTTATCAAAGTGTAGGCAGGCAAGGCCAAACAGAGAAATTTAAACAACATAGTCGATGAAGTCTTGAAAACAGACTAATAGTCTTACAGAGAGAAATCCAAAAAACATAGGTTATTACCAGGCTGGTATTCAACATGAAAACAAACTTCAAAGGTTCAGGTAATTATGAGATGACAGGAAACAGAAACAGATCAATACGACCAGAAACAAAGGCTCAGAAACGCGCACAATCCAACTCTCTTAAAAATGGAGGTACCAGGGTGTTCATGGAATGGTAGCAATTCTTGACCCTGGAATGGTACATATTCTGAGATGAAACTGCATGTCCTTCAGTTCCAGACCATTTTTGTACCTTTATTGAATTAACTAGCAGATAATAACCATGTAGCTAATAATATTTATGATTTTTTGCTAATTTGCTCTTGCAACCCTACAGATAGTAGCAGGAATTTTTAGGGTTAATACAAATTTGTTTCTTTTTTGTTTATTTGTTTTGTATCTTTTTAGATAATTTCTGCTCATCAAAAGCTCCACTTCCAGTTTTTAAAGAGCAAAACTGTGCTACTGAGGGAACAGTTTATATGTTCTTGGCTTGTACGCTCAATGATAAGAGCGAATACTGTGCAAGTAGCATTGCAGCGCTGACAGTGACCTTATACATGGGATTAAAAACTCCTTGATGTGGCTTATCTGTGCTGCACTGCAGAATGCCTGCGCATTTCATTCCACATCCTGGGAACTGGAGTCCAATAGCACGAACGTGAAAGCGATTGCCCGCCTTCACTGTGAAGAAAAACACATGGTGGATTAGTTCACATGGTGAATGGGTAGATGCTCGTTATGACCTTCAGAAAAAAATATGCATTTTAGAAGACTGTTAGAAATATTGAATAATGAGCAAAATACTTCCACTGTGTCCTTGTTTGTCAATATGTGCTCAGGCATTTATCTTCTGACTTCTGAGTCATTTTGTGTATGATCTGTTCAGTTTGCCTATTCCTGACCCTCGGTCTAGCCTGTGTTATTGTGATATTCTGCATGATCTTTTTCTACCTCCTAGTTCCTTTCTTTGCCTGGCCTTTAATGTTCCATATACCTTATCATTTGAACTGTATTCAACTGTACCCTGTAACCTTGATCTTGAACTTATTGGATTTGTCTGCCTGGATCTCATAACAAACTATTTTTCTCTTTTTTTTTTTGACCACCTTTACTGTTTGTTGCTCAGTGCTGCATGGTTTGCTTAAGATCAGCTATAAATGAGTTTGAAAATTCGAATGAATTTAAAATGTACATTTTACATGTATATTTAGACATATTTTTTTCAGTGTTCTGGGTTTTGTTTTCCTATGTTTTTTCATGTGTCCCTCCAGGCTGGTGGGCGTTGCCTCACCCCCTCACCCACACCCAATAGACATAATTCGCATTATGACTGCGCATGTGCAGGGAACGTGACCCAACAGCTGATCCAAGGGTCACTGCTACCAAACTTTATTGCAGCCACTTGCTGTTGTATGGGAATAACGTCTGCCTTAAGCCTTAAATTATTGACATGCCAGGTGTGCATTGTGCCGCAGTGAACTGTGGAAATGGCATGTATCATCTTGAGCGTTGGAAAAAGATAGTTTGCAGTATACATGCTTGCAAATTTTGGACTAACACGTGTACATGTCTGCCGCTGTTCACACTATTTACCTTCCCCACCGAGCTGAAGGATTCGGAGTGACGCAAACGCTGAATTAAAGTAGTAAGTTTATAATTAAAGTGTTCTTTATTCAAATTCATAATCCCCATAGACTACTATATTACCTTTTATTTACCTGTTAATTTATCATAAAAATCGGTGATGCCAAATTATATATGTAAATTATCATTACACATCATAGACTTAGATCTTGATAATTGCTGTTATGTTAATGTGTAATATAGACATGCAACAACAGCTGTCAGATCACTCGGTGACAGCTATAAAACTTGTATTTACCTTCTTTGTAGTCATTATGAAGTTGCGCTAGTAGAGGTGCCTGGTCCTTCATTATCAAAAAATCTGCTATGTCAACATACATACACGGTGGCCACTTTCATAAGGCGTCATTTTCTGTCTCCCAGCCGTATTCAAGTCCCAAGGGGTCGGAAATCGTCACAATTTCCTCATCCACTTCAAATGTCAACAAGCTGGCATAGTCACATTGGACTTGTTTAGATTCCTCAGCCTTTGACAAAACTATCGGCAGTTTTTGTAACGTCGCCGCAAATGCAAGCGCGACAAGTTCATTTTTACGCTTGCCGGAACAACCGGGAAGACCCCTACGTATACAATATGCCCGAAGGTCGCGAACTTTCCATAAATTAAACACATCAATAGTGCAGTTCTCATCCACATCAAGGTTTACTTCCGCCACGTTTGGTAGCCGAGATCCCATGATGCCGTGCGCGAGCCGAGATGCGAATTGTGTCTATTCTCTCCACACACCTGTTCCACATCCAGTCTCCTATTTATACCCCAGCAAACCATTTCCCTTGTGGTTGGTTCGTTGATGATGTTTTCAGTACCTGTGATCCTGGCTGCACCAGCTTCAAAATCACACTGCTTGTTTGTCTACCTGCCAGCCCTGTCTCAGCAAGTTCTACCAGCTTACCTACGGTGCTTAGATCTTTTGTCTGCTCTTTAATTTTCTGCTGCTAGGCAGCTCACAGTAAAGGTTTTTTTACTTTCCTTACTGCCACTCAGTCTCCTGTGGGCATGTGTTTGGGTTCTATCTAGTGTGCCTGTACGCATTCATTCAGTCATTTTCTGAATTACTTAATCCTAATTAATGTCACGAGGAGCCCATCTCAGGCGACTCTGGGTGGGAGCAGAGTACACCCTGGACAGCTCGCCAGACCATTGTAGGCCAGAAAGATGCTCACTATGCAGTTATTATTTATGAATGACAGGAATGGTTCTTTTATGGAGTTCTCACTATTGACAGTGAGAGACATGACTGGCCTTTGATAACCTAACATGTAAAAGAACCATTGCTAATGTTAAGAGTGGACTGCATAATCACCATTTTATTTGTTTTTATTTATATCTTATTTCTTTTCTTTTGTACTGGGGTGGCCTGGCAAGCTGTCCATGGTGTAATTCTATGGATTGCAAATCAATTTAATTCAAAGTAAATTAAAATTCTGTCTCATGTTTCCATTTAAATTTATGGCATTTTGGCATATTCCCTCAGCCAGATCTACTTACACTTGTCATTCTAATAAACTAAGTTGAGGGTGAAGGGTCTTACTGAAGATCAGCAGTATCAGCTTGGTGGCACTAGGGCTTAAGCCCGTGACCTTCATATCACTAATCCAGAGCCTTACCCACTGAGCTACCACTACCAGCAGTGATTCCAATTGCTCTGGGGGTAAATGGTAAGTGCATGTTCTTAATGTTAAACTATGACCAATGCATGTTAATCAAGTCATCTTGATGATTGACATATCAAAACCTAAGAGTAGAGTTTAAAAATATGAGTTAAATACTTATGGGAATACTGTCACATTCTGCTGCCCAGGCCCCTAAAAAATCTGTACTGCACCTTTAAAAGCCTTCGTGCTGCAGTTCAGTTCAGTTCAGTGTAGCCTGTCACCCCTACTGGGACATAGGCTTCCAACAATATCCCTCCATCTGTCTCTGTCCTGGGCCAGTCTTTCGAGCTGACCCCATGAATGGCCCATCTTCTTGACGTCCGAGTCCAGATCACATCGCCAAGTGTTTCTCGGCCTCCCCTTCTTCCTTTTTCCTTGGGGTTTCTACCTCAAGGCTTGTCTTGTTGTGTTAGTGGCTGGTTTACGCAGAGTGTGTCCTAACCACCTCTAGCAACGTTGTTTGATCTCGGCTTCTACTGGCTTTTGCCTTGTTTGTTCCCACAGTTCCCTGTTGCTGATCCTGTCAGGCCATCTTATCTGGAGGATCTGTCTCAGGCAGCCATTGATGAAGGTCTGGATCTTTTTTGTGGTAATAGCGGTGGTTCTCCATGTTCCAGCTCCATATAATACGACAGACTTCATGTTGTTGTTGAAGAGCCTTATTTTGGTGTTGGCTGATAGGTCTCTTGAAGCCCAGATGTTCTTGAGCTGTAAAAAGGCTATCCTGGCCTTGCTTATTCTGGCCTTTACATCTGCGTGTGTCTCTCCCTTGGAGTCGACGATGCTGCCGAAGTAGGTGAAGCTGTTCACCTCCTCTCATGCCTCATCTCCCAGAATGATAGGGGATGTGCTGGTGGTGTTGACTTTCAGGACCTTGCTTTTCCCTCGATGGATGTTCAGACCTAGCTGGGATGAGGTCTCTGCCATGATGCTTGATTTTTCTTGCATCTGATGTTGAGCATGTGAGAGCAGTGCCAGGTCATCAGCAAAGTCAAGATCATCCAGTTGTGAAGAGAGAGAGTCCATTGTATGCCATTCCATTTCTGTGATGTGGATAGGTTCATAATCCAATCATTGGATCAGGAATAGAAAAGGATCCCAAGCATCCCTGTCTCACCCCTGTTCGAACTTGGAAAGCATAAGAGACCTGGCTTCCAAGGACTACCCTGCAGGTGAGTCCCTCATACGAGTTCCTGATGATGTTGATGAGTTTCTCTGGCACTCCATAGTGTCTTAGCAGTTTCCCTAGGGTCGCTCTGTTCACATTGTCAAAGGCTTTCTCATAGTCGAGGAAGTTGACGTAGAGAGGGGTATTCCACTCCAGGGACTGCTCCAGGATGATATGTGGTGTTGCTATATGGTCAATGCACAAGCGGCCTTTCCAGAAGCCTGTCTATTGGTCTCTAAGCTGTGGGTCGACGATGTCTTTCATCCTGTTTCATAGGATTCTGCTAAAGACCTTTTCAGGAACTGACAATAGGGTGATCCCTCTGTAGTTTGCACAGTTACTCGTCACCCCTCTCTGGTGTGCTTCCCAGAGAAGGAAGTTCCTCAACTCCACCAAAGTACAAGCACCACAGTCACTATCGGTAAATATATTGTTTTACCGGTTTGTTAGAACACAGACTAAGTATACCATCAGTCAAACTCAGTGGTTAGATGTTGTGATTTTTTTTAACTTATTTATTTATTTATTTATTTATTTGTTCTGTGTGTAAACCATAGTCTTAGTACTGCCAAAAAAAAAAAAAAAAAAAGTTTTCAGCCATCGTTTGAAGATATCCAGTGATTCAGCTATCTGGACATACAGAGGAAGTTCATGCCACTACCTTGGGGCGAGAACAGTTGGGTGCATTTTTCCCTTGTCCTTTGGTTGAAGGAGGGACCAGTCAAGCAGTGCAAGAGGATCTGAAAGAACACATGCAGTGCAGGGTGTGTTAGGTGTTTTGAAGTAGTAAGGTGTCCATTTTTGTCCATTTGCCTTTGTAGGCAAGCATTAGTGTCTTACATCTAATCTGAGCATTTACAGGAAGTCAGTGAAAAGATTGTAGTGATGGTACAGTATGGGGTAAAAATGGGAAGATTGAAAACAAGTCATGCAGCTGCATTCTGGATCAGTTACAGAGGTTGAATAGCATTCAAAGGTAGATATGCCAGAAGTGAGTTGCAGTAATCTAGTCTTGGGATGGCAAGGGATTAAACAGGTATCTGAGTGGCCTTAGTGGAAAGAAATAGACAAATCTTTTGGATGTTCAAGAGAAGAAATCGACATGATCAAGAAAGATGAATGATATGAGAAGAAAACGACAGGTATGTGGTACTCCAAATCTCCACGCACTGTCTGAATGAGAGATGGCAGAGTTGTCAATGGAGATTGCAAGATCTTGATGTGGGGATGAGTCAGCTGGGATGAACAGTATTGCTGGGATTAAGCTTCAGATGTTCCTCATCTGGTCACTGTCTTGAGGCACACAATACTGCTATGTTAGTATACGACGATTCAGTTTTGGGAATGATGGTGTTCGGGTAGTTGGGTGTTAAAACTGTGACAATACTTAATTGTACACAACTTTGTAAATCTTTTTTGAGCAGTTTGTAGTATTAACATTTATTTGGTTTGTAGATTGTCTGGATGTATATAAAAGCACAACCAACTGAAGTCATGGAATAAAACAGGGCAGCACAGTGATTTAATAGTTATGTCTGCTGCACAGCCAGAAGATGCTGTGTTCACGTCCCAGGCTTGGGTGTTTCTTTCTGGACTTTGTTCTTTGTGAGTTGTTATGGTTGTTCTCTCTGTGCTTCTGTCATTTTCTCCATGTACGCCGGTGTCTCTCACAGTCCAAAATGTGCAAATTAGGTTAATTCTTCTTCGTTTTTCCTTTCGGTTGTTGCCTTCAGGGGTCGCCACAGTGAATCATCTGTCTCCATCTCACCCTATCCTCTGCATCTTCTCTTACACCAACTACCTTCATGCCCTCCTTCACCACATACCAAATTCTTCTCTGTGGTCTTCCTCCAGGCCTTCTGCCTGGTCGTTCCAACCTCAGCATCCTACTACCAATATACTCACTATCCCCCCTCTGTACACGTCCAAACCATCTCAATCTAGCCTCTCTGACTTTATCTGCAAAACCTCTAACATGTGCTGTCCCTCTGATGTACTCATTCCTGATGCGATCCATCTTTGTTACTCCCAAAAAGAACTTCAACATTTTCATCTCTGCTACCTCCAGCTCTGCCTCCTGTCTTTTCCCCAGGCCCACTGTTTCTAAACCATACAACATCGCTGGCCTCATCACCGTTTTGGACACTTTTCCTTTCATTCTTGCCGATACCTTCCTATCACACGTCACACTAGATACTTTTTTCCAACCATTCCAACCAGCCAGCACATGCTTCTTCACCTCTTTTCCACACTCTCTATTGCTCTGGATTGTTGACCCTAAGTACTTAAAATCCTCCACCTTCTTTATCTCTGCTCCCTGTAACATCACCATTCCTCTTGGGTCCTTGTCGTTCACACACATGTATTCTGTTTTACTGAGGCTAGCCATTGTTCTCCTTTCCAGGACATACCTCCACCTCTCTAGATTTTCCTGCACTTCTGTGCTCTCAGGACAGATCACAATGTCATCTGCAAACAACATAGTCCATGGAGATTCTTGTCTATCCTCTTCTGTCAGCCTGTCCACCATTGCAAACAAGAAGGGGCTCAGAGCTGACCCTTGATGCAGTCCCACCTCCAACTTAAACTCTTCTGTCAAACCGACAGCACACCTCACCACTGTCTTACATCTGTCAGACATGTCCTGCACCACTCTAACATACTTCTCTGCCACTCCAGACTTCCTCATGCAATACCACAGTTCCTCTCTCAGCACCCTGTCATATGCTTCCTCCAGATCCAAAAAGACACAATGCAGCGCTGACCTCTGCCCTTAGTCTAGCTTCCACTATTCTTTCCCATAACTTCATCATATGGCTCATCAACTTTATCCCTCTATTTTTAAAAATGGGCACAAGAACACTTCTTCTCCATTCCTCCGGCATCCTCTCACTCTCTAAGACCTTGTTGATTGTTCTTGTCAGAAAATCTACTGCTACCTCTCCTAGACACTTCTACACCTCCACCGGTATGTCATTAGGACCAACTGCCTTTCCACTCTTCATCCTCTTCAATGCCCTCCTCATTTCACCCTTACTAATCTTTGCTACCTCTTGGTCCTCAACAGTCACCTCTTCTACTCTTTTTTCTCTCTCATTTTCCTCATTCATCAGCTCTTCAAAGCACTCTTTCCATCTTCCCAGCACACTTCTGTCATCAGTCAACATGTTTCCCACTCTGTTCTTAATCACTCTAACTTACTGCATGTCCTTCCAATCTATATGTCTCTGCTGTGCCAACCTGTATAAATCATTTTCTCCCTCCTTACTGTCCAACCTAGCATACAAGTCATCATACATCCTCTGTTTGGCCTTTGACACCGCTACCTTCGCCTTACGTTGTGTCTCCCTATACTCCTGTTTACTCTCCTCGGTCCTCTCTAAGTCCTATTTCTTCTTAGGTAACCTCTTGTTTTGTACACACTTCTGCACTTCCTCATTCCACCAAAAGTTTCCTTATCTACTGTCCTTCCAGAGGACACGCCAAGTACTCTCCTACCTGTCTCCCTGATCACATTAGCAGTAGTTGTCCAGTCATCTGGAAGCACTTCCTGACCACCCAATACCTGTTTCAACTCCTCCTTGAAAATAACACGACACTCTTCCTTTTTCAGCTTCCACCACTTTGTCTTCTGCTCTGCCTTTGCCTTCTTCACCTTTCTTACCATCAGCATCATCCTGCACACCACCATCCTTTGCAACACTCTCACCCACTACTACTTTGCAGTCACTGACTTCCTTCAAATTACATCGCCTACACAAGATGTAGTCTACCTGTGTGCTCCTACCTCCACTTTTATAAGTCACCCTATGCTCCTCTCTCTTCTAAGGAAAGTATTCACCACAGCTATTTCCATCCTTTTTACAAAATCGATCAACATCTGTCCTTCTGTGTTCCTGTCCTGGATACAAAACCTGCCCATCACTTCCTCGTCCCCTCTGTTGCCTGCACCAACATGTCCGTTGAAGTCTACACCAACGACCAATCTTTCACCTCTGGGGGTACTCTGCATCACTTCATCTAACTCACTCCAGAATCTCTCCTTCTCTTCTCGCTCACATCCTGCCTGTGGGGCATAAGCACTAACAACATTGAACATTACGCCTTCAATTTCTAACTTGAGCCTCATCACTCTGTCCAACACTCTTTTCACTTCTAGAACATTCCTGACAAACTCCTACCCCATTTCTCTTCCCATCCACCCCATGAAAAAAACCTTTTAAGCCCCGCTCCTATGCCTCAAGCCTTGCTACCTTTCCGCCTGATCGCCTAAACACACAGTATGTCCACCTTCCTCCTCTGCATCATGTCAGCCAGCTCTCTACCTTTTCCTGTCATGGTTCCAACATTCAAAGTCCCTACTCTCAGTCCTAGACTCATGCTTTTCCTCTTCTCTCTCTCTGCCTACGGATACGCCTCCCACCTCTCCTTCTTCGACCTCTCCTTCTTCGACCAACAGTAGTCCAATTTCCACCAGCACCCTGTTGGTTAACAGCACTGTTGGCGGTCGTTGTTAACCTGGGCCTCGACCGATCCGGTATGAAATTTGTCGTTACGGTTTGCATTTTGTATTTTGACAAAAGTTTTACGCCGGATGCCCTTCCTGCCGCAACCCTCTGCATTTATCCGGGCTTGGGACCGGCGTGAAGGCGGGCACTTGTTTGTGCCCCCCACCCACCCACCACTACCACGGCTACATTGCACATTAGGTTAATTGACTGTTCCAAATTGCCCCTCGGCATGATTGGGCATGAGGTATTCAGGGTGTACCCCACCTTTGCCCATAGGCTTCAGCCTCTCCATCACCCTAATAGGATTAAGCGGTCAACCAATTTGAATGAATGATTGACCTACGTAAACACTTATATACATATAGTGCATCTTAAAGGAATTATAATATACAGCATTTGTTGAGATGCACTATATATTCTCATAATATGAGTTTGAGTTTGGTTACAATTGTTTTGTTTTTTTTAAATTATGTACTGTATTCATGGGTGGTCCTAGATTGTATTTAACCCCCCCTCCCCTTTCCACCACAGCTTCCAACATAACTTGAGCATTGCCCCTGCCCAGCATGCACACACAAGGAAAACCGCAAACAAACTCTTTATTAACATGTAATGTACCAAAAAATATAAACACACTAAAAATATAGGTCCGTACAAAAATATTTACAATCATAAATACAAAAAGCTAAGAAAACAGATAACAAAAAGTAAGATTTTCCTCTGACATGGTGGATTTCAGGTAAGTTTTAATTAGCGTCACCTTTGAAAACTACTTTCTGTCTCAGCGACAGTTACCAGAAAGGCCAGATCAATTCTGAAAGCAATCCGCAAATTGGGATAGATTTTTGATATTTCCTTTCCATGGATGTATGTCAGAAAAAAGAGCACTTTTTTATCTAATTCTTCTATGCAAGAGAATGCTGTATTCTGTTGCTTTTTTTGATTTTGCATTTTAGCTGTCATGCAAGTTAGTGTAGACCTACAACATAATTCCACAGGTTATGCTGACCTAGAGCAAAATATCGGGATCCCTCACTACTTCACGCTTCAATTCATGCGGCTTCAGTGCATCTGTTTTTTTTGTTTGTTTGTTTTGTTTTGGTTTTTTTTTTTTTGTTTTAATATTCATCGAATTAAAAGAAAAGGAAACTAAGGAAGAATAGGGGGAAAAGTTAAGAAAAATGCCTCAAAAACAAGGCCAATTATGCAAAAAAAAAAAAAAAAACCAAAAAACCCATTCAAAACTACTTACATTTCTATGTGAGCTGCGCATCTGAGTGCTTGTCTGTATGTGTGTGTATTTATATTTTATTTATATATTCTGCATTATTTTTGAATGTTTAATTGTTATTATTATAAGCATTTATAGCATTGAATATGTAATTATTGATATTAGATACACATACACATGTACGTATAAATGCAGCCGTTTGCACAAGCCAGTGTCTCTCCCTCACACCAGTCCCAAGCTCAGATAAATGCAGAGGGTTGTGTCAGGAAGGGCATCCTGCGTAAAACAAATGCCAAATAAAATATGCGAATCACAAGAATCGGTCGAGGCCCGGGTTAACAACAACCGCCATCAGTGCTGTTAACCAACAGGGTGCTGGTGGAAATTCGACTACTGTTGGTCGAAGACATCGAAGAAGGAGAGGTGGGAGGCGTGTCCGTAGGCAGAGAGAGAAGAGGAAAGTCCTGGCCTCAACACCCTCTTTTACACTTTCCCTTTCATTCTTGCCGATATCTTCCTATCACACATCACACCAGACACTTTTTGCCAACCATTCAACCTTCCTGCACATGCTTCTTCACCTCTTTTCCACACTCTCCATTGCTCTGGATTGTTGATCCTGTCTGTCTTCCTTTCGGCTTTTTCCCTTTTACAGAGTGATAAAACAAGACGGTGTTGAGGCCAGCGATGTTGTATGGTTTAGAAACAGTGGCCCTGGGGAAAAGACAGGAGGCAGAGCTGGGGGTAGCAGAGATGAAAATGTAGAGGTTCTCTTTGGGAGTAACGAGGATGGATAGAATCAGGAATGGGCACATCAGAGGGACAGCACATGTAAGACGTTTTGGAGACAAAGTCAGAGAGGCTAGATTGAGATGGTTTGGACATGTACAGAGGAGGGATAGTGAGTATAGTGGTAGTAGGATTTTGAGGTTGGAACTACCAGGCAGAAGGCCTAGAGAAAGAACTTCTTCTTCTTTGCCTTTCGGCTTTTCCCTTCAGGGGTCGCCACAGCGAATCATCTGCCTCCATCTCACCCTATCCTTTGCATCTTCTTCTCTTACACCAACGACCTTCATGTCCTCCTTTACCACATCCATGAATCGTCTCTTTGGTGCCTAGAGAAAGAACCAAAAAGACGATTCATGGATGTGGTGAAGGAGGACATGAAGGCAGTTGGTGTAAGAAAAAAGAGATGGAGATGGAGGCAGATGATTCGCTGCAGCGACCCCTGAAGGGAAAAGCCGAAAGGACAACAAGAAGAAGATTATATACTATATATTATATTATGTATATATATATATATATATATATATATATATATATATATATATATATATATATATTATATATACTAGTCCTTCTCAAAAAATTAGCATATTGTGATAAAGTTCATTATTTTATGTAATGTACTGATAAAACATTAGACTTTCATATATTTTAGATTCACTACACAACTGAAGTAGTTCAAGCCTTTTATTGTTTAAATATTGATAATTTTGGCAAAAAAGTAAAGAAACACCAAAATTCCCTCTCTCAAAAAATTAGCATACGTCAGCCGACCAATAAAAAAGTGCTTTTAATACAAAAAAAGTCAACCTTCAAATAATTATGTTCAGTAATGCACTCAATACTTGATCGGGAATCTTTTTGTCGAAATGACTGCTTCAATGTGGTGTAGCATGGAGGCAATCAGCCTGTGACACTGCTGAGGTGTTACAGAGGCCCAGGATGCTTCGATAGCGGCCTTAAGCTCATCCACAGTGTTGGGTCTAGTGTCTCTCAACTTTCTCTTCACAGTATCCCACAGATTCTCTATGGGGTTCAGGTCAGGAGAGTAGGCAGGCCAATTGAGCACAGTATTACCATAGTCAGTAAACCATTTAGCAGTGGTTTTGGCACTTTGAGCAGGTTCCAGGTCGTGCTGAAAAATGAAAATCTTCATCTCCGTGAAGCTTTTCAGCCGATTGAAGCATGAAGTGTTCCAAAATCCCCTGATAGCTAGCTGCATTGACCCTGCCCTTGATAAAACACAGTGGACCAACACCAGCAGCTGACATGGCACCCCAGACCATTACTGACTGTGGGTACTTGACACTGGACTTCAGGCATATTGGCATTTTCTTCTCCCCAGTCTTCTTCCAGACTCTGGCACCTTGATTTCCGAATAACATGCAAAATTTGCTTTCATCCGAAAAAAGTACTTTTGACCACTGAGCAACAGTCCAGTGCAGCTTCTCTGTCGCCCAGGTCAGGCGCTTCTGCCACTGTTTCCGGCTCAAAAGTGGCTTGACCTGGGGAATGAGGCACCTGTAGCCCATTTCCTACACATGCCAGTGCATGGTGACTCTGGATGTTTCTACTCCAGACTTAGTCCACTGCTTTCACAGGTCTGCAAAGGTTTGGAATTGGCCCTTCTTTCACTTTTTCCTTCCCACAGATGATACAGCACTCTGGGAACAGCCTATTCGCTCAGAGATTTCTTTCTGGGGCTTACTTTCTTGCTTTAGGGTGTCAATGATGGTCTTCAGGACAGCAGTCAGGTCGGCAGTCTTACCCATGATTGTGGTTTTGAGAAATGAGCCAGGCTGTAAATTCATTTGCTGTGGTGACCCCTGATAAAGGGAAAAACCGAAAGGAAATCTCTTTCATCTCATATGGGGCAGTGGTGGCCTGGTGGTATAGGGTGCTGGATCGCTGATACTAAGGTTTGGGGTTTGAGTCCCACTCTCCACAAGGTTGTCACTGTCTCCCCAGTCCAGCCAACTGGGTTATCAAAGGCTAGCCATGTCTCTCATGGTCTATGGTGAGAGGCATGTAAAACAACCATTGCTGACTTTCGTAAAGAGTAACTTCAAAGCCACCAGCATGTTTCTGTCCCTTGCTAAAGAGTTGTGTCAGGAAGGGCAGCCGATGTAAAAATCTATGCCAAATCAAATGTGCGAATCATTCGCTGTGGCGACCCTTTGATAAAGTGGTATATACAGTCGTATTTCACCTTACGAAATACTCAACAAATGAAAAATCCAGGTTACGAAACGCATTTACCTAAAATTTCCATCTCTAGATAAGAAACAAATTCATGTTACGAAAATGCCATCTCAAAAATCCAAACAATGCGTGAGTTGCTCTCCCATTGGCTATGTCCCAACATCCTGCCCTGCTGACCTCCCATTGGCTAGGAGGAATGATGCAGCTCCTTCCCATTGGCTATTATGGAGCTGCATCTCCATAATTCCCATGATGCTTTTCGTGTCAAGGACAGAGTCACTGTTGTTTCATGAGTTTTTCCAGTGCACTGATTACAACTTTATTTTTTTGCTCAGGCTTTTAACCTTGCATAAATATTTGTAAGATTATAACTCTGCTCAGAAGACATGGTCAACACACATGTGCACACACACACACACACACACACACACACACACACACACACACACACACACACACACACACACACACACACACACACATGCGTGAGTTCCAGTGTGAGTGAAAAGAAGAAGTGGACTCGTGTCATGCGGTTGAGTGATATCGCAAAGGAATATGGCCAAATCCGTCTACCATCGGTATGATATTGAAGCAGAAGGAGGCCTTCAAAGGTAAAAGGTATATATATATATATATATATATATATATATATATATATATGGGTCAAATGGGTGTTGTGATGCTCAAAATGTGGTAGTTGTGGTCGTAGTAGTAGTGCTTGTCACCTCTCGCTTTCAACTAACACTGGCTCGCAGCTTGCCTGTGAAAAGGGGAGCCGTGCGAGTAAGTCTCTCCCTGCCAGTACATAGCCTCTCCACCATCAAGCCCCATGTAGTGCCTCCTCGCGGCGACACATGGTAATTGAGTACCTTGCAGACTCAGGCTGAACTACAGGGGACTCGGAGGAGGTTTGGCCCCCAGACATACGGCATGCAGGCCCACCGGCATGTGGACATGCCCTGATGCCCATGACCCAAACCCTCAACTATGGGTTAAATAGTCCCACTGCCTTGTGTATTCCCTTGGTTGGGAGAAGGCTAAGGAGTAAACCCTACAGAAATCTGGAGTGGAGCCCCTAAGGCAGTTGATTTGAAGATTCCCCTACCTTCTGGCAACTCCTGCAGCTGCGCTGGTACCAAATTGTACTGGATCTTCCTTTCCTTTGGATGCTATCAGCAAGGCCGAGAGGGGGGACTTGGTGTCTGGGCAGCCCAAGTTCTCCATAGTTCTCGCCCAGGCTCGTAGCGCACTGGAGAGGGCACTGGAGAGGACACTCGAGCGTTAATGCAAGACTTCGGCTCAACACGGGAAGTAGCAGTTACCGGTTAAAAGCTCATTCCAATTGGCGTAGGATACGGGTGCCTGGGGCTACTTCGACAGTGGAAGAGACCATTGTGTCTCACTGGAGAGGTACCACCAAGCTGGGAATCCCCCAGCCAGTAAGGTGCTGTCCCGCCACAGCTTGCCTGCCTTGCTGGGTGTGTAGAGCTTAAGGACTGACCATCCCGATAAGCAAGCTGTAAATTCTGCACCAGGAAGACAAAAACGGATAAATACGAAGACTCCAGCTCTTCGAATGGCAAGCTGGAACGTACGGACTATGTGTCCTGGACTGACAAGTGATCTTCAGCAAATTGACGATGCCTGCAAGACTGCAGTCATTGACCATGAACTGACACGTCTGAATATCGACATTGCTTGTCTACAGAAAACACACTTAACTGACAGTGGTACTATCAAAGAGGCCAACTACGCCTTCTACTGGCAGGGCCTGCCACAAGACGACCTGAGACTGCATGGTATAGGTTTCGCTGTGAAGAACTCACTGACTACGGCTATTGAACCTCCTACCAGTGGATCAGAGAGAATCCTCGCTTTACGCCTCTCTACAACTGCAGGCTTTGTAAATCTCCTCAGCATCTATGCACCAACACTCAGTTCCACCCCAGAGGCCAAGAACCAGTTTTACGAGGCTCTGGATGATGCAATTTCCAGGATCCCCAGCACTGAAGGACTTTACCTACTAGGAGACTTCAATGCTAGAGTGGGCGCCGACTGTGACACCTGGCCTTCCTGCCTTGGTCACCACGGCATAGGCAGAATGAATGAGAATGGACAGAGGTTTTTGGAACTGTGCTGCCATCATGGCCTGTGTGTAACAAATACATACTTCAAGTGCAAAGACCATCACAAAGTATCCTGGAGACACCCCAGATCTTGCCACTGGCACCAGCTAGACCTTATCCTCACCAGGTGCACGGATCTGACACAGACCACACCCTCGTTGGAAGAACGATAAGGCTGACAACAAAGAGGATCCATCACTCCAAAACTAAAGGCCTCCCATGCATCAACACCTGCTCCTCAAGGATCCCCAGCGAATCCAACTGTTTCATGACACAGTCAAGGAGAAGTTGGCTTTGCAGCCTCCTGGCAAAGACATCAACAGCAAGTGGAGCTTCCTGAGAGATACTATCTACACAACAGCCCTCACCGCATTTGGGACAAAGGAGCCTCGGAGTGTAGACTGGTACGAGGCTCACTGGGAGGAGATGCAGCCTGTGACAGAAGCCAAGAGGGAAGCCCTCCTAGCATGCAAGCAAAATCCCAGAACCAGTACTCGGGACACCGTCAAAGCTGCACGAAACAAGGCCCAGCAGACAGCCCGCCACTGTGCAAACGACTTCTGGCTGAACCTCTGCAGCAAGATCCAGATCGCAGCTGACACTGGCAACGCAATGGCCATGTCCAATGGCATCAAGACAGCTCCTGGCTCAACCACAATTAAGACTGCACCCCTCAAGACCAAGACCGGGGAGGTGATCACGGACCAAGGCAAGCAGCTTGAATACTGGGTGGAACATTACCTGGAGCTGTACGCAACCAAGAATGTGGTGACCGATGCAGCATTAAATGCTCTACCAAACTTACCTGTCATGGAGGACCTGGCTTACCTGCCTTCAGTGGACGAACTGGGCAAAGCCATTGTTTGTCTGGCCTGTGGAAAAGTCCCTGGAAAGGATGCCATCCCCCCTGAAGACTTGAAGAGTGGCAAGCCAGCACTCCTGCAGCACCTCCATGAGCTGTTGTGCTTATGCTGGAAGGAAGGGTTCATCCCCCAGGACATGTGCGATGCAAACATTGTAACCCTCTACAAAAACAAGGGTGACCGCTGTGACTGTGACAGCTACTGTGGCATCTCCCTCCTTAGCATCATAGGAAGAGTCTTTGCTCGTGTTGTCCTTACTCGCCTTCAGATTCTTGCTTCCCGGGTCTACCCAGAATTGCAGTGTGGTTTCAAGGCAGGCCGATCCACAGTCGATATGATCTTCTCACTTCGTCAACTGTAAGAGACATGTCGGGAGCAGCAGAAGCCCCTGTACATTGCTTTCATAGACCTGACTAAAGCATTCGACCTGGTCAGCAGAAACGGACTCTTCAGCCTCCTGCAGAAGATTGGATGTCCTCAAAGGTTACTCCAAATCATGACCTCCTTTCACGAGGACATGCACAGCACAGTCTGCTTCAATGGTGGGACTTCTGAAGTCTTCCCAGTGAGCAGTGGTGTGAAGCAAGTGGTAAGCGTCCTAGCTCCGACACTCTTTGGGATATTCTTCTCGATGCTTCTTCAGTATGCCTTCTCTGACAGTGAGGAAGGGATCCATATCCACACCAGATCAGATGGAAAACTGTTTAACATAGCTCGACTGCACGCTAAGATGAAGGTGAAGCAGGTCCTCATCTGCGAGATGCTGTTCGCGGATGATGCTGCACTGACGTCCCACACCGAGGCTGGTCTTCAAGAGCTAGTCAATCGCTTGTCCCATGCCTGTAATGAATTCAGACTGACCATCAGCCTGAAGAAGACAAACATCCTGGCCCAGAGCACAAATACAGTCCCAAACATCAACATAAATAACACGCAGCTTGAGGTCGTGGACTCCTTCACCTACCTGGGATCCACTATCACCAACACTCTCTCTCTTGACACAGAGATCTCATGCATACTCGGGAAAGCCGCCGCAGTGATGTCCAAACTGAACAAGCGTGTATGGAGTAATACCCAGCTAACGGAGAACACCAAGCTACGTGTCTACCAGGCCTGTGTACTCAGCACACTCCTTTATGGCAGTGAGGCCTGGTCCATGTACGCTGGTCAGGAAAAGCGGCTCAACAGCTTCCACCTCCGCTGTCTCAGGCATCTGCTCCATATAAAATGGCAAGACAAAGTAACCAACACCGAGGTATTACAGCATGCTGGCATGCCAAGTCTGCTCGCACTGCTGAGCCAGAGACGACTTAGCTGGTTGGGTCACGTCCGGCGAATGGACGAGGGGCACATCCCTAAAGACATGTTGTATGGAGAGCTGAGTGAGGGCTGCTGCCGCAGAGGAAGACCACAGCTTCGGTACAAGGACGTGTGCAAGCGGGACATGAAATTATCTGGCATCGACATCAACACCTGAGAAGGCACTGCTGAAACACGCCAGCTCTGGAAGACCACTGTCAACGAGGAGGTCAACAAAGCTGAAACTAACAGAATAAACAAGCCAGCTGAGAAAAGAGGAAAGAATGGGCAGCCCCCATGGCATCTCAAAGCCCTTTTTTTATGCAGTAATTGTTTAAGAAACTGTCACTCTAGGGTGGGCCTTTACAGTCACTACCGCAAATGCCTACCATAGTGCTACACCATCGTCTCTCGAGACGTACGGCTGCCGCCGCCTCCGCCGCCGAATATATATATATATATAACATACATAATACATATATATATATATATAACATACATAATACATATATATATATATATATATAACATACATAATACATATACATAATATAATATATAGTATATAATCTTCTTCTTCTTTTCCTTTTGGCTTTTCCCTTCAGGGGTCGCCACAGCGAATCATCTGCCTCCATCTCACCCTATCCTTTGCATCTTCTTCTCTTACACCAACGACCTTCATGTCCTCCTTTACCACATCCATGAATCGTCTCTTTGGTCTTCCTCTAGGCCTTTTGCCTGGTAGTTCCAGCCTCAGCATCCTATTACCAATATACTCACTATCCCTCCTCTGTACATGTCCAAACCATCTCAATCTAGCCTCTCTGACTTTGTCTCCAAAACGTCTTACATTGCTGTCCCTCTGACGTGCTCATTCCTAATCCTATCCATCCTCGTTACTCCCAAAGAGAACCTCAACATTTTCATCTCTGCTACCTCCAACTCTGCCTCCTGTCTTTTCCCCAGGGCCACTGTTTCTAACCCATACAGCATCGTTGGCCTCAACACCGTCTTGTACACTTTTCCTTTCATTTTGGCCGATACCCTCCTATCACACATCACACCGGACACTTTTCTCCAACCATTCCAACCTGCCTGCACACGCTTCTTGACCTCTTTTCCACACTCTCCATTGCTCTGGATTGTTGAGCCTAAGTACTTAAAATCCTCCACCTTTCTTATCTCTGCTCCCTGTAATCTCACCGTTCCTCTTTGGTCCTTGGCATTCATGCACATGTATTCTGTCTTACTAAGGCTAATCTTCATTCCCCTCCTTTCCAGTGCATACCTCCACCTCTCTAGATTTTCCTGCAATTGTTCTCTGCTCTCACTACAGATTACAATGTCATCTGCAAACATCATAGTCCATGGGGATTCTTGTCTAACCTCGTCTGTCAGCCTGTCCATCACCATAGCGAACAAGAAGGGGCTGAGAGCTGACCCTTGATGCAGTCCCACCTCCACCTTGAACTCTTCTGTCACACCGACAGCACACCTCACCACTGTCTTACATCTCTCATACATGTCCTGCACCACTCTAACATACTTCTCTGCCACTCCAGACTTCCTCATGCAATACCACAGTTCTTCTCTCGGCACCCTGTCATATGCTTTCTCCAGACCCACAAAGGCACAATGCAGCTCCGTCTGACCTTCTCTGTACTTCTCCATTAACATCCTCAAGGCAAACACTGCATCTGTGGTGCTCTTTCTGGGCATGAAACCAAACTGTTGTTCACAAATGCTGACTTCTGCCCTTAGTCTAGCTTCCACTATTCTTTCCCATAACTTCATCGTATGGCTCATCAACTTTATCCCTCTGTAGTTGCCAAAACTCTGCACGTCTCCCTTGTTCTTAAAAATGGGCACCAGCACACTTCTCCATTCCTCTGGCATCCTCTCACTCTCTAAGATCTTGTTAAATGTTCTTGTAAGAAAATCTACTGCTACCTCTCCTAGACACTTCCATACCTCCACCAGTATGTCATCAGGACCAACTGCCTTTCCATTCTTCATCCTCTTCAATGCCCTCCTCACTTCACCCTTACTAATCTTTGCTACTTCCTGGTCCTCAACAGTCACCTCTTCTACTCTTTTTTCTCTCTCATTTTCCTCATTCATCAGCTCTTCAAAGTACTCTTTCCATCTTCCCAGCACACTTCTGTCATCAGTCAATACATTTCCCTCTCTGTCCTTTATCAATCTAACTTGCTGCACGTCCTTCCCATCTCTATTTCTCTGCTGTGCCAACCTGTATAAATCATTTTCTCCCTCCTTACTTTCCAACCGAGCATATAAGTCATCAAACGCGCTCTGTTTGGCCTTTGACACTGCTACCTTTGCCTTACGCTGTGTCTCCCTGTACTCCTGTTTACTCTCTTCGGTTTTCTCAATGTCCCACTTCTTCTTAGCTAATCTCTTCCTTTGTACACACTCCTGCACTTCCTCATTCCACCACCAAGTCTCCTTATCTACTTTCCTTCCAGATGACACACCAAGTATTCTCCTACCTGTCTCCCTGATCACATTCGCTGTAGTTGTCCAGTCATCTGGAAGCACTTCCTGACCACCCAAAGCCTGTTTCAACTCCTCCTTGAAGACAACCCGACACTCTTCCTTTTTCAACTTCCACCACTTTGTCTTCTGCTCTGCCTTTGCCTTCTTCACCTTCCTCACCATCAGCATCATCCTGCACACCACCATCCTATGCTGTTTGGCAACACTCTCACCCGCTACTACTTTGCAGTCACTGACTTCCTTTAAATTACATCGCCTGCACAAGATGTAGTCTACCTGTGTGATCCTACCTCCGCTTTTATAAGTCACCCTATGCTCCTCTCTCTTCTGGAAGAAAGTATTCACCACAGCCATTTCCATCCTTTTTGCAAAATCTACCAACATCTGTCCTTCTGCGTTCCTGTCCTGGATACCAAACCTACCCATCACTTCCTCGTCCCCTCTGTTTCCTGCACCAACATGTCCATTGAAGTCTGCCCCAATGACCACTCTTTCACCTCTGGGGTACTCTGCATCACTTCATCTAACTCCTCCAGAATCTCTCCTTCTCTTCTCGCTCACATCCTGTCTGTGGGGCATAAGCACTAACAACATTGACCATCACACCTTTAATTTCTAACTTGAGACTCATCACTCTGTCTGACACTCTTTTCACTTCTAGAACATTCCTGGCAAACTCCTCCTTCAAGATGACTCCGACTCCATTTCTCTTCCCATCCACACCGTGATAAAACAGCTTAAACCCTGCTCCTATGCTTCTAGCCTTGCGACCTTTCCACCTGGTCTCCTGAACACACAGTATGTCCACCTTCCTCCTCTGCATCATGTCAGCCAGCTCTCTACCTTTTCCTGTCATAGTTCCAATATTCAAAGTCCCTACTTTCAGTCCTAGACTCATGCCTTTCCTCTTCTCTCTCTGGCAATGGACACGCCTCCCGCCTCTCCTTCTTTGACGTCTTCGACCAACAGTAGTCCAATTTCCATCAGCACCCTGTTGGTTGACGGCACTGATGGCGGTCGTTGTTAACCCGGGCCTCGACCGATCCGGTATGTCATTCTTTCTTGTGATTCGCATAGTTTATTTGGCATTTGTTTTACGCCGGATGCCCTTCCTGACGCAACCCTCTGCATTTATCCGGGCTTGGGACCGGCGTGAGGGAGAGACACTGGTTTGTGCCCCCCCCTCACGGCTGCATTATATATATATATAATAGTGACTGCAAAGTAGTAGTGGGTGAGAGTGTTGCCAAACAGCATAGGATGGTGATGTGCAGGATGACACTGATGGTGAGAAAGGTGAAAAAGGCAAAGGCAGAGCAGAAGACAAAGTGGTGGAAGCTGAAAAAGGAAGAGTGTCGTGTTGTCTTCAAGGAGGAGTTGAAACAGGCTTTGGGTAGTCAGGAAGTGCTTCCAGAGGACTGGACAACCACAGCCAATGTGATCAGGGAGACCGGTAGGAGAGTACTTGGTGTGTCCTCTGGAAGGAGAGTAGATAAGGAAACTTGGTGGTGGAATGAGGAAGTGCAGGAGTGTGTACAAAAGAAGAGGTTAGCCAAGAAGAAGTGGGACATTGAGAGGACCGAAGAGAGTAAACAGGAGTACAGGGAGACACAGCGTAAGGCGAAGGTAGCAGTGTCAAAGGCCAAACAGAGGGCGTATGATGACTTGTATGATAGGTTGAACAGTAAGGAGGAGAAAATGATCTATACAGGTTAGCACAGCAGAGAAATAGAGATGGGAAAGACGTGCAGCAAGTTAGAGTGATAAAGGACAGAGAGGGAAATGTATTGACTGATGACAGAAGTGTGCTGGGAAGATGGAAAGAGTACTTTGAAGAGCTGATGAATGAGGAAAATGAGAGAGAAAAAGAGTAGAAAGGGTGACCGTTGAGGAGCAGGAAGTAGCAAAGATTAGTAAGGAGAAGTGAGGAGGGCATTGAAGAGGATGAAGAGTGGAAAGGCAGTTGGCCCTGATGACATACCAGTTGAGGTATGGAAGTGTCTAGGGGAGGTAGCAGTCGATTTTCTGACAAGAATATTCAACAAGGTCTTAGAAAGTGAGCAGATGCCAGAGGAATGGAGGAGAAGTGTGCTTGTGCCCATTTTTAAGAACAAGGGAGATGTACAGAGTTGTGGCAACTACAGAGGGATAAAGTTGATGAGCCATACAATGAAGCTATGGGAAAGAATAGTGGAAGCAAGACTAAGGGCAGAGGTCAGCATTTGTGAACAACAGTTTGGTTTCATGCCAAGAAAGAGCACCACAGATGCAGTGTTTGCTTTGAGGATGTTAATGGAGAAGTACAGAGAAGGTCAGAAGGAGCTGCATTGTGCCTTTGTGGATCTGGAGAAAGCATATGACAGGGTGCCGAGAGAAGAACTGTGGTATTGTATGAGAAAGTCTGGAGTGACAGAGAAGTATGTTAGAGTGGTGCAGGACATGTATGATAGCTGTAAGACAGTGGTGAGGTGTGCTGTCGGTGTGACAGAAGAGTTCAAGGTGGAGGTAGGACTGCATCAAGGGTCAGCTCTGAGCCCCTTCTTGTTTGCTATGGTGATGGACAGGCTAACAGACGAGGTTAGACAAGAATCTCCATGGACTATGATGTTTGCAGATGACATAGTGATCTGTAGTGAGAGCAGAGACCAAGTGGAGGAAAATCTAGAGAGGTGGAGGGATGCCCTGGAAAGGAGGATTGAAGGTTAGTCTTAGTAAGACAGAATACATGTGTGTGAACGACAAGGACCCAAGAGGAACTTTGAGGTTACAGGGGGCAGGGATAAAGAAGGTGGAGGATTTTAAGTACTTAGGCTCAACAATCCAGAGCAATGGAGAGTGTGGAAAAGAGGTGAAGAAGCGTGTGCAGGCAGGTTGGAATGGTTGGAGAAAAGTGTCCGGTGTGATGTGTGATAGGAGAGTATCGGCAAGAATGAAGGGAAAAGTGTACAAGACGGTGATGAGGCCAGCAATGTTGTATGGTTTAGAGACAGTGGCCCTGGGGAAAAGACAGGAGGCAGAGTTGGAGGTAGCAGAGATGAAAATGTTGAGGTTCTCTTTGGGAGTAACGAGGATGGATAGGATCAGAAACGAGTACATCAGAGGGACAGCACATGTAAGATGTTTTGGAGACAAAGTCAGAGAGGCTAGATTCAGATGGTTTGGACATGTACAGAGGAGGGATAGTGAGTATATTGGTCGTAGGATGCTGAGGTTGGAACTACCAGGCAAAAGGCCCAGAGGAAGACCAAAGAGAAGATTTATGGATGCGGTGAAGGCGGACATGAAGGTCGTTGGAGTAAGAGTAGAAGATGCAGAGGATAGGGAGAGATGGAGGCACATCATTTGCTGTGGCGACCCCTGAAGGGAACAGCCGAAAGGAAAAGAAGAAGAAGAAGATATATTTATATATATATATTTATATTTGTGTGTGTGTGTGTGTGTGTGTGTGTGTGTGTGTGTGTGTGTCTGTGTGTGTGTGCATTCTAGACCATAACTTTATTGAAAAATCAAATTTATTTGCAGTCTGTGAGTAGACTTTAATTGCATTAGTGGCCTGCTACATGAGATCCTTGCCCCGCCCCTCTTCCAACACAGACTGCTGCGAACTGAGTGACTTTCTCAGCAGTTGTGTCAATAGGAGCACCCACTCCCATAACTTGACCTGGAAATGAATGGTAATGAGTACAAATGAAATATTTTCCTTTGCTGATGTGCGCCAATGTGCTCTTATATAGCAGTGTGGCATGCCGCACATGAGAGCAAAAGTAATATATACACCACCGGTCAAAAGTTTTAAAACACTCTCTTTTTAAGTTTTATTGAAATATAAGCAGTTCAAGTCCAGTGAATGAACTAAAAAGGAATCAAGGTGAGAGGTATATCTGAGATACTGAATATTACAGCAGAAAAGAAGAGGGCATTAGGATTCCACTCACGGAATAACTTCTTATTACATTTTTAATTCCATTAAAAAATGAAAAAGTGGAGGTGTTCCAAAAGCTTTGACTGCTAGTGTATATCACCAAGGTTACCGCGTGGCAGAAAACGTATCCAAATAGGAAAACCGCTTTTCATTCAAAAGATAGGATATATAGTATTAACTATCAGTCAAAACATTTGGAACATCTCCACTTTTTGAGTTTTTAATAAAATGCAAAATGAAGTTTCGTGTCTCCTGCTAGTCTGAAATTAAACCAGAGAACTAAAAATATTCATTCGTAAATGAGAAGTGGTGGATTCAGCGCCATTGCCTCCCTTTGCAGATATTCCAGCTGAGCACAGTATCTCAATCAGAATACTTTATTGATCCCATTTGCTTTGCTTAATAGTTGCAATTTTAATTTTCTTTCCACGATGGAGTCTGGAGACCTTCCTGGGGCCGTTCCATAATCTGAATCTAAACTCCCTTTTCTTTTCCTCTAAGGTAGATTTGATGTACTGCTCACCTTTATTCCTTTTCAGGGCATTCACTGGATTTGAAAAAAAAAATAAATATATATATATATATATATATATATATATATATATATATATATATATATATATATATATATATATATATATAAATATATAAATATTTCCCTCGCGTGTGTGGTGTGCCCCTACACAGATTGCACTGTCGGGTCTTGCACACATTGCACATATCAAAAACTGCCACTGACTCTAGTTTAAGGTGTTGGCTGTAAGATTATTGTTTTGGTGTTCCAGTGACAAGCTGAATACCACCATTCCACTTCTAGCCGTGGGTTACAGAATGTCTGCTGTGATAATTGACTTTTCTTGCATAACATTATAACTTAAGGTGTTTGATGCAGAGTTAAGCTCTACAGATGTATCCTTGTCAGCGCTCTGTCACATACCAGCCAACCACAAGCAATGTCAGAGCTGCAGAGTACTTGCTGATGGCTTTTTTTTCAGGGGTCGCCACAGCAAATCTGTGATTTGCAAGTTTGGTTTGGCATAGGTTTTTAGGTCTGATTCTGTTCCTGACACAACCCTTTAGCAAGGGACAGAAACACTCTGACGGCAATGCAGCTCCTCTTGTCGAAAGTCACCAATGGTTCTTTTCCATGAACCTCTCACCGTAGACAGTGAGAGACATGGCCCGCCTTTGATAACCCAGTTAGCTGCACTGGGGGGACAGTGACAACCTTGTGGAGAGTGGGACTCAAACCCCCAACCTTAGGATCAGTGATCCAGCACCTTTTGCCATCAGGCCACCACTGCCCCATGATGGCTGACTCACTATGGCTGTTTTAAATGAACGAATGACTGTACAGTGGGTAAGAGGCTCTCGCATGATTGTAGCCAAGCTTCCTGAACTCTTTGAATTATGCTTCTTTCTTAACCATACAACTGTAGAAAAGGGTTTCACATGAATGTGTAGCTCTTTTTTTTTTTTTTTAATTGTAAGCCATCCCCTGGTTTCCGATATTGATTTCATAACGCTTTAGACTTTTTAATGTTGTTCTTTGCTACAGGTCCTTATATCCTGTTTGTCTTGATGTGGTTTTATTTCATTATTTTTCCCATTCCTTTGCCACTGCCCACCTTTCCAGCTAGAAGTCTAATGAGCTCAGGTGTGTGCGTGTGTGCATGTGTGCATCTGTGCGTGTGTGTGTGTGTGTGTGTGCACATGTGTGCATGCGTGTGCATGTGCGTGTACGTGTGCGTGTGTGTGTGTGTGTGTGTGTGTGTGTGTGTGTGTGCGCGTGTGTGAATGTGAGTGTGCGTGGTGTGTGTGTGTGTGTGTGTGTGTGTGTGTGGGCGCGTGTGTGACTGTGCGTGTGCGTGGTGTGTGTGTGTGTGTGTGTGTGTGTGTGTGTGTGTGTGTGTGTGTGTGTGTGTGTGCAGCGTGTGTGTGTGTGTGTGTGTGCGCGTGTGTGAATGTGCGTGTGCGTGGTGTGTGTGTGTGTGTGTGTGTGTGTGTGTGTGTGTGTGTGTGTGTGTGAGCGCACACACACATCAGTGCCACAGTTCAGTATAAGATCACTTCAGAGGGTTCCTTTCCTCTATTATAATTTAAATCCTATCAATTATTTCAAACCACAATGTTCCCAATTGCACCTTTATATATTTATTTTTATTTTCTTCTCTCGTTTCTCAATGCATTTGTACTGCACCTTCATTTGTCACCTTCTAGCTTGTCTGCAATTTCACCACGATGATGAAACAAAGCAAATAAATTATCCATTAATGGGACTCGTTATCGGATCAAATTAAATGAGGCCACAATAGTGCCAAGTCCATTTCTGGAAGGAAAATAGGCTTTCCAATCGCATTTGAATATCTTCTTAATAAAGACATGTATACAAACAAGGAAATATATTTCTATTACAGTGCCACAGAATTCTCTAAGCTCATTGGTCAACAAGTCTTGACTATATCTATAACAGCATTACTCTGATGGTTTGGTTGCAAGGAAAATTACATTTGCATTAATGTGTTCATTGCAATTTATTATTGTTTCCATGGTAACTGCATGTTCATTGAGACTTGTGTGAAACAAAATCTGAAGGTAATAAAGCAATTAAGAAGCAGTGGAATTATATTTAACACGAACTGTATATCGCTCGTGATATGGCGACGCTTTAGGCAAGCCTCTTTCTGCAAGCGGCTTTTCTGCAAATGTATTTGATGTTTATAAAGAGACTTATGGTTATCAGTAGATTTTATGCAACAGAAACACTTTTAAGAGAGACGAATACTTTCTTTCTTTATTTTTAGATATTAGCTTTGGTGGAACAGTATCATAGTAGTTAGCACATTAATCTCACAGCAAAAAGATCCTGGTTTGATTTTCTGATCCGGGTGTTCCTGTGTGGAGTTTGTATGTTCTGTGTTCATGTGGGTTCCTGTCACGTTCTCTGGTTTCATCCCACAGTCCAAACACAACACGATTCTCATTAGGCTGTTCCAAATTGACTCTATTTGTCCGTGCGGGTTTCAAAGGTTTCGTATGTGTCTGTGTTACCTTGAGATACTCTGGTGAGCTGTTCAGGATCCACCCAGCCTTAACGCTGTGTCGGCTGAGATAGGCACCAGCCTTTCTGTGACTATAGTGAGATTAAACAATTCAGCAAAATGAATGAGTGAGAGAATTATTAATTGAAGGGAAGTGGGCTAAATTATATAAAATGCTCTATTTAGTGACAAGTGCAGGCAATAATCATTCCCTAGCCTCCTCCAGGTTCAGGATAGAGAAGTGGATCCATGCTGGAAGACAATGGAAACAAGAACTGTGATAACAGTGGGAGGTGTGAAAATGACATTGTGTTTTTTTTAATTTATATCCACATTGAACTGTAGAGTTCTGCTTGTTACCCCGAGCTACACAATGCATGATGTATCCAGTGAAACCATGATATCTATCATTCTGAAAGCCTTTCTAAACACACTGGGTTTTTTTTTTCTTTTCTGCATACGCATATAAAATCCTTTTTAATTACTTCTAAACACTGTGTACAGTATACTGTTCCATGCAACTCAGTGTTGATACAGAATGTATGTATGCCTGGTAAATAAATAAAAAAAGTAAAAAATAAATGATGATATACTGCAGTTTGTTTTCTTTGTGCAACAGTTGTGCACGACTTGCTTGATTTAGGAGTTAATTCACTCGGGTCCATAAAGCATGCCTTGTTCTGCATAGTGATTTAAAGTTACAGTTATTAAAAAGAAAAAAAAATGGAAAGGATGTAATTAATCAATCAATATGCAAACTAATAAATTGTACTGTAATTAGTTTGAAGCGTGAAATCAATCAAATCAATGAATTATTGCTATTGTTTCTTATCTGCATCACATTCTCTGCTCCTGTTTATTTGCCTACTCCACTCAGTCCCCAGGTAAAAGCATCCCTGTGTGTGTGTGTGTGTGTGTGTGTGTGTGTGTGTGTGGGAGAGAGAGAGAGAGAGAGAGAGAGAGAGAGAGAGAGAGAGAGAGAGAGAGAGTAAATTTGTGTTTGTGTGCAAGAAAAAGATGGAGTGATACCACTTATCTTCTGCAGCAATCTCTAGCATTTCCACGGGCTCATTGGAGCAGTGAAACCATTACATAGATCCTATTAATCATGCGCAACAGGCAATGTTTCAATTTGAAGAAAATAGCAAAAGGAAAAAGTTCCATTCTCACTTCTCCACATGTATAAATACTGTATACTTAATGGAACCAGGTGTTTAGGTTTTGACATGGAAATGCAGTGGGACTTTTAAAGAAATAATAATTGAGGTTCCAAAGTGAGGATTGAAAAGCTTTGTCTCAGCAGCAATATCTCTATTATTATATAGAGTTTCTATTTAAATCCAAATGCAACATGATAGTCGCATTTCCAGAAACATTATTTTTTCTCTAAATGATTTAAAACAACAACTCAACAGTGTCATTTAGTAGCTTGTCTTGTGTGCGTTTGGTCACACTTACTATTACATATTATACATGAACTGTTCAGGCAGCTGCAGCTTTATCACGAATGTATTACAGAGAAATTTCAGCAGTACTGTATGTATACTGACAGTCATTAAAAACTTTGTTAATTTTATGTAACCGCTTAATCCTAATTAGGGTTGCAGGAAGGATGGCACCCATCCCAGCCGATTCCGGGCGAGGGCAGAGTACACCCTGGACAGGTCGCCAGGCCATTGGAGGGCAGAAACACGCTGACGGATATGAAGCTTACTTTTGTGAAAGTCAGCAAATTGTTCTTTTACAGCCTCACTCCATAAACAGTGAAAGACATGGGCGGCCTTTGATAACCCAGTTAGCTGCACTGGGACAGTGACAACTCATGGAGAGTGGGGCTTGAACCCCCGACCTTAGGATCAGTGATCCTGCACCTTTACCATTAGGCCACCATTGCCTTTTACATTAAAAACATTGAGAGTGAAATTTCTGTACATCTGTACTTGTAGGGAGGTTGGGAGTTCCATATATGTTGTACTCGGGCGCTTGAGAAAGTGATGCGATCTCATTTGCTCACGCTTCATTTCACATGTGTGGGTCACTTTGCAAAATTGGATCAAAGCATATGGTCTGTGCACAGCCTACCATCAAAAACCTAATTGCCACAACATGACAGGGTCAGTTGAAGGCCATCCACGTCCAGGGCAAGAAAGAGTGACAACTTCATTCGAGTGGATCGCTACATCCGGTTGCACCACTTGCAGGACCAGTTTCACTGTGCTGAATCACCACAAATCACCACCTAAATCACCATGAATAGAGGCCATACCGGAATACTGACTGTTGTGACTTCCATTTGTCAGATGCCATTTTGGTTTGTTGTTTTTCTTTATCCTTCTGAACTACTTAATCCTAATTCGGGTCACAGGGAGGCTGGTGCCCATCTCAGCTGACACCGGACGAGGACACAGGACACCCTGGACAGCTCAAAAGGCCATCACAGGGCAGAAACACGCTGACGGCCATACAGTTACTCTTGACCAAAGTCAGCAATGGTTATTTTATACGAACCTCTCACAACAGGAAGTAAAAGACATGACCAGCCTTCTATAATCCAGTTATTTTCCGGGGTTGGGGTGTTCGAGTTTTATTTGGAAAAAAAAAACAAACAAACAAAAAAAAAACAATCCAGTTTTTGGAACCACATTATGTTGAAAATTATGGTCTTGGAGGTTTTAATGACTGTCAGTGCAAATACAAATAAATAAAAACAAGTAGAGCTATCAGTTTCAGGTTTCACTTGCATAATTAACAGCACATCAGGCCTCTCTCTTTGGCTCATGGACAGAAAAATACATCAGTATAATGGATAAACACACAATATGGCCAAAAGCATGTGAGCACTTGAACATTACACCCACACATTTGCCTTTTTCCCACGGTCACCACAAATTTTAACCACATGCATATATAAGATCTCTTATTAAATATGTGGCAGTGAGCAGCATTTTTCCCTCCTCGACTCCTATAGTTGAACTGGCTTTGTGCGAGGCACATAAAACAGGGGGTAGCCGTAGCCTAATGGGGTAGAGAAACAGCTTTGGGTCTGAAAGGTTGCTAGTCGAGTCTTGAACCAGCAGGAAAAATGTGTGTCGGTGTTGGAGTGAGCAGCACTTTCCCTTCCCCCACACAAATGTCTGAAGTGCCCTTAAGCAAGGCACCTAACCCCCAACTGCTCTCCATGCACACCCAATGTGTGCAGCAGCTCACTGTTCTAAATGTATGCACTCACTTTCGATGGGTTAAATGCAGAGGAAATAATTTCCCATGCAGAATTAAGACACTATATTAAAAAATAAAAAAAATAACAAAATGCTGAAGTAGCTTCATGAACACCTGGATTGTCAAGTCTTCTTCTTCTTCTTCTTTTCCGTTCGGCTTTTCCCTTCAGGGGTCGCCACAGCGAATCATCTGCCTCCATCTCACCCTATCCTTTGCATCTTCTTCTCTTACACCAACGACCTTCATGTCCTCCTTCACCACATCCATGAATCGTCTCTTTGGTCTTCCTCTAGGCCTTTTGCCTGGTAGTTCCAGCCTCAGCATCCTATTACCAATATACTCACTATCCCTCCTCTGTACATGTCCAAACCATCTCAATCTAGCCTCTCTGACATTGTCTCCAAAACATCTTACATGTGCTGTCCCTCTGATGTGCTCATTCCGAATCATATCTATCCTCGTTACTCCCAAAGAGAACCTCAACATTTTCATCTCTGCTACCTCCAACTCTGCCTCCTGTCTTTTCCCCAGGGCCACTGTTTCTAACCCATACAACATCGTTGGCCTCAACACCGTCTTGTACACTTTTCCTTTCATTCTTGCCGATACCCTCCTATCACACATCACACCGGACACTTTTCTCCAACCATTCCAACCTGCCTGCACACGCTTCTTGACCTCTTTTCCACACTCTCCATTGGTCTGGATTGTTGAGCCGAGGTACTTAAAATCCTCCACCTTCCTTATCTCTGCTCCCTGTAATCTCACCGTTCCTCTTTGGTCCTTGTCATTCATGCACATGTATTCTGTCTTACTGAGGCTAACCTTCATTCCCCTCCTTTCCAGGGCATACCTCCACCTCTCTAGATTTTCCTGCACTTGTTCTCTGCTCTCACTACAGATCACGATGTCATCTGCAAACATCATAGTCCATGGGGAATCTTGTCTAACCTCGTCTGTCAGCCTGTCCATCACCATAGCAAACAAGAAGGGGCTGAGAGCTGACCCTTGATGCAGTCCCACCTCCACCTTGAACTCTTGTGTCACACCGACAGTACACCTCACCACTGTCTTACATCTCTCATACATGTCCTGCACCACTCTAACATACTTCTCTGCCACTCCAGACTTCCTCATGCAATACCACAGTTCTTCTCTCGGCACCCTGTCATATGCTTTCTCCAGATCCACAAAGGCACAATGCAGCTCCCTCTGACCTTCTCTGTACTTCTCCATTAACATCCTCAAGGCAAACACTGCATCTGTGGTGCTCTTTCTTGGCATGAAACCAAACTGTTGTTCACAAATGCTGACTTCTGCCCTTAGTCTAATTTCCACTATTCTTTCCCATAACTTCATCGTATGGCTCATCAACTTTATCCCTCTGTAGTTGCCACAATTCTGCACGTCTCCCTTGTTCTTAAAAATGGGCACCAGCACACTTCTCCTCCATTCCTCTGGCATCCTCTCACTCTCTAAGACCTTGTTAAATGTTCTTGTCAGAAAATCTACTGCTACCTCTCCTAGACACTTCCATACCTCCACCGGTATGTCATCCGGACCAACTGCCTTTCCATTCTTCATCCTCTTCAATGCCCTCCTCACTTCACCCTTACTAATCTTTGCTACTTCCTGGTCCTCAACAGTCACCTCTTCTACTCTTTTTTCTCTCTCATTTTCCTCATTCATCAGCTCTTCAAAGTACTCTTTCCATCTTCCCAGCACACTTCTGTCATCAGTCAACACATTTCCCTCTCTGTCCTTTATCACTCTAACTTGCTGCACGTCCTTCCCATCTCTATTTCTCTGCTGTGCCAACCTATATAAATCATTTTCTCCCCCCTTACTTTCCAACCGAGCATACAAGTCATCAAACGCGCTCTGTTTGGCCTTTGACACTGCTACCTTTGCCTTACGCTGTGTCTCCCTGTACTCCTGTTTACTCTCTTCGGTTTTCTCAATGTCCCACTTCTTCTTAGCTAATCTCTTCCTTTGTACACACCCCTGCACTTCCTCATTCCACCACCAAGTCTCCTTATCTACTTTCCTTCCAGATGACACACCAAGTATTCTCCTACCTGTCTCCCTGATCACATTAGCTGTAGTTGTCCAGTCATCTGGAAGCACTTCCTGACCACCCAAAGCCTGTTTCAACTCCTCCTTGAAGACAACCTGACACTCTTCCTTTTTCAACTTCCACCACTTTGTCTTCTGCTCTGCCTTTGCCTTCTTCACCTTCCTCACCATCAGCAACATCCTGCACACCACCATCCTATGCTGTTTGGCAACACTCTCACCCACTACTACTTTGCAGTCACTGACTTCCTTTAAATTATATCGCCTGCACAAGATGTAGTCTACCTGTGTGCTCCTACCTCCATTTTTATAAGTCACCCTATGCTCCTCTCTCTTCTGGAAGAAAATATTCACCACAGCCATTTCCATCCTTTTTGCAAAATCTACCAACATCTGTCCTTCTGCATTCCTGTCCTGAATACCAAACCTACCCATCACTTCCTCATCCCCTCTGTTTCCTGCACCAACATGTCCATTGAAGTCTGCCCCAATGACCACTCTTTCACCTCTGGGGGTACTCTGCATCACTTCATCTAACTCCCTCCAGAATCTCACCTTCTCTTCTCGCTCACATCCTGTCTGTGGGGCATAAGTACTAACAACATTGACCATCACACCTTTAATTTCTAACTTGAGACTCATCACTCTGTCTGACACTCTTTTCACTTCTAGAACATTCCTGGCAAACTCCTCCTTCAAGATGACTCCAACTCCATTTCTCTTCCCATCCACACCGTGATAAAACAGCTTAAACCCTGCTCCTATGCTTCTAGCCTTGCGACCTTTCCACCTGGTCTCCTGAACACACAGTATGTCCACCTTCCTCCTCTGCATCATGTCAGCCAGCTCTCTACCTTTTCCTGTCATAGTTCCAACATTCAAAGTCCCTACTTTCAGTCCTAGACTCATGCCTTTCCTCTTCTCTCTCTGGCAACGGACACGCCTCCCACCTCTCCTTCTTCGACGTCTTTGACCAACAGTAGTCCAATTTCCATCAGCACCCTGTTGGTTGATGGCACTGATGGCGGTCGTTGTTAACCCGGGCCTCGACCGATCCGGCATGTGGTTCTTTCTTGTGATTCGCATAGTTTATTTGGCATTTGTTTTACGCCGGATGCCCTTCCTGACGCAACCCTCTGCATTTATCCGGGCTTGGGACCGGCGTGAGGGAGAGACACTGGTTTGTGCCCCCCCCTCACGGCTGCATTCTGGATTGTCAAGTGAACTTTGTAAATAAAAACATTGTTTGAATTTAATATAAAATGATTATATTTATTATCTCAAAAATCCCAAAACAAGCAGTAGAAGCTTGGTGGTGGAGTGCTGACTTACTGATCCAAAGGTTGGTGGCTCAAGGCCCACAATCACCGAGTTATTCCTGTCGCACCCCCCCCCCACACACACACACACACACACACACAGTACAGCTAACCGGGTTATCAAGGGCCAGCCATGTCTCTTACTGTCTGAAGTGAGGGGCATGTAAAATAATTATTGCTGTCATTCATGAAGAGTCATTGGCTTGACGTCAGCATGTTTCTGCCCTGTGACGGCCTGGCGAGCTGTTCAGGGCGTACCCCACCCTTGCCCAGAGTCAGCTGAGATGGACGTCAGCCTCCAGGCCACATTAATTAGGATTGAGTGGTTCAGAAAATGAATGAAGGAATAAATATATTTTTAAATTATATTGAATGTTTGTAACTAGTGTGCAATGCTCTGGGCACACGAAGGCATTAGGGCAAAGTAATGACTGAATGCCTGTTCCTCACAGAAAAAAAAAAACAATAAATAAAATAAATAAATAAATAAACCGAAAGTAATATTTGATATAGCAATGCTAATTCTTCAGTTGTGTCTGTAAATGGAGGCATCAAAACTTCCCAAGGTATGCATCTAAAATGTTTGAAACACTCATAATATGTAAGTATGTATTCAGTAATATATTACTCTGATGAAATTTTATAGATTAGAAGTGTAAAAATTGGTCCTGGTTTGGTGGTAATGCAGACCACCAAAAGCACGAGAGTAACGAGGATGGATAGGATCAGAAACGAGTACATCAGAGGGACAGCACATGTTAGATGTTTTGGAGACAAAGTCAGAGAGGCTAGATTGAGATGGTTTGGACATGTACAGAGGAGGGATTGTGAGTATATTGGTAGTAGGATGCTGAGGTTGGAACTACCAGGCAGAAGGCCCAGAGGAAGACCAAAGAGAAGATTTATGGATGTGGTGAAGGCGGACATGAAGGTCGTTGGAGTAAGAGTAGAAGATGCAGAGGATAGGGAGAGATGGAGGCAGATCATTTGCTGTGGTGACCCCTGAAGGGAACAGCCGAAAGAAAAAGAAGAAGAAGAAGAAGAATGAAACCATGAGATCATAAATGGATTAATCAAGTAATTTATACTTGTTATTCAGCAAATATTATAAGATTAGCCAAAAGTATCTCATTTCATTTTCCTTAAGTCAGCATGTGGGGAAGCTGGAGCCTATCCTTGCCAACTACAGGCGATGGCAGGTTACACCCTGAACAGCTTACCATGATCAGCACTGGGCCAACACACACACACACACTCTCATACAGGACAATTTGGAGCAGCCACTTTGTACGGTTGAAACAAGCAGGAGAACTTGCAGGGAACTCATGCAAGTACAGGAAGAACATGCAAACTCCACACAGAAACACCTGAGCCCATCAGTAGACCCCAAGACCGTCTTACCGTGAGGCAGATGTGCGATGTCCGGCCAATTCAAAAGAAGCAAATACAAGTGTAAGTGATGAATAAGGCTCCGTTAGATACAACAACATAAGACAATGTACGTAGCCTGTGATGCTAAGGCGTTGGATTACCGATCCCAAGGTTGGGGATTCCAGCCTGTCAACGGGTTGCCACTGCTGTCCCCCCAGTGCAGCTAACTGGGTTGTCTCTCACTTTCTGTAGTGACAGGTTCAAGTAAAAGAACCATTGCTGGCTTTCATCAAGAGTAGCTGCATAGCCGTCAGCATGTTTCTGCTCTGCGATGGCTGACAAGGTGTCCAGGGTGTACTCTGCCCTCGCCCAGAGTTGGCTGAGATGGGAAAAGAAATGGAAAATGAAGACAATGCAGATAAGGCAATGGATGACGTAAGACAAGACACCAGAGCTGACGGGACAGTTTGAAATGTAATTATTTTGCAGTGGTTCATCACAATTGTTAAAAAAAACTGAAAATACAAATGTTTTCAGTAAATTTCATTTTATTTCTCACATATTTAGTTGTGTAATGGTTAACACGACCACTTCACAGCAAGACGGTCCTGTGTTTGAGAAACCCAGCGAGCGTGTTTGCACTGTTTACCGGTTCTCCCCGTGCTTGTGTGGGTTTCCTCCGAGTATTCTGGTTTTTACCCTCTTTCCAAAAACGTGCATATTAGAGTAATGACATTTCCACATTGCCTCTAGGTGTGAGAGTGAATGATTGTGTGTGTGTGTGTGTGTGTGTGTGTGTGTGTGTGTGTGTGTGTGTGTTGGCTCTGTAATGGTCTGGAACTGTTCAAGGTGCACCCCCATCTTTGCCCAGAATCAGCCGGAGATGAAAATAATTATTTTTTATTAAGAGTGATGGCATTGTTTATTCTACATTTTTAACTTGCAGACTTCATGCAGTGTTGTGACATGAAAGCAAGTGCATCAAGGTTTATGTGTGAAAGTAACACTTTGCACATTAAATTTACATTAGAAAATACATGCTTTGAAGTCCCGTTATAAGGAAAAATGGAGCGTCTTGTATTGTAGACAGGTATGTGATGACTAAATATAGTTGACTAGTTTTGTAATGGACCATGAATGATGCTTCTGCGCTTATATGCTGGGGACTTGGATAGTAGGCTACATTTCAGCACTGCACTTAATGATGCATGCAAGTTAAATTAAAGTGTTCTGTAATACACTTGAAAGTGTTTCCGGAGAACATGCATGTTCAGAATTGAGTATATTATTTCTTTCTTTCTTTATTTATTCATTTATTTTACAGCATTTCTGTCATGCGTAATGCACTTTGGAAAATACCTATTTATGAATTATTGGGAGGTTTGGTATTTGTTGTCTGTTCCTTTCTTTTAATTCACCCTGATTTCTCAAGCTGATGGGTGTGGGACTGCAGAGACAGTGATATTCTCGTCCAATGGGCTATTAGCTTTGACAGCGGGAGGAGGGACTGTTAAAGATGTGAATCACATCTCATCAATGCTCAGTGTAAACGCCACTGGCTTTGAATTGAATAATTTCACTTCAAAGTTTGGACTGAAACTATCAGAAATTTTAGAATGTTTTAATTATGCATGTACAGTATAGCCAACACCTATGTTTAGTGTTCAAATTTCTTGTTAGAAGTGTTTTATTTTATTTTATTTTTTACATTTTAAGTATCTGAAAATAGACTTTTGGAAAAGTACAAGTTCACAGTATCGTTAGTCCATACGTTCATTTTCTGTACCCATTTAATCCTAATTAGGGTTGCGGGGAGGCTGGCACCCATCCCAGCCGACTCCAGACGAGGGCAGAGTACACCCTGGACAGCTCGCCAGGCCATTACAGGGCAGCAGAGACACACTGATGGCTATGAAAATACTCTTATTAGATGTCTATATAGGCAGCTCGAAAACAATGATATGTCATATAACTCATACAATACAAAGCTCTGCAAAAGATTCACAGCCTCTCCTTATGCACAGTGTGTGTCTATATCCTGTTTTGTTGAGATATCTATTTACGGCATTTAGCAGGCATTCTTAGAGAGTACTTTGAAGAGCTGATGAATGAGGAAAATGAGAGAGAAAAAAGAGTAGAAGAGGTGACTGTTGAGGACCAGGAATTAGCAAAGATTAGTAAGGGTGAAGTGAGGAGGGCATTGAAGAGGATGAAGAATGGAAAGGCAGTTGGTCCTGATGACATACCGGTGGAGGTATGGAAGTGTCTAGGAGAGGTAGCAGTAGATTTTCTGACAAGAACATTTAACAAGGTCTTAGAGAGTGAGAGGATGCCAGAGGAATGGAGGAGAAGTGTGCTGGTGCCCATTTTTAAGAACAAGGGAGACGTGCAGAGTTGTGGCAACTACAGAGGGATAAAGTTGATGAGCCATACGATGAAGTTATGGGAAAGAATAGTGGAAGCTAGACTAAGGGCAGAAGTCAGCATTTGTGAACAACAGTTTGGTTTCATGCCCAGAAAGAGCACCACAGATGCAGTGTTTGCCTTGAGGATGTTAATGGAGAAGTACAGAGAAGGTCAGACGGAGCTGCATTGTGCCTTTGTGGATCTGGAGAAAGCATATGACAGGGTGCCGAGAGAAGAACTGTGGTATTGCATGAGGAAGTCTGGAGTGGCAGAGAAGTATGTTAGAGTGGTGCAGGACATGTATGAGAGATGTAAGACAGTGGTGAGGTGTGCTGTCGGTGTGACAGAAGAGTTCAAGGTGGAGGTGGGACTGCATCAAGGGTCAGCTCTCAGCCCCTTCTTGTTCGCTATGGTGATGGACAGGCTGACAGACGAGGTTAGACAAGATTCCCCATGGACTATGATGTTTGCAGATGACATTGTAATCTGTAGTGAGAGCAGAGAACAAGTGCAGGAAAATCTAGAGAGGTGGAGGTATGCCCTGGAAAGGAGGGGAATGAAGATTAGCCTCAGTAAGACAGAGTACATGTGCATGAATGCCAAGGACCAAAGAGGAACGGTGAGATTACAGGGAGCAGAGATAAGAAAGGTGGAGGATTTTAAGTACTTAGGCTCAACAATCCAGAGCAATGGCGAGTGTGGAAAAGAGGTCAAGAAGCGTGTGCAGGCAGGTTGGAATGGTTGGAGAAAAGTGTCCGGTGTGATGTGTGATAGGAGGGTATCGGCAAAATGAAAGGAAAAGTGTTCAAATCGGTGTTGAGGCCAACGATGCTGTATGGGTTAGAAACAGTGGCCCTGGGGAAAAGACAGGAGGCAGAGTTGGAGGTAGCAGAGATGAAAATGTTGAGGTTCTCTTTGGGCGAACGAGGATGGATAGGATTAGGAATGAGTACGTCAGAGGGACAGCACATGTAAGACGTTTTGGAGACAAAGTCAGAGAGGCTAGATTGAGATGGTTTGGACATGTACAGAGGAGGGATAGTGAGTATATTGGTAATAGGATGCTGAGGCTGGAACTACCAGGCAAAAGGCCTAGAGGAAGACCAAAGAGACGATTCATGGATGTGGTAAAGGAGGACATGAAGGTCGTTGGTGTAAGAGAAGAAGATGCAAAGGATAGGGTGAGATGGAGGCAGATGATTCGCTGTGGCGACCCCTGAAGGGAAAAGCCGAAAGGAAAAGAAGAAGCAGGCATTCTTAGAGAATTTGTAGAAATGCAGAAGTGCTTTAACATCACTATCAGTTAGTTTATTCTTATACTGATCTGTCAAGACACAAAGTGTACCCTCTGTCAAAATCAGTGGACAGGTAGTGTATATACAATTATTATTATTATTATTATTATTATTATTATTATTATTATTATTATTGGTGTGTGTGTGTGTGTGTGTGTGTGTGTGTGTGTGTGTGTGTGTGTGTGTGTGTGAAACAGCACTAATCTAACTAATGCTGTAAAAGGGAGGTTTTCAGATATCAGATGAAGACACCCTGTAACTCAACTGGAACATTAAACTGTACAAACTCCTCCCTATAGCAACAACATCCACTGTTATATACTTGCATTTTGCACAACATTTACATTCTATTGTTTATCAAAATACTGTATGTACATATCGCGACTGACAAGATTCATTCTGCATTTGTTTATGAATAGGGAACAAGTAAAGGAAAATGCCATAACGCAAGGCAACAAAAACAACAACAACAAAAAACCCCAAACAAACAAAAACACCACCAATCAAAACTACTTACATTTTTATGTGTGGTTCACGTCTGAGTGTGTGCACACGCATCTGTGATGCGTACCACACATAAAAATTTATGTGTGTATTTATATTATATTTACATCTTATGCACTATTTTTGAATGTTTAATTGTTATTATAAGCATTTATAGCACTGAATATGTAATTGTCTGTCTTCCTTTCAGCTTTTTTCAATTTTACTCGGGAGTCGCCACAGCGAATCATCTGATTCACAAATTTGATTTGGCAGAGGTTTTTACGTCGGATGCCCTTCCTGACACAACCTTTTAGCAAGGGACAGAAAGACGCTGACGACTTTGCAGGTACTCTTTACGAAAGTCAGCAATGGTTCTTTTACATGAACCTCTCACCATAGACAGTGACAGACATGGCCCGCCTTTGATAACCCAGTTAGCTGCACTGGGGGGGGGGGGGGGGGCAGTGACAACCTTGTGGAGAGTGGGACTCAAACCCACAACCTTAGGATCAGCGATCCAGCACCCTATACCACTAGACCACCACTGCCCTTGCACTGACTATGTAATTATTGATATTATATACACATATACAGTGGTACGAAAAAGTATCTGAACCTTTTGGAATTTCTCACATTTCTGCATAAAATCACCATCAAATGTGATCTGATCTTTGTCAAAATCACACAGATGAAAAAACAGTGTCTGCTTTAACTAAAACCACCCAAACATTTATAGGTGTTCATATTTTAATGAGGATAGCATGCAAACAATGACAGAAGGGGGAGGAATAAGTAACTGAACCACCACATTTAATATTTTGTGCCCCGCAGCAGCAATAACTTCAACCAGACGCTTCCTGTAGCTGCAGATCAGTCTGGCACATCGATCAGAACTAATCTTGGCCCATTCTTCTTTACAAAACTGCTGTAGTTCAGTCAGATTCCTGGGATGTCTGACATGAATCGTTGTCTTGAGGTCATGCCACAGCATCTCAATGGGGTTCAAGTCTGGACTTTGTCTTGGCCACTCCAGAACATGTATTTTGTGCTTCTGAAACCATTCTGAAGTTGATTTACTTCTGTGTTTTGAATCATTGTCTTGTTGCAGCATACATCCTCTTTTTAGCTTCAACTGTCTGACAGACGGCCTCAGGTTTTCCTGCAAAACATCCTGATAAACTTTTGAATTCATTTTTCCATTAATGAGTGCAAGTTGTCCAGGCCCCGAGGCAGCAAAACAGCCCCAAACCACGATGCACCCTCCACCATGCTTCACAATGGGGATGAGGTGTTGATGTTGGTGAGCTGTTCCATTTTTCCTCCACACATGACGTTGTGTGTTCCTCCCAAACAATTCAACTTTGGTTTCATCAGTGCACAAAATATTTTGTATATTTTCCATCAAAACATCTGTGGAGTGTTCAAGTGCCTTTTTGCAAACATTAAACGAGCAACAATGTTTTTTTTAGACAGCAGTGGCTTCCTCCTTGGAGTCCTCCCATAAACACCATTCTTGGCCATTGTTTTACATATAGTTGATGTGTGCACAGAGATATTGGACTGTGCCAGTGATTTCTGTAAGTCTTTAGCAGACACTCTAGGGTTTATTTTTTACCTCTCTGGGTATTCTGCGCTGAACTCTTGGCGTCATCTTTGGTGGATGGCCACTCCTTGGGAGATAAGCAACTCTCTCCATTTGTAGACAACTTCTCTGACTGTCGATTGATGAACATCCAGACTTTTAAAGATGGTTTTGTATCCTTTCCCAGCTTTATACAAATCAACAATTCTTGATCGCAGGTCTTCAGGCAGCTCTTTTGAGCGAGCCATGGTGCACATCAGACAATGCTTCTCATCAAGACAATTCTTCCCAGGTGTGTGTTTTATAGTGGGCGGGGCAGCTTTAAGCCACTCATCAGTGATTGGGCACACACCTGACTTCAATCGTTTGGTAAAAATTGTTTTCAATTGCTCTTTAAGTCTCCTTAGGTAGCGGGTTCAGTTACTTATTCCTACCCCTTCTGTCATTGTTTGCATGCTATCCTCATTAAAATCTGAAAACCTATAAATGTTTGGGTGGTTTTAATTAAAGCAGACACTGTTTTTTCATCTGTGTGATTTTGGCAAAGATCAGATCACATTTGATGGTGATTTTATGCAGAAATGTGAGAAATTCCAAAAGGTTCAGATACTTTTTCATACCACTGTACATGTACAGGGGAGGACAGTGGTGGCCTGGTGGTATAGGGCACTGGATCGCTCATCCTAAGGTTGGGAGTTCGAGTTCCACTGTCCACAAGATTGTCAACACCCCCCCCCCTTCCCCATCCCTCCAGTGCAGCTAACTGGGTTATCAAATGTTTCTCACTGTCTATGGTGAGAGGTTCATGTAAAAGAACCATTGCTGACTTTCGTAAAGAGGAGCTGCAAAGCCATCAGCGTGTTTCTGTCCCTTGCTAAAGGGTTTTGTCAGGAAGGGCATCCGACATAAAAACCTATGCCAAATCAAACGTGCAAATTATTCGCTGTGGTGACCTCTGATAAAGGGAAAAAGCCGAAGTTAAAAAAAAATATATATATATAAAACCCCTTGTTTAGAGTCGTCTGACATTGGTACCAGCTTCCCTGCGACCCTAATTAGAATAAAATGGCTCAGAAAATGAATGGATGAATAGAATTTTTAAAAAAGATTCATTGAGATGAGTTTATCCTGTAGCGAGTGCTAAAACCTTCTACAAACCAGCAGTAACTTAAAGTTCCCTTAAAGCAATCTTGCCTCAGGATCTGACACAGTGAGACATATAGAATGAAAGATCTACTTACTTTTTGCAAGGTAAATACTTTTCTCTCATTCCTGCGGCACTTGCAAACTCACCATGCACTAATGTACAGAGCCTCCCTGCAGTGAGAAAAGCTTCAGGGGCTAACCTAATGACAGATGAGAGACCATCTTCAAATGGGATTATGGCTTTTGCAGCGTATAAGTAGAGATTTGGCTGGTTCAGCTCCTGGCAGAGATTCTGAAGATGTTACCTGCTCTGATCAGCATCTTTTACCCTCAGGAAGTGCATCAGCACTCACGCTCAAGAGGAAGAGAATTGGCGCTCCGCAATGGTAAAGAGACATTCACTATACATTACTGATATACTCGGAAGAAAATCTCAAAATCCTATTGTGTTGTTGTCATTGGAATAAGAACGGCTGCAAGGGGTGACAGTCTAGATCGCATCCTAAATTATATGTGTGTGTGTGTGTGTGTGTGTGTGTGTGTGTGTGTGTGTGTGTGTGTGTGTGTGTGTGTGTGTGTGTGTGTGTGTATATATACAGAAGGGCCAATAAGTATTGGGCAGCTAGAAAACAAACATTATTTCGGCCCCCATTCGTTAACAGTATGATTGACACCTGTTTGAACTGATTAGATGCATAAGAGACACCTTCAAACCTGCACATACCTTCAAACTGTCAGACTGCAGTCTTCACCATGACCAAGACCAGAGAGCTTCCCAAAGACACCAGAGATAAAATTGTCCAACTGCACAAAGCTGGGATGAGTCAAACTGCAATTGTTAAACAACTTTGTGAGAAAAGATCAACAGTTGGAAACATTATTAGAAAATGGAAGAAGTATAACATCACTGACATCCTCCCTAGGCGTGGCGCTCCATGCAAGATTTCACCTTGTGGGGTTCAAAGGATCCTGAGAACAGTGAGTAATCAGCCCAGAACTACACGGCAGGAACTGGTCAATGATTTGAAGACGGCAGGAACCACCGTCACAAAGATGACAATAACTAACACACTACATCGTCATGAGATGAAATCCTGCATTGCCCGAAAGGTTCCCCTACTAAACAAAAAAACATGTAAAGGCCCGTCTGAAATATGCTAAAGACCATCTGGGCGATCCAGAGGATTGGGAGAATGTGATGTGGTCAGATGAGACCACAATTTAACTTTTTGGTTTAAACAGCACTCGCCGTGTTTGGAGGAAGAAGAATGCTGAGTTGTATCCCAAGAACACCATACCTACTGTGAAGCATGGGGATGGACACATCATGCTTTGGGGATGCTTTTCTGCAAAAGGGACAGGAAGACTGCACCAAATCAATGGCAACATCTGACGAATTATAAAATAAAGTCAGAATGGTTGAAAACAAGCTTGAGACAATGCTCTCATCAGGTATGATGAGGTAGGGAATGTTAGAGCTAGATGGGGGGTATTAAAACTGAGAATGTGAGAATTTATTTAAAATTGCAATGCAATCGATCTTTTTTCTCTTAATATTCAGTGTACACAAACTCAAATAAAAAGAAATAAGGATAAATGGTGTGAGAATTTG
>CM045751.1:22885000-22920000 GCA_024760905.1 Plotosus lineatus | reverse complement strand
TGTACTCTTTCCATCTTCCCAGCACACTTCTGTCATCAGCCAATACATTTCCCTCTCTGCCCTTTATCAATCTAACTTGCTGCATGTCCTTCCCATCTCTATTTCTCTGCTGTGCCAACCTGTATAAATCATTTTCTCCCTCTTTACTTTCAAACCGAGCATACAAGTCATCATATGTGCTCTGTTTGGCCTTTGCCACCGCTATCTTTACCTTACGCTGTGTCTCCCTGTACTCCTGTTTACTCTCTTCGGTTCTCTCAATGTCCCACTTCTTCTTAGCTAACCTCTTCCTTTGTACACACTCCTGCACTTCCTCATTCCACCATCAAGTCTCCTTATCTAATATCCTTCCAGATGACACACCAAGTATTCTCCTACCGGTCTCCCTGATCACATTAGCTGTAGTTGTCCAGTCATCTGGAGGCACTCCCAACCACCAAAAGCTTGTTTCAACTCCTCTTTGAAAATAACACGACACTTTTCCTTTTTAAGCTTCCACTTTCTGCTCTACCTTTGCCTTCTTCACCTTCCTCACCATCAGCATCATCCTGCACACCACCATCCTATGCTGTTTGGAAACACTCTCACCCACTACTACTTTGCAGTCACTGACTTCCTTCAAATTACATCGCCTGCACAAGATGTAGTGTGTGCTCCTGCCTCCAATTTTATAAGTCACCCTATGCTCCTCTCTCTTCTGGAAGAAAGTACTCACCACAGCCATTTCCATTCTTTTTGCAAAATCTACCAACATCTGTCCTTCTTCGTTCCTGTCCAGGATACCAAACCTATCCATCACTTCCTCGTCCCCTCTGTTTCCTGCACCAACATGCACATTGAAGTCTGCACCAATGACCACTCTTTCACCTCTGGGGGTACTCTGCATCACTTCATCTAACTCACTCCAGAATCTCTCCTTCTCTTCTCGCTCACATCCTGCCTGTGGGGCATAAGCACTAACAACATTGAACATCACACCTTCAATTTCTAACTTGAGACTCATCACTCTGTCTGACACTCTTTTCACTTCTAGAACATTCCTGACAAACCCCTCCTTCAAGATGACTCCTACTCCATTTCTCTTCCCATCCACACCGTGATAAAACAGCTTAAACCCTGCTCCTATGCTTCTAGCCTTGCTACCTTTCCACCTGGTCTCCTGAACACACAGTATGTCCACCTTCCTCCTCTGCATCATGTCAGCCAGCTCTCTACCTTTTCCTCCCATAGTTCCAACATTCAAAGTCCCTACTTTCAGTCCTAGACTCATACATTCCTCTTTTCTCTCTGCCTATGGACACACCACCCGCCTTTCCTTCTTCAACGTCTTCGACCAACAGTTGTCCAATTTCCACCAGCACCCTGTTGGTTAACTGCACCGATGGCAGTCGTTGTTAACCCGGGTTTCGACCGATCTGGTATGTCATTTTTTCTTGTGATTCGCATATTTTATTTGACTTTGTTTTACGCCAGATGCCCTTCCTGACACAACCCTCTGCATTTATCCGGGCTTGAGACCGGCGTGAGGGAGAGACACTGGTTTGTGTCCCCCCCCCCCCCCCCCCCCCCAAGGCTGCATTGTTTAATTAATAAATATGGTCATAAAATGTTTAATATGTGAATAAAATGTTTAAATGGTTTAATAAATAATTTTCTTTTACTTTTAACACATGCATATTTCATACAAAATTGTACTTGTATCATTTTTAAAGGGTTGATGGGGTGGTCTTGGGAGCCTTGGAACGAGTCAGGCATTTTACATGCGTCTCTACTTACGAAAACTCCACATTAGGAAAAGGCACTGGAAAGGATTAATTTCGTAAGTATGGGTCCGACTATATATATATATATATCCGTCAGTCTGTCTGTCTGTCTCTCTCTCTCTCTCTCTCTCTGTATATACTAGTCCTTCTCAAAAAAATAGCATATTGGGTTCAAGTTCATTATTTTCTGTAATGTACTGATAAAAATTAAACTTTCATATATTTTAGATTCATTGCACACCAACTAAAATATTTCAGGTCTTTTATTGTTTTAATACTGATGATTTTGGTATAGACCTCATGAAAACCCAAAATTCCTATTAAAAAATTATCATATTTCATCCGACCAATAAACAAAGTGCTTTTAATGCAAAAAAAGTCAACCTTCAAATAATTATGTTCAGTTATGCAATCAATACTTGGTCGGGAAACCTTTTGCAGAAATGACTGTTTCAATGCGGCGTGGTGTCTCTCAACTTTCTCTTCACAATAGCCCACAGATTCTCTATGGGGTTCAGGTCAGGAGAGTTGGCAGGCCAATTGAGCACAGTAATACCATGGTCAGTTAAACATTTACCAGTGGTTTTGGCACTGTAAGCAGGCACCAGGTCGTGCTGAAAAATGAAAATCTTCATCTCCATAAAGCTTTTCAGCAGATGGAAGCATGAAGTGCTCCAAAATCTCCTGATAGCTAGCTGCATTGACTCTGGCCTTGATAAAACACAGTGGACCAGCACCAGCAGCTGGCATGGCACCCCAGACCATCACTGACTGTGGGTACTTGAGACGGGACATCAGGCATTTTGGCATTTCCTTCTCCCCAGTCTTCCTCCAGACTCTGGCACCTTGATTTCTGAATGACATACAAAATTTGCTTTCATCCAAAAAAAACTACTTTGGACCACTGAGCAACAGTCCAATGCTGCTTCTCTGTAGCCCAGGTCAGGTGCTTCTACCGCTGTTTCTGGTTCAAAAGTGGCTTGACCTGGGGAATGCGGCACCTGTAGCCCATTTCCTGCACATGCCTGTGCATGGTGACTCTGGATGTTTCCAGTCCACTGCTTCCATAGGTCCCCCAAGGTCTGGAATCGGCCCTCCTTTCACTTTTTCCTTCCCACAGAAGTCCCACTGAGGTGCCTTGATACAGCCTATTCACTCAGAGATTTCTTTCTGTATCTTACCCTCTTGCTGCCCCTTCCTCATGCAATACCACAGTTCCTCTCTCTGCACCCTGCCATATGATTTCTCCAGATGCACAAAGGCACAATGCAGCTCCTTCTGACCTTCTTGACTGCTCTGCCTTTGCCTTCTTCACCTTCCTCACCATCAGCGTCATCTTGCACACCACCATCCTATGCTGTTTGGCAACAGTCTCACCCACTACGACTTTGCAGTCACTGATTTTCATCAAATTACATTGCCTGCACAAGATGTAGTCCACTTGTGTGCTCCTATCTCTGCTGTTATAAGTCACCCTATGCTCTTGTTTCTTCTGGAAGAAATAATTCACCACAGCCATTTCCATCCTTTTTGCAAAGTCTATCAACATCTGTCCTTCTGTGTTCCTGTCCTGGAAAACAAACCTGCCCATCACTTCCTCAGCCCCTCTGTTGCCTGCACCAACATGTCCATTGAAGTCTGCACCAATGACCACTCTTTCACCTCTGGGGGTACTCTGCATCACTTCATCTAACTCACTCCAGAATCTCCCCTTTCTCTTCTCACTCACATACTGCCTGTGGGGCCTAAGCATTAACAACATTGAACATCACACCTTCAATTTCTAACTCTGAGACTCATTACTCTATCTGACATCCTTTTCACTTCTAGAACATTCCTGACAAACCCCTCCTTCAAGATGACTCCTACTCCATTTCTCTTCCCATCCACACCATGAAAAAACAGCTTAAACCCTGCTCCTAAGCTTCTAGTCTTGCTACCTTTCCACCTGGTCTCCTGAACACACAGTATGTCCTCCTTCCTCCTCTGCATCATGTCTGCCAGCTCTTTACCTTTTCCTGTCATTGTTCCGACATTCAAAGTCCCTCCTCTCAGTCCTAGACTCATGCTTTTCCTCTTCCCTCTCTGCCTACGGACACACCTCCCTTCTTCTTTTCCTTTCTTCTGTTCCCTTCAGGGGTCGCCCCAGTGAATCATCTGCCTCCATCTCACCCTATCCTTTGCATCTTCTACTCTTACTCCAACTACCTTCATGTCCTCCTTCACCACATCCATAAATCTTCTCTTTGGTCTTCCTCTGGGCCTTCTGCCTGGTAGTTCCAATCTCAGCATCCTGCTACCAATATACTCACTATCCCTCCTCTGTACATGTCCAAACCATCTTAATCTAGCCTTTCTGACTTTGTCTCCAAAACCTCTAACATGTGCTGCCCCTCTGATGTAATCATTCCTGATCCTATTTATGCTTGTTACTTCCAAAGAGAACCTCAACATTTTCATCTCTGCTACCTCCAGCTCTGCCTCCTGTCTTTTCCCCCGTTGCCACTTTTTCGAAACTATACAACATCACTGGCCTCAACACTGTCTTGTACACTTTTCCGTTCATTATTGTCAATACATCCCTATCACACATCACATGGCGACTTTTCTCCAACTATTCCAACCTGCCTGTACACGCTTCTTGGCATCCCTAACAATTCCTTGGAAATAAATGTAATTGAAGTATTTGTGTCATCTCTACAGTCATTTACAAAGTTGATTGGAGTATCGAGGAGCATTTAATTAGTAATTCCTTACTTCCTGTTTCCCAGGGATTTTATATGATGTGACAGAGAGCTAATTTCTTTTATATCCTCTTCAACATGGGAAAGACAAAGAAAGACACAATTCAAGTAATGCAAGTGTGTGTCGATCTTCAGAAATCAGGCAATGGTGACAAGTAAATCACCGCTCGCCTGCACCTGGACATATCACTGTCAGAGTAATCATTAAGAAGCTTTAAACAACCGTAACTGTCGGAAACAAACCTGGACAAGAAACCAAGGTTAATTTGCCACCACACACAGTGAGGAGGATGGTAAGAGGAATAAAAAGTTCTCCAAAGCTCACTGTTCATGAATTATAACAAATGGGAGCATCTCTAGGTCACAAAGTCTCCAAAACAACCACTAGGTGCCATTTACAGCTCACCAAGCTGTTTTGGAGGCATGCAGGGAAAGAACTTTTCTCACTCATAAACACAAACATCTGAAGTTCACTAAGTGGTACTGGGACTTCAACTGGGACCATGTTCTTTGGTCAGATGAGCCCAAGATAGAACTTTTTGGCAACAAACACTCTAAGTGGGTCTGGCGGAACACAAAAGATGAGAATGCCGAAAAGAACCTCATGCAAACTATGAAGTCTGGGGGAGGATCGGTGATTCTGTGACCTGTTTCTCTTCCAGACGCCCTAGGAACCATGTTAGGTTGCATGGCATTTTAAATGCTTTGAAATACCAGGACATTTTAAATCAAAACCTGGTGGCCTCTGCCTGAAAACTGAAGATGGGTCATCAACGGGTCTATCAGCAAAATAATGACCATAAGCATGTGGCCAAATATACACAGAAATGGTTCACCAAACACAGAATCAAGCTCCTCCCATAGCCATCTCAGTCTCCAGACCTCAATCCCATTGAAACCCTGTGAAGTGAGCTGAAGAGGAGAGTGCAGAGAGGAGCAGGTTGCTAGATGATTTAGAGAATTTGTACAGAGAAGAAACGGCCCAAGATCCTCTTTCTGAATTATCCCATCTTGTGAAACATTATAGATTATCTGATGTTCATTCATTCATTTTTTCTGAACTGCTTAATCCTAATTAGGTTCACAGGGAGGCTGGTGCCTATCTCACCCGACACTGGAGAAGGGAAGAATACACTCATTTTACATGCCTCACACCATAGACATGGAGAGACATGGCTGGTCTTTGATAACCCAGTTAGCTGTTCTGAGGGTTGTTAGGATCCGTTGAATGTGGAAGAAGACGACTGGAGACTGGTTTTGAGTTGAATATGAGAAGCTTTATTAATAGTGTAACAACTGCTGACAGTGCGGCTTGAACCCCAAACCTTAGGATCGGTAATCCAGCCCCTTACCATCGAGCCACCACTGCCTGTGTGTGGGTGCAATGTGAGTTGGGTGGCAGCCAAAGGCATGGGTTCTGTTGGACCGATCCTGGGCTACTGACTCTGACTCTTAGGACATGGAATATCACTGCTCTGGTGGAAAAAGAGTCAAAGCTGGTCCACGAGGTGGAGAGATACCAACTAGATATAGTCGGACTCACCTCAATGCATAACTTGGGCTCTGGAACCAACCATCTCGAGAGGTGTTGCTCATGGGGAGAGGTGGCGAACTGGTGTGGGCATCCTTGTTGCCCTCGTCTCAGTGCCCACCCATTGTTGTTCTCCCCGGTCGACAAAAGGGCAGCTTTCCTCTGACTTTGGGTGGGGTCCTGACTGTTGTTTGTGCTTATGCACCAAATGACAGTCCAGAGTACACTGCCTTCTTTAGGGGTGTGTGGAAAAATTCTCTCTCGGGAGACTCACTCATTGTCCTGGGTGACTCCAACCCCAATGTAGGCAATGATAGCGTGACCTGGAAGGATGTGATCAGTAGATTTGGCCTCTCCAATCTGAACCCGAATGGTGTTTCGTTGTTGGACTTCTGTGCTCATCACATTTTGTTCATCACGAACACCATGTTCAAACCATGGGTGTCCATAAGTGCGCTTAGCTTAGCTTTACACTTTGTAGTCATGTCACCGGACTTGAAGTCGCATGTTCTGGACACTTGGCTGAAGAGGTAAGCTGAGTTATCAACCAATCACCACCTGGTGGTGAGCTGGCTTGAATGGTGGGGGAGGCCACCCTCCAGACTTGGCAGGCCCAAGTGTGTAGTCAGGATCTCCTGGGAACATTTGACGGAGTCTCCTGTCAGAGGGGCCTTTAACTCCAAGCTCCAGCAGAGCTACAGCCACGTCCCGAAGGAGGCGTGTGACATGGAATCTGAATGGGCCATGTTTCATGCCCCCATTGCAGTACTCTCTTCCGTACTGCAATGAACTGGATCATGGCGGTGGTATCGGGTGGATCGGCCTGCGGTGTGTCGTTTGGTGAGGTTCGGATTACTGATCTGGACTTTGTCGATGATGCAGTGATCTTCGCGGAAATGGTGGATGTCTCTGTTCGTTGGGTGAGAAGGCAGAACCGCTTGGTTTGCGAGTCTCTTGGATCAAAACCAAGATCCAGGCTTTTGGCGACCTTTTGGATGCTGCTGCTGACTCGATCGCTGTGAGTCGTGAAAGAGTAGAGATCGTGGAGTCTTTCACTTACCTTGGCAGCGTGGTCCATCATTCCACTGATTGCAGGACCGAGATCAATTGTCGACTTGGTCTAGCCTATGGGGCGATGAATTCGCTGGACAGGACTGTGTGGCGGTCGAGGTATCTGAGCAGGCGGACGAAAGCCTGAGTCTTTCGCTCCCTTGTGCTCCCTGTCTTGCTCTACTCAAGCGAGACATGGACGCTCACGGTTGAGCTTGGATGATGACTGGACTCCTTTGTTACGACTTCCTTTCGCCGCATCTTCGGATACCGCTGGTGGGACTTTGTTACCAATCAGAAGGTGCTCAGGGATGTGGGGATGGTAAGAGTAACCTGCTTGATCCGTGACCGTCAGCTACACTACTATGGGCACTTGGCGCGTTTCCCGCCTTCGGACCCAGCACACTGGATCCTGTCCGTTTGGGATCCTAGGGGCTGGAGCCGATCGCGGGGACGACCGAGTGCGATGTGGTTGTCGCAGCTGAGGGCTGCCCTGCCGGTGGGTATGGGCCCTGTGCAGGCCTAGTCAATCGCCAAGAGACGGCCGGATGAGTGGAGGCAGCTGGTGGACGCAGCGAAGTGCTGTCCCGGTGCATGCCCTCATACCTGACCTGACCTGATTGCTGAGGCAGAAGCCAATAGCTGTTCCCAGAAAGTCATCGGTGCCTGTTGTGGCAGGAACCCCAGAACCCAGTGGTGAAGCGAGCTGTCCAGCTGAAAAGGGAGGCTTATCAGGTCTTATTGGCCTGTGGGACTCCCGAGACAACAGACATTTACCAACAGGCCGATGCAAATCTCGGCCATGGGAGGAGTTCGGTGAGAGCCTGGAAAGCAATTATCGGTTGGCCTCAAAAAAGGTTCTTGACCATCATCCGATACCTCAGGAGGGGAAAGCAGTTCTCCACAAATACTGTTTAAAGGAGAAGTGGGGAGCTGCTCACCTCGAATTGGGATATTGTCAGTAGGTAGAAAGAATACTTTGAGGACCTCCTCAATCCCACCAACATGTCGTTCATTGAGCAACAAGCCCCTGAGGGTTTGGGTGGACGTCCACCCATCACTGGAGCTGAGGTTGCTGAGGTAGTCAAAAAGCTCCTCGGAGGCCAGGCTTCGGGGATGGATGAGATCCACGCTGAATATTTCAGGAATCTGAATGTTGTAGGACTGTCTTGGTTGACACGTCTCTGCAACGTCGCATGATCACTGGGGCCGTACTTCTGGATTGGCAACCTGGGGTGGTAGTCCCCCTTTTTAAAAAGGGGACCAGAGGGTGAGTTCCAATTTTCATGTAATCACACTAACCAGCCTACACAAGAAAGTCTAGGCAGGGATACTGCAGAGGAGGATTCAACCAATAGTTTAAACTTGGATTCAGAAGGCACAGTGTGGTTTTTGTCCTGGCTGTGGCACTCTAAACCAACTCTATATACTCTACCGGATCCTGGAGGGGCGATGAAGGCTTGTTCAATCTGTCCATATGTGTTTTGTGGATTTGGATTTTGACTGTGTCCTTCGGGTTATCTTATGGGGCGTATTTCCTGAGTACGGCATTCCAGACCCATTGCTATGGGCCATTCGGTCACTGTATCACCAGAATCAGAGCTTGGACCATATTGGGAAAAACAGGTCGAATTTGTTTCCGGTGAGGGTTGGAGTCCACCAAGGCTGTCCTTTGTCACCAATTCTGTTCATAATTTTAGGGACAGAATTTCTTGGCTCAGCTGAGGCATTGATGTGGTTTTGGTTTGGTGGCCATAGGATCTCGCTTCTGCTTTTTGCAGATGATGTTGTCCCTTTAGCTTCATCAATCTGAGACCTCCAGTTCTCCTTGGAGCCATTTGCAGCCAAGTGTGAAGTGGCCGGAATGGGAATCAGCACCTCCACTTCTGAGGCCATGGTTCTCAGTTGGAAAAGGGTGGAATCCACCCTCCAGGTCAAGAATGAGGTCCTGCCCCAAGTGGTGGAGTTCAAGTATCTCGGGAGATTGACAGGTGGCTCGCTGCCTGTACCGGTATGTGATGATGAAGAGGGAACTGAGCCAAAAGGCAAAGCTCTCAGTTGTACCAGTCCATCTATGTTACAACCCTTACCTGTGGTCACGAGTTTCTCAATTAGAGACAAGGTGAGAAGCTCAGCCATCATGGGAGAGCTCATAGTAAAACTACTGCTCCTTCACATTGAGAAGAGCCAGTTGAGGTGGCTTGAGCATCTGGCTAGAATGCCTCCCGAAAGCTTCCCTGGTGTCCTGTTTCAGGTATGCCCAAACAGGAAGCGATCCAGAGATTTAGTCTCTTGACTGGTCTGGGAACGCTCGGAGGTAGTGACTGGGGAGAGGGACCTCTGGACCTCATTGCTTAGGCTACTTCCCCCACAACTTTACCCCAGATTAAGCAGAAGAAGAAGGTATTGATGATGATGTGATGCTGTTTTGTTTGGTAAAAGATGGTTGTACTAAATATTAACGTCAGTGGTGATAATAATTATCACAAACATGATTTGATGTAAAAAAAAATATTTCTTAAACTATTTTTTTTCCCACTGAATAAATGCACTTGAATGAAACAATCGGATTTTCTCCTTTTTCATTGTAAGGTAAAGTCTATTGCACTTTATACACCCGAGCCTAGTGGCTCATCGGACCGGTGCTTATCCCCGGTTTCCATCGCGTGAAGTGACAAGAAGTTCAACTCCTCCTGGATGGGACACGAGTCCATTGCAGGTTACCTTCCCAGTATATTTTACTGGTACTCATTTATACAGCTGGATGAACAGAGGCACACTTGTGGTTAAAACCTTGCCCAGGGGTCTTAGCACAATGGGGTTCTAACTGGCATTTGAAAACACAATCTCTCGATCATGAGTGCAGCACCCTGACCACTACAACCCCCTCCTTTTTTCTTTTCTTTTCAGTGTGGTCTGATAGTATTTGGGGGGACGACTGAATTTATTCGAAAGTAAAGAGCACGTTTAACCAGGGGTGCCAATAATTATTGAGATAAGTGAATTTCTGCATGCTATTTGCATTCCCAAAGTAACTGTCTGTCTGTCTTCCTTTCGGCTTTTTCCCTTTTACTCGGGAGTCGCCACAGCGAATCATTTGATTCGCATGTTTGATTTTGGTCAGAGGTTTTTACGTCGGATGCCCTTCCTGTCACAACCCTTTCATCAAGGGACAGAAACACGCTGACAGCTTTGCAGATACTCTTTATGAAAGTTAGCAATGGTTCGTTTACATGCCTCTCACCATAGACAGTGAGAGACATGGTCCGCCTTTGATAACTCAGTTAGCTGCACTGGGGGTACAGTGACAACCTTGTGGAGAGTGGGACTCGAACCCCCAACCAACCCCCAACCCTTGGATCAGCGATCCAGCACCCTCCATCACTGCCACCACCATCTACCACTACCATCACTGTAACTGTCATGTGTAATAAGGTCATTTCAAATGTATTACTTTTATCTTTTTTTATCTATTTGCTAACTCTTTGTTATTTGCAATGCCCTGTTTTTTGTTTGTTTGCTTGTTTGTTTGTTTGTTTGTTTGTTTTGTTTTGTTTTGTTTTGTTTTTAAAGTTGGTGTAGATATGCAAGAAATTGTATATTACAAACAGAACTCTCTTGGCTATTTCTGGCAGTTACCACTATGGAAATAAAACCTTGAGTGCATTTGGCGTAAAAGCTACGTTTAGTTTTGGGGTGAATCCATTTTTTGTATTAATCCAAACCTGGATGCAGTATGTTATAATAGTACATTCCTTTGGCTTTCTATGTATAAATGTAGATGTTTGGTGTTAATAAATAAATAAATAAACACATACAATAAAATTAGGTGAAAAAGAAGGTAGCTTAAGTCTAAGTTATTTGTTAATTTTATTAACAGCTACAGTGGAACAACAGTGAAGCAATATGGCGGCCACTCTTTTGGCCCTACAAAAGATAAGGTAGTAATGGTTCTTACATGCCACCCCACCATAATTCAACAGAAATCTTAGAGTTTTCCCTGGTGTGCAAACTCTTTAAAGAACGTATCCATCCATTCACCCATTCATTCATTCATGTTCTAAACTGCTTAATCTTAGTTATATTCACGGGGAGGCTGACACCCATCTTGGCCAACTCTGGGCGAGGTCAGAGTACATCCTGGACAGCTCAGCAGCTGCTGATGGAAACCCAAAAAGCCTACTCCTTTCTGAAGAACAGCAACACTTTAAATAAGTAAGTAAATAAATATATTTCCCAATTTAAAGATTCTGTACACACTGGGAGCTCACTGTTTGTGGCTGTTATCTATTTGCATTTTGTACATATGCACACCTTTACTATATCGTTCCCTATGCACTCCAACGCTGAGATAAAGCTTCAGGAAAGTAAATATATATATATATATATATATATATATATATATATATATATATATATATATATATATATATATATATATATATATATATATATATATATATGTGTGTGTGTGTGTGTGTATGTGTGTGTGTGTGTGTGTGTGTGTGTGTGTGTGTGTGTGTGTGTGTGTGTGTGTGTGTGTGTGTGTGTGTGTGTGTGTGAGTGTTTATGGGGAAACGGTGCTTGCTGTGAGTGGACAGTGGATCCTTTCCACCGGTTTGCAAGTTCAGTAAACAAGGTGAGTCGATACACTTGTTAAAGATTGCAGATAATGAAAATATGGGAATATATATTCCTCTCTTCAATATTTAATGGAATGGAAAGTCTAAAGATGCAGAGATGCAGACTCAAAAGCCCGAAATGCAGAAATAGTATCCTGGATAAATAATTGAGTAAGTATCGCTATTGATTGATAATATTACAGTTAGTTTTTATTTTTATTTTATCATTTTACATTTTCTCTAATCTCACAATGGCATCTAATACAATTAAATAAATAATGACCCAGCCTAAAATCTGAGACACTGAGGTCACTGCAATGACAATATCTCAATGTATGATGGATTATTTATTTTTTATTAAACTTCAGGTTTCATCGAATTATCTTTTTCTTTCATGCCCTGTCCCCAGAAACCTCATTTTTTGACATGATCATCCAAATCTAAGACACCGATTGTCAGATGAAATCTTTAGACCTGAAGATACACTAAAAATTATTTTCTAATGCTTTTTTAGTTTCAGTTTCTTATGCTATGGCAATGTCTCAGTGCTTCAGCCCTTTTTTTAATTATATTTATTTATTTTTTATTTCTTTTTTTTTTTTAAACAACAAATTTTAACGACGCTGCAGTGCACAGTCAAAAACAGGAATTTTTTTTATGTAAATAGTTGTTTTGAGTATTTTTTCCCCACTTTTCATAGTTATGGTCAATAATGAGTAAAGCAAAAGCCAAACAGGCTCAGTCAGCATAAACAGATCTATTATTCAAGGTTGAATTTAGAATAACGTCATGCTGGGGACAGGAAGTAAAACATAAGACTGCTGTGAATTATACTAATGAACAATCTTACTGAACTAAATAAACGATCAAAATTTCATGAAATAAATTAATAAATAGAATGTCATCTGTTTTATTTTATCCATACTAGAATAATACCATAAGTTGCAATATAAAAGAACACAGCACACATATTTAAATTATTTTACTTCATAATTAACACTATTTACAAAAAAAAAAAATAATAATAATAATAATAATAATAATAATAATAATAATAATAATAATTTCCCCAAAGTTAGCGTAGTTACAAACAGTGAGCAGGAAGCCCAGGTGGGACAGAAAGTAAATGGGATTATTATCAGTAGGTATAATAAGCAAAGCAACATTGCAGACACCGCCAATTACGATGTCTCTTATCTTAATTAAACTTCAGGACTGGTGTCGTGCTTCCATTTGCCTTCATAATGTGCAGTTGGAAAACAAAATATGAGTTATGGAACCATGTGAATTAAAATTAAATAACATATTTAGTTTTACACATTTTTTTTTTAGATGATGGAATAAAAACATGGGCAGTGGTGGCCCGGTGGTAAGATGCTGGATTACTGATCCCAAGGATGGGGTTCAAGTTAATGATTGTTACTGCAGTTCCCCCAAAGCACTAACTGAGTTATCAAAGGCCTGCCATGTCCCTCACTGTGATGAATGAATCAGTGAATGAATAAAAACCTGTTTGCTGCATTAAAATAGAAACAGGCTTTTCTCATTTAAGTAACATGAGGAGCCAATCAAAATGCTGTTGCTTGAAAAAAGAGTTACTGCAACAGGGGAGACTAGCACAAGGGGAGATAACCCAGGTTTAATCATATAACATCGCATCACTTAATTCAGGATTGTCAAACTCATATTCACTGCCACTGAGAGCCACATCATTAAATTTATATGTGATTGAGGGCAGAATAATCTTAGAAGATATGTTCTAAAAGGGCTCAACAGTGACAAGCTAGCATGCAATCCTTCTAGAGTCAGGAATTATTATTTGTTTATTTGAAACAGGCTGCTGCCCCTAGAGGAAGAGTGGTGAATTAGGTTTTATGGTAATGGCTGATTCAAAGAATGTACAATAATCATATTCTTTGTAATCTCTTTCAAGTCACATAAGATGAAGCGGCCACATGGATTTCGCTGAAAGGCCTGAGTTTGACACCTATGACTTGATAGAAACAGACGATTTACAATTGTGCTTTCTCGTGTAATAAATGAAGAAAAGAAAAACTACTAGTGCTGCATGGTGGCATGATTTCTACCTCAAAGCAAGAAGGTCTGGATTCAAGCCCTTTGTCAGGCAATGGCATCCCACAGTCCAAAAACATGCACATCATGCTAACTGGCTGTTCGAAATTACCCTTAGGTGTGTGTGTGTGTGTGTGTGTGTGTGTGTGTGTGTGTGTGTGTGTGTGTGTGTGTGTGTGTGTGTGTGTGTGTGTGTGTGTGTGTGTGTGTGTGTGTTGCCTTTTGAAGGTCTGGTAAATTGGTCAGGGTGTACCCTGTCTTTGCCCACAGTCAGCTGAGTCAGCAGTTCCAGTGTCCTCATGACCATACAAGGATTATATGGTTCAGCAAATGAGTGAGTGAGTGAATGAGTGAGTGAGTGAATGAGTGAGTGAGTGAGTGAATGAGTGAGTGAGTGAATGAGTGAGTGAGTGAATGAGTGAGTGAGTGAGTGAGTGAGTGAGTGAGTGAGTGAGTGAATGAGTGAGTGAATGAGTGAGTGAGTGAGTGAGTGAGTGAGAACAACGTGCTCAGTTCACCTTAATTCATTTGGATCATGTAGTGGTACCGTGTGCCCCTCTAATACATATCTCTAATCTAATAATACACTGTATATTGTTTTTTGTTTTGTTTTGTTTTGTTTTTTTTAATAATTAATCAATTAATATTTAAAGAGTAAACAATGTAAGTGTAAGCATACTATGCACTTTATAACAAACCATTAAAAATCGTAATCAAACATAGCTTAAAATGCTTTACTCGGATATTCTTAATATACATAGCTGAAGAGACTCGTGCACAGCCACACAGAGAGTCTCTACTCTATCCATATATCCAGTCTCTATCCCATATAGTTCTGTCTTTCCTCGTGTCCACGGCTGTATACCAACAGAGTGCTGCTAGCTTCTGATGATAATAATATACGGACGCTACACAAACAAGTCTATGAGATTTGACAGTAAAACAGCACTTGTGTAACGTGCAGTGACTGCCTGCTCTGTCAAGGAGATAACCTTGAGAGAGAGACAGTGGGAGAGAGAGAGAGAGAGAGAGAGAGAGAGAGAAAGAGATGTCTCTAGATGTAGTTTTTGTTTTGTCCCATTTACACTTTTATTCATCCGGCTTTGCCAATAAGAGTAATCATATAATACCAGAACTACACTCGTTTTGAATTCCTAAAACTCTGCATTGTTCAATGGTACTCTTTATCTCTCTCTCTCTCTCTCTCTCTCTCTCTCTCTCTCTCTGTCTCTCTCTCTCTCTCTCACACACACACACACACACACACACACACACACACACACACACACACACACACACTCTCTCCCTTTCTCTCTCTCAGCCTGAAAGATGAACATTTAAAATGATGCTGTATGCATCCAGCCTTGACCACTTCCACGACAAACTAAGAACAGATTTTAAAAATCGGCATTGTTATGAATATCAATTTTTTGAGGATTATTTTTTTTAAGAATGCACAAAGATCCACTGTTCACCAGGGACTGAAAAACACTTGTAATGAAGAATGAAGAACATTGTAATTGTTTAAAAAATGGTTTGAAGGGTAAGATAAAATTATTCTGATTGACTAAGAAATGCTCTTGAGGCTTTAGAGCTGAGCGCACATTGATAACCCGCCGTGATGATCACTCTCCCGCGCAGTCACTCTTACACTCAAATCATCACTCAGTGCTGTTGTGTAGTTGCATGATTGACTTTTGTGTGTTCTCTCCCAAACTTAGTCACAATATAAATATTGCATGAAGTGTCTTTCCTTTTTTTTTTGTTTTTCTTCTTTAAAAGGAATCCTTAGGGGGACGCTGCTGAAAAAAACAAACAAACAAACAAACAAACAAACAAACAAAAACTTAAGCATTTAATTAAACATCCACCAGTAATCTACAGCATGCAGTTTTGTCTGGTTGTTTGTTTGTTTGTTTGGCTTATTTATTGAACCATACTTGTATCATTCTTTTAATGAGTTGGAGATGGTGTTGTTGAACTTGATGCCTTATTTTTTGTCAAAAGCGCTTTGAAGTGCCAACCTTCTGATTGCCTCTTTGCTTTGCGTGTGATTTATGCCCGAGTCCTATTTGATCAGATACACTAGAGAAAACACTTCCTTCTCCGATGTGTACTGAAGGTTACTCATTCACTTTTATATTTAGGTTAAAAAGGAAAAGAAGCTGTCTCAGCATGTCACCTGACTGCGACCTCTTCATTAATAAACGTTCTTGACATTCTTCTTTGTTCTTTGAGCTTGCAGGAGTCAGATGTGCCATAAACATGTTTTAAAAGGCTTTTTAAAAATTTAGTCACACATGCGAATAATCCCCCAATGCAAATTATGTTTGCTTCAGTGATTCTCCAGTAACGTACTGACATTCAAATAAGGAGTATAATGAGGTGGTTTCTCATTAAATCACATGGCCCTTTGAGTGATTTCTGAAACCATGCTTTATCATGTAAATGTATTGTTTTTTGTTTTTTTGGGGGGTGGGGTTGTTTTTTTTGTTTTTGTTTTTTTTTTACATATTTTATGATGCCATATATACAGTGATACCTCTGCTCACAAACATAATTGGTTCCCAGAAAGTGTGTGTAAGGCGAAAAGTTCGTCTTCCGAACATTTATTTCCCATAAGAAACCATTAAAATGAGAATAATCCGTTCCCAGGTCCCCATAAAACATAATTTTCTACTAAATAAGCCTTAAAACTACACAAAAATATACCTTATTTTATGTATAATAAATGTGCTATTGTATTGTAATTAAAGAAATAAACTGTACTGTATAATAAAGTGGTTTTATTTACCTTTGTGATGGTAGTTGATGGCTTGATGGAATGGAGTGGGAGGAGGAGGGAGGGAGGGACTTACTGTTTGGAAGGAGAGTTTGGAAACGCCTACTGTTTGGAAACACCCTTAGCCACACACGCACCCTTAATAGCTTCCTTGTTCTTAAGGATGGGAGCAATGGTAGACTTAGCGTACTGGTACTGGGACGCTGAGTCACACAAACGCACACCTCGTTCGTGTTTTTCAATGATCTCCGCCTGTGGTGGGGTCTTTTTCAATCCCATAATAGCAAAAGTACACTCAATATGGTCCAAAATGTCTTTCAAACACAAACCACTTCTGCATTCAAAGAAAGGGGGTGACGAACTGTGACGCCGTGAGTGTGCGTCAGCTTCTCATGGCCGCCACCGTGGCGCTGTTCGACCGCGTGGTTTGATTCGTCCGCCGAAAACTAGTTCGTCAGCAGAGACTATATGCTCGCAAATTTAATGTTCTTGAGGCAAAAAGTTCGTGAGCTTAAGCGTTCGTCAGCGGAGGTTTTACTGTAACTCGAAATTCAATAGCAACTATATTGTAGCCTTCAGTAGACAGGGTTGATAAGTTACTTCCTGTATGAGTAAACAGTGTATAAATGGATATCTTTCCGGCAAGCAAGACATATGCTCTCTTTCCACAACAAATCACTCAGATAGAGCGATGAGAGATGCATTAATGAAACAAAAAAATGATGAGTGAGCATATGGATTTAAAGAAGAGAAGGATATCTTATATATATATATGTACATGGATCCCTCGCTACTTCGCACTTCAATTTATACGGCTTTGGTGCATCATGCTTTTTTTTTATTTAAAGAATTTTTAAAAAAAAGGAAAATTAAGGAAGAATAGGGAAAAAAGTTAAGGAAAATGGTGCAAAAACAAGGCCAATTATGCCAAAAAAACCCCAAAAAACTTATATATATACACATACATAAAACCTTGGTAGTATAAGACAATTAAATTGACTACTGTTTATTTGGACATGTTAAACTGCTGTGATGTCTGATGTTATAAAGCCATTTGACTATAGAACTTGTACCTGGTGGTCTGACACTAATTCATGCCTTTTACTACAATCACAACAAAGAATTCTTGTTCACCTGAAGCTGCAGTCTTGAGTGCTTGACAAAGAGTGCTGGTGCATTCTGTGTTGCTATCAGAGTCATTCAGGACTCATTGAAGGCAAAGGTCAAAATGATTCCTGTAATACTCAGTCTGGAGAATCTCTGCTTTTAGCACAATTCTCTACATATTATGCTCATCCCTATCCTGGAGAATTCCAAGGATGTTTCCTGTGTCACTTCTACAAACCAGATTCCTCGCAAGTTGTGACACAATACAAATTGTGAAAAAAAATTGAATACAATTATGTGGAAGTGCCAAATTTCAATATTTTATTCTGAATATAACTTAGATGACAGAGTCAAAAGTATAAACTGAGGAAAATGTATCATTTTAAAGGAAAAATATGTTGATGGTGTCAAAAAATCTCAAAAACATTGGGACATGTCGCAATAAGAGACTGGAAAAGTCAATTGCACTTATAGCGTACAGCTGGAAGACCAATTACCACCAATGAGGTCCATTGGCAAAATCACTGAGCCTAATAAGAGCTTCTCGGAGTGGCAGTGTCTCTCAGAAGTAAAGATAGGTAGAGGATCACTAATTCCCCCAATGTCGCACAGAAAGTTAGTAGAGCAAAGTCAGAAAGGTTTTTCCAAGTGAAAAATTGCAAAGAATTTGAAGTTATCATCATCTACAGTGCATAAAATCATCCAAAGATTCAGATAATCTCGAACAATCTCTGTGCATAAGCGTCAAGGCTGGAAAACCATACTGGATGCCCATGATCTCCGGGCCCTTAAACTGCAATGCACCACAAAAAGGAATGCAACTGTAAGGGAAATTACAGAATGGGCTCAGCAATACTTCCAGAAACCATTGTCGGTGAACACAATCTACCGTGCCATGCGCCGTTGCCACCTCAAACTCTGCAGTACAAAGAAGACACCATTTTTAAACAGAACCCAGAAGCACAGAAGTTTTCTATGGGTCAGAGATCATTTAAAATGGAGTATGGCAAAGTGGAAAACCTGTCTGTGGTCAGACGAATCACAATTCGAAGTTCTTTATGAAAATCTGGGACACCATGTCATCCGGACTAAAAAGGACAAAGACAACCCAAGTTGTTATCAGCACTCGGTTCAGAAGCCTGCATCTGTGATAGTATGGGGTTGCATGAGTGCATGTGGCATAAGCAGATTGCACATCTGGAAAGGTACCATCAATGCAGAAAAATATATTCAGGTTCAAGAACAACATATACTCCATCCAGACGACGTGTCTTTCAGAGAAGACCTCGCATTTTTCAACACAATAATGCCAGACCACATGCAGCATTAATTGCAACATCATGGCCACGTAGGAAAAGGATGCGGGTATTGAAATGGCCAGTGTGCAATCCAGATCTTTCCCCTATAGAGAACATTTGCCGCATCATAAAGAGGAAGGTGCAACAATGAAGGTGCGAGACAGTTCAACAGCTCGAGGCGTGTATTAGACAAGAATGGTACAGCATTCCTATTTCTAAACTTGAGAAATTTGTCTCCTCGGTCCCTAGACGTATGCAGACTGTTGTAAGAAGAAGAGGGGATGCCTCACAGTGGTGAAAATGGCCTTGTCTCAACTTTTTAGAGATTTGTTGAAACCAAAAAATTTTAATCAACATATTTATCCCTTAAAATAATACATTTTCTCAGTTTAAACTTTTGATCTTTCAATATTTGTTTTATTCGAAATAAAATTCTGAAATTTGGCACTTTCACATCATTGCATTCAGTTTTTATTCATAATTTGTATAGTGTCCCAATGATTTTGGAATCCGGTTTGTAGCTCTATCAACCAATGCCGTTGAAACAGCAACATCAACCCCAACTTCACACACATTTAGGTGAATACATCATTTAGCCATCCTTTGTATCTGTGATAGTTGAGATTCATATGCTCTCTTCCGATTAGAGATGTCTTGGATGAGGTTATCAAATGGTGCAGAAATCACAAGACTACACAAGCATATGGCACAGGCGTAGCAGACTTTGACTCTCTTGGGTTATCAGATGTTGACTCACTGATGAAAGGTGAAGTTGGCTGAATTATTAGCTCGATTGAAAATATTGCCTCGTCAGTATCATCAGTTTCTGTCTGGCTGGGTGGGGATGGCAGATGACTGGTTACTGTGTGGCTGGAAACAAGAGAAAGGTTAATAGTGTCAGTGAGTGGTGGTTGATGAAGTGCTAGAAGATCACCTTCCCTTCGAAGTCTTTCATGAATTTTGGACAAAACACTAAATGATATCAAGCCAACTTTAGGGTTCATTCCAACCATTGCCTTGTATGGGTTTGGTTGATACCAGCACCATGAACACAGCTATTTTGCTAAACAAACTTAAGTCCCCCTCTTCGATCCTGGATGTTGTTACATGGTGTAACGGGAACTGGGAAACAGTAACTGTTTATTCTGCATTGAAACTGTTACATAAATATTATCATTCATTCATTTTCTGAACCACTTAATCCGAATTAGTGTTACGGGGAGGCCTATTTCAGCCAACTCTGAACAAGGGCTGACCCTGGACAGCTTGCCAGGCCACTGCAGAGCAGAAACATGCTAATGAGTATGCAGCTACTCTTGAGAAAAGTCAGAAATAGTTCTTTTACATGCCTCTCTCACCATAGACAGTGAGAGACGTGGCTGGCCTTTGATAACCCAGTTTGCTGCACTGGGAGACAGTGACAACCTGTTGAGAGTGGAACTTGAACCCCTAATCTTGGTATCAGTGATCTAGCACCTTACCACCAGGCAACCACTGATCCTACATAAATGTTATTCGACACCAAATCTTTTAGAGATAAAGGTTTTTAAACATTAATTTTCTGAACCACTTAATCCTAATTGGAGTACATGTCATGTACTGGCAGGTTTATCAAGTTCTTGAAATACTTGGACAAAAATATCACCCTTCCATATAATGCATTGCTGTCATTTCATATTTTATATTATATTTTATATGAAATGTGTTCAAAAAGTTGTGACAAAACAGTACAATCTTTTTCAGTAATATTTTCAGTAAATGTTTTATTAATTTCACGAAATTCAAACTAAAACAGTGGTTACACATACTCCCTGATAGTTATCAGGATTTCACAAAATCTCTAGTTATATATATATATATATATATATATATATATATATATATATATATATACACCCCCTCTCGGTAACGGAGGTAGCAGAGATGAAAATGTTGAGGTTCTCTTTGGGAGTAACGAGGATGGATAGGATCAGGAATGAGTACATCAGAGGGTTTTGGAGACAAAGTCAGAGAGGCTAGATTGAGATGGTTTGGACATGTACAGAGGAGGGATAGTGAGTATATTGGTAGTAGGATGCTGAGGTTGGAACTACCAGGCAGAAGGCCCAGAGGAAGACCAAAGAGGAGATTTATGGATGTGGTGAAGGAGGACATGAAGGTAGTTGGAGTCAGAGTAGAAGATGCAAAGGATAGGGTGAGATGGAGGCAGATGATTCACTGGGGCGACCCCTGAAGGGAACAGAAGAAAGGAAAAGAAGAAGGGAGGTGTGTCCGTAGGCAGAGAGGGAAGAGGAAAAGCATGAGTCTAGGACTGAGAGGAGGGACTAATAAGATAAATAAGAAGAAGAAGAAGAAGAAGAAGAAGAAGAAGAAGAATTCTCTCTCTCTCTCTCTCTCTCTCTCTCTCTCTCTCTCTCTCTCTCTCTGTCTGTCTTTCTCTCTCTTGGTTATTCATTAGCCAACATGCTTCTCAGTTCCTGGTCTTTAGTAGAAACCTCTTTATTTTTCCGGTTGTATATAAAGTCCTCAGGCTGAAATTTCACTGTACAGACCCCACACTGGGTTGATTAGCAGTTTTTATTTAATTACAGTGGCATATGACCTGGGGCACATACTGTCCTTCAAAAGTATTGGAACAGCCAGTTCCCTGGCCCCATGTATGAACCTGATAACCCACATGCTCACAGAATTTTAGTTTGACATAACATCACATTGTTTGATAAAGCTATTGAAAATTATCTCAGTGTAATTTTATTCTGAATAGAAAACATACATATGAAGCCATTTGTATGAATCTGTGGGTTATTAGGTTCATGCACAAATTCACAGATTTACTCATGGTTTCATTTTTTTCTTCCTTTTTTATGTCCAGCTATATGAAACAACATAGAATTTGTATTTAGTATTTTTTTCTTAATTTTACTATTTTTAATACTTTAGTAATTTCATATTTAGAAAGTTTAACCACCATCATCATCATCATCATCATCATCATCATCATCATCATCATCATCGTCTACTTAATCTAGGGTCAGGTCATAGGGGCAGCAGCCTAAGCAGTGAAGTCCATACATCCCTCATCCACTTCCTCCGGCTCTTCTTGGGGGGGCACCGAGGCATCCCCAGACCAGTTGAGGAACATAGCCCCTCCAATGAAGTCCTTTGTTAAAGTAACAAATGTGTTTGGGATCATTGTCTTGCTACATAATATACAAACCGGATTCCAAAAAAAGTTGGGACACTATACAAATTGTGAATAAAAACTGAATGTAATGATGTGGAAGTACCAAATTTCAATATTTTATTCCGAATCGAACATAGATGACAGCTAAAAAAAAATTAACTGAGAAAATGTATTATTTTAAGAGAAAAATATGTTTATTTTAAATTTCAGGGTGTCAACAAATCTCAAAAAAGTTGAGACAGGTAGCAATAAGAGGCTGGAAAAGTCAATTGCACTTATAACGAACAGCTGGAAGACCAATTATCACTAATGAGGTCCATTGGCATGTCATCCGGACTAAAGAGGACAAGGACAACTCAAGTTGTTATCAGTGCTCAGTTCAGAAGCCTATATCTGTGATGGCATGGGGTTGCATGGGTGCGTGTGGCATGGGCAGCTTGCACATCTGGAAAGGCACTGTCAATGCAGAAAGGTATATTCAGGCTCTAGAACAACATATGCTTCCATCCAGACATCGTCTCTTTCAAAGAAGACCTTGCATTTTTCAACATGATAATGCCAGTAGGAAAGGATCTGGGTATTGAAATGGAAAGCCTGCAGTAGAGAACATTTGGTGCGTCATAAAGAGGAAGGTGCAACAAAGAAAGCGCAAGACAGTTGAACAGTTTGAGGCCTGTATTAGACAAGAATGGGACAGCATTTCTATTTCTAAACTTGAGAAACTTGTCTCCTCGGTCCCCAGACGTTTGCAGACTGTTGTAAGAAGAAGAGGGGACTCCTCACAGTGGTGAAAATGGCCTTGTCACAACTTTTTCAAGATTTGTTGAAACCATGAAATTTTAAATCAACATATTTATCCCTTATGATACATGTTCTCAGTTTAAATTTTTGATCTTTCAATCTATGTTCTATTGGGAATAAAATATTCAAATTTGGCACTTCCACATCATTGCATTCAGTTTTTATTCACAATTTGTATAGTGTCCCAACTGTTTTGGAATCCAGTTTGTAGTTCCACCAAGTAATGTGGAAGCATTTTTCCCTAAATTGGCAAACAGTATATTTTTGTGGACATCTGTGTTTGTTCTGTTTAAAAAAAAAAAATGAAATAAAATAAAATAAATTGTATTGTAAATATGATTAAGCTTGTTCCAGATGTAGCCATGCAAGCAAAACAATGAGACAACACAGAATGTTTCACAGATGAACTTCATGTTTAGGATCATCGACCCTTTTTTTTTTTTTTTTTTTTTTTTTTTTTTTCCTCAATACTTCAACCTTACCAAAGCCTAGAGGAAGACCAAAGAGACGATTCATGGATGTGGTGAAGGAGGACATGAAGGTCGTTGGTGTAAAAGAAGAAGATGCAAAGGATAGGGTGAGATGGAGGCAGATGATTCGTTGTGGCGACCCCTGAAGGGAAAAGCCGAAAGGAAAAAAAGAAGAAGACTTCAACCTTACCAACACTTTGCTATATATTAATCATTATCACATCAGTCTTTTAAACTTTGTTCTAAAACTGTTGTGGTTTATCTCTGTATTTCTTTCGGAAAATTCCAATCAGCTTTTCTGAATTTAACTGCTAATGAGTGGTCTGAATCTTGCACTAAGGTATCTACACTATCTGAACAAAAGCTGATGGACCCTTGACCACAACACTTATATGATGTGAGGTTCTTGATCATTAGTCTCAAGGTCCTATTCCTTTTTGCCATTATAGTATATCTCTTTCTTATGGGAATGCTATCTACTAGATTTTTTTTTTTTTTTTTTTTAGTGTGGGCTGTGGGGATTTGAGAATATTCATCAACAGGATCATTATTATGGTCAGGCACTGGTGTAAGGCTGGAACACCTGGAACACCTGGGACACTTGGCATTCTAGTTCAATCCAAACGTGTTCAGTAGGCTTGAGGTCAGTGTTCTGTGCAAATGATTCATGTTCTCCCGCTCTCACCTTGGCAAAGCATGTTTTCATGGAGCTCACTGTGCGCACAGGGGAACCATCATACTAGAACAGGTTTGAGCCTCGTAGTTCTTGTGAAGGAAAATTAGAACCCAACAGGAGACAAAGACATTTTGGATAATTGTGTGTATTTGTGTACTTTGTTTAACCAAAGTTGGAAAGAAGCTGTATATTTTTGTCCTCTATGTCTGCTTCAAATACTTGACTATAATGCGTCCACCACTGCTGTTTAACGGCTATTTATAAGATTATGAACTGTTATATGAGTTTTCTCACCATTTGTCTGTCAACAGGTTCTGTTGTTTTTCTTTTATGACGAATAGTTTCCATATATTTACCTAAATTGTGGTGCTGGCAATGTCCTGTATTTGTGAAATACCTTTGACGGATTTTATTTCTTTTCTCAGCTTCAGAATGGCATGCTTCTCTCCCATAGGTAGCTCCCTGGTCTTGATGCTGGTCTGCCCTTTGTTAATGTAAATGCTGTGTTCACAGTTGAAAAACTAAGCTTAAACTGAAAGTGGATATCTGGAACTATGTAATGAATAAACAATAAATCTTATATGACACGCCTGGTAACAAGCAATGCTGTTGCTTGACGGGTTCCAGTATTTGGCTCATTTGAAAAACTGGATGCTTTGATACAAAATGTGCTGTGTTCAGTGCTGTTTTTATTAGGTTTTATTAGGTATTGCCCAGATGGGAAAAACAAACAAACAAAAAAAACATTAAATAAAACCCGAAACTCTGATCTCTCTTATCATATTCATCTTTTAATCTCGCACACACAGATGTTTTCAGCGCACAGCAAATTCGCTGGCCTTGGCATTCCAATATTCTTAAATGGAACTGCATTAGGCAGCAAGAAAGGACAAATGGTGAACTAGGAACAGATCCATAGGTACCTCGGGCTCACTGATACAGATGGAGAATGACGGGGAAGCAGTGTGATCTAATCCCACAGAAGCACGCATATTGCTGAAAATGATTTTGGTTAGGAAAGAAACATGTTTCATTTGCACTGCAAGCATGGTTTAAACTGGCTTGCTCTGAGCAGGGTTATCATTAAAAGTGCTTAAGCAAAGAGATGGCGAGAAGTAAAGAAGAGTCAGCCTAAAGCTTCCTAAAGATCATAAGAAGTTAACAATAAAGAACCTGAGTAAGGCCATTTTGAAAAAGTTATCTGATGTCCTCAATTTTCAGCTTCACCCATTACTTGATCAGCTAATGGAGAGAAATACAAACCATGGTGTCTCACAGCCTTTATAATGTTTGATATAGGATGAGTGGTGATCAGAGGGGCTTCAGAAAGGCAGAAATAAGGCATTTTTTTTAGCTGTGAAGGATGCTTGAATCAAACCTAGTACAAGGTAATAATGTTCCCTCACAATGTCCCGAGGTTTTTCAGCAGGCCAGTGCTCCATGTTGAGAGGCGTGTAAAACAACCATTGCATTGCACTCAATGTGTTTCTGTTCTGCGATGGTCTGGCGAGCTATCCAGGGTGTACCCCACTCTCGTCCAGAGTCGGCTGAGATGTGCATCAGTCTCCCCACGGCCCCAATTAGGATTAAGAAGTTCAGAAAATGAACAGAAATGGATAAGAAGAAAATATATAAGCAGAGCAAGATGTGCCACCCAATATTAAAAGAAAGCTGCCACAGCCAGTGGTGGTCTAGTGGTATAAGGCGCCAGATCGCTGATCCAAAAGGTTGGGGGTTCGAGTCCAACTCTCCACAAGGTTGTCACTGTCCCCCCCAGTGCAGCTAACTGGGTTATCAAAGGCTGGCCGTGTCTCTCACTGTCTATGGTGTGAGGCTTGTAAAAGAACCATTGCTGACTTTCGACAAGAGGAGGCTGCAACGCCGTCGGTGTGTTTCCGCCCTGTGATGGCCTGGCGAGCCGTCCAGGGTGTAATCTGTCCTCGCCCTGAGTTGGCTGGGATGGGCACCAGCCTCCCCGCGACCCTAATTAGGATGAAGCAGTTACAGAAAATGAACTGAACTGAGCTGCCACAGCAAAATAAATTATTTTATAAGCCAGATTTTATCCTACAGAAGAAAATGCATACCTTTCTATAAACATTCCTTTGCTGAAAAGCATGAGAAGCATGGAATTTTCAACTTAAGCATTTGTACATTTGTTTTATACATTCATATGTGTACAAGTGTGTGTGTGTGTGTGTGTGTGTGTGTGTGTGTGTGCATGTGTGTGTGCGTGCGTGTGTGTGTGTGTGTGTGTGTGTGTGTGTGTGTGTGTGTATATGTATATATATATATGTATATATATATATATATATATATATATATATATATAAATTCAGCGTCTCAAGCATACGAATTAGATACACAAAGTGATTCAGCTATTTCTATTTTGCTAGACATTCCCCTTTAACCTGTACAAATTATGAGAGGAACTGTCACAATGTAAAATTCTCATTATTACACTTCAATTATAAGGGAGTTTAAATAATGCCAGCTGGAGCTATTTAATTGTTAATTATTTATATGGAAACATCTAGAAAATAATTTTATTGCTTGGCCACGCACTGGAAAGTTGCCAATAGATTATTTGTGTTTTGAGGAACAGCAGCTAAAAGGTTTAATACAGCAGTCAGCAGTAAATGGTGAGTTAAAAATTTATCATTTAGGTCATTCATTCATTCATTTTCTGCATTGCTTCATCCTACCAGTGTCATGGAGAAGCTGAATTCTATCTTAGATAATACTGGGCACAGGTGGAGTACACTCTGAACAGTTCACCAGACCATTGCAGGGTAACACATAGACATTCACAATCACACTCACTTTGAGGGTCAATTTGAAACTCCCAGTTAGAATAGCATGTAGATCTGTGGACTGTAGTGGGAATCCAGAGTACCGGAAGGAAACCATGCAAGCACAGAGACAGCATTCAAACTCAACACACAGCTGAACCCTGGTAACAAACCCAGCACCTACTGCTGTAGGCCAGATGTGCCACCCACTATGCCACCTTTTATGAGTGCAAATAAATTGCTAGTAAATTTATTTTTTATTGTTATAATTTTAAAATCTAGACCATGCAAATAATCTGATTTGAGATTTGTGAGGACAGAGTACACCCTGGACAACTCGCCAGGCCATCGTAGGACAGAAATACGCTGACGGCTTTGCAGCTACTCTTGTCAAAAGTCAGCAATGGTTCTTTTGCATGAACCTCACACCATAGACAGTGAGAAACATGACCGGCCTTTGATAACCCAGTTAGCTGCTCTGGGGGGAAACCTTATGGAGAGTGGGACTCAAACCCCCAACCTTCGGATCAGCAATCCAGCACCCTATACCACCAGGCCACCACTGCCCAATTTGAACTATAAAGTGTTTTTGTTTTGTTTTGTTTTGTTTTTTTTCCCTGAAAAGAGATTTACATTACTGACTGTCATGAATAATCCAGGGAGACAACAGGATGGCACATGCAGATAATAAATAAATTTTGTAATAAATCTGAGATATATCAACGATTTAGGGTCTAAAATCGGAATCTACGCACAGTCATTGGTGTCTTGATGCCATAAACAGTTAATTAAAACAAATTCAGAAATGTCAACATACAGGCTAAAATCCTCATGACAAACCAGATGCCTTAGGTACTGGCAGGTAATCGACAATGAGGAACAGAATGGATCAAAACAACACTCATCAGTACAATGATTACAATACAATGACCTGGTTTGTCGTGGAACACGTTTACGGAAGCACCACTGTGCAGTGTACAACAAAACAGAGTCTTTCATTTGGTGTCTTGGATGATCAGGCAAACTGGGAACAGATGGTCAGATGACTGAGAAGGCTATTCTGGGTAGTATAATGTCTGAGTGCAAGAACAGGCACTCCTGGGGTGACAGACATGACAATCAGATATCTTATTTGTACATTCCCACACACTCAGCAGGACAAGTTGGATTTAATTTTTTCCCCAAAAAATTGTTGGATTTTTCTGAATACAATTCTGTAAATTTTCAGATGAATGATTAGCGAATAATTCTGTTGGTATTCAGCCTGAATAAATGAGACCCACTGTTAAGACTTTCTCAGCCTAATTTAGACAGGTGTCCATATTATGACAAATTCTGTCATCATCCTGTCAGTTTCTGCCCACAGGGAAAGGTATTATCATATCTGAATGACTAACGCAGTTCCAAAAGAATATATTGCAGTGCAAGGCAATACTTGAATATCTAATGATAAAAGTTACAACAAGGCAACGCTACGGGCTATGCATGTCCATATAAAAGCTGGATATAAAATTAACTTTTTAGGTAACTAATTGCTGGTGTGCCCAGTTTAAGAGCCACCTAATTACTTACAATCGTGCGGCTGGTAAAATTCCCACCTAACTGCTTCAGGAGCCCTGGTTTAATTTAGTTTTCTGTGTGGAGACTTTTTGAACATTATCTCTGGGCTCACTTTTGTGGTTGCTGACTTCACTCCATAGTCCAAAAACATGCAATTCGGGGGACTACACTAGACAAGCTCATAATGGACAGGGTCTGATCTATGATTAATTCCTGCACCTTTTGCTAAATGTTCATGAGAAGGGATCCGGATCTAAATGTAAAGTGTTGACTGAACATGAAGAAGTAAACTGATTCCATATGAGGGAGTACCAAATATGACAATCCACGGAGTGACTACACAAACACAGAATTTAACAGATGAAAAAAAAATAATAATAAGTAAAATCACATATATATATACTATTTTTTTTTTTTTTTTTTTTTTTTGATCAATTTGTCTAATGCTCACAGGAAAGCTGGATGCTGGATGCTGGATGCAGGGAAGGGTACAAAATCATACATAACCATTCAGATTCACACTTCGCATCAATTTGGAGCAACCATGTCATTGGGCTGTGAGAGAAAACTAGAGTAGCCGTAGGAAACCAAGCAAGCACAGGGAGAACATGCAAACTTCACACTGAAATGCACAGGACCTTCTTGCTGTGAGGCAGAGGTGATAACCACTACATTACCATGCCAGCTGCATTTGAGTCTTGGTAAGAGACCTGGCCCATGACTCACAAGGTACAATTCAAATCCATTCTTTTAACTTAATTTGGATTAAATTGACATGCGTTCTGGGGTAGTTTCTTATTTTAGAAGTCCTACACTGGGGGGTGTAGGGAGCTCTGCATTGAGATAGTACCCTTGTCCGCCCACAGATGCACCCGCCATCTCCCGAGGTTCTCACATGCTGGCTCCAAGCGCTACAACTCAGTAAACTATCTCAGCTGATGGGCCAAACCACGTAAGGGAAAAGGAATAAACCTTCAAATCCGGAATGGGGACCTGCAGGCAGTTCAGTGCTACAAGTAACACCATTTCGGCAGCTGAATTGCAGCTGAACTGATGCTAAACATCATGCTTTGCATTCCTTTGGACCCTGTCAGCAAGGCCAAGAGAGGGATCCTGACGATTGGGCCACCCAGGATGTCCATATTCTGGCTCAGGTTTTGCGCCCTGGAGAGGATACTCCAGCCCATCTGTAAAGTGTGGGCACAAATCAGAAGTTGTCAGTTTATAAGTCTTTCCAAATTAATGTATGGGAAGGATGATATGGGACAACTTTGATGGTTGAAGGGACCATTGAAGTCCTATTGTCTGATCACCACCCACTTCAAGCTGGGCAGCCCCCAGCCAATAAGGTATCGCTCCACCATTGTCTGTCACTACAAAGGATGCCTGGAACTTAGTGTTCGTCCAATATAAAAACCAGATGGAAACCCAACACCCAACAGCCACAGTATTTCGAAGAAAAAAAAATCATCCATCTTGCATCTGGCAAATTGGAATGTCAGGACAATGTGGCCTGGCCTCTCCGATGATCTACAACAGGTTGATGACTCCAGGAAAACAGCCATCATCAAACATGAGCTGACAAGGCTCAACACTGAAATTGGTGCTTTACAGAAGACAAGACTCCCATCGAGCAGCAGCTTCAGAGAAGAGGACACATTCTTCTGGGAGGAAAAGGAACAAGAACCACACATTCGTGGCATAGGATTCGCAGTGAAAAACTTTCAAATGTCTTCAGTTGAACCATCAGCAAAGGGAACACCTTGAATACTCTCTCTTCGCCTCTCAACTCCTTCTATCCCAGTCAACATCCTGAGCATCTATGCGCCCACACTCCGCTCTACAGCCAAGACCAAGGATGAGTTTTCTGAAGAGCTTGATACTACCATCAAAGAGATCCCAGCCACAGAACAACTATACCTGCTTGGGGATTTCAACACTCGAGTGGTAGCTGATAAAGAATCCTGGCCTTGCAATATTGGCCACTTTGGCATCAGCAAAGTCAATGAGAATGGTCAGAGGCTTCTAGAGATGTGTTCCTAATATAACCTCTGTGTAACCAACACATTATTTCCACCAAGCCTCAACACAGTGTATCTTGGCATCATCCTAGATCACCCCACTAGCCCCAGCTGGACCTCATTATCACCAGAAGGCCCTCACTGAACTGCGTCCTCACAACCTGCAGCTACCACAGTGCTGACTGCGATATGACCATTCGTTAGTTGGTAGCAAGATGTGACTTCAGCCTAATCGGATCTATCGCTTGAAGCAGAAAGGATGTCCACGCATCAACACAGCCAGTACAACAATGCCAGACCTATATAAGCACTTTGCCAATTTCATAGAAAAGGCCCTTCAGGACTGCCTCACAAACAGCACCCAAGAGAGGTGGAATCACATTCGGGACGCCATCAACAACTCAGCCATGGTCACCTTCGGCAAGGAAGAGGAGCAAAAACCTCACTGTTTTTAAGCTGGAAGCACAAAACTTGAACAGGCAATTGCAGCAAAAAGAAAAGCACTGTTTAACTACAAGAGAGAGCCTTCAGAGAAGATCATTGCTGCACTCTGGAAGGCCAGAAATGACGCCCAAAGGATAGTTTGGTGCAACACCAACGACTACTGGCTGAACCTCTGCCAGAGCATCCAGCTTTCTGCTGACTACGGCATCATTCAGGCCATGTACAATAGCATGACAAAAGCTTTTGGTCCAAGCATTACCAAGATCGCACCGCTGAGGACAGCTCCTGGCGACATTATCACAGACAGAGGAAAGCAGATGGAGAGATGGACCAAACATTATCAAAAGCTTTACTTAAGAGAGAATATTGTCAGCACTGCAGCAGTTGAAAACACAAATGCCCCACCACTCATGGGGGAACTAGATGCTCTACCCTCTACTGATGAACTCAGAAAAGAAATCATCCAGTATGACGGCTCATCCTTGGCCACTTCCCAATCAGAAGCCGAATGAAACAAGGATGCATGGTGGCTCTGACTCTTTTTGGCATCTTCGTCTCCTATGCCTTCAACCAGTCAGAAGATGAACTGTATCTCCACACTAGAAATGATGGAAGTCTCTTCAACCTTGCACATCTCTGAGCAAAAACCAAGGTACGTAATTAGAGGCACGCTGTTTGCTGATGATGCCACCTTGGATGCACACATTGGAGGCCTTGCAGCAACTCATCAACTGCTTTGCTCATGCATGCAATGAGTTTGCCCTAACAATCAGCATCAAGAAGACCCACATCATGGGCCAAGATGTTTGCAGCTTTCCCAGCATCTCCATTGATGACCAGATCCTTGAGGCGGTAGATAAGTTTACCTACCTGGGCTACACTATCTCAAGCAATCTGTCTCCGGATGCAGAGCTGATCAAGCGCATCTGCAAAGCAGCAACAGCATTGGCTCTCCTTGGAAAACGAGTATGGCACATCGCCATGCTGACTACCAACATCAAGATAGAGGTATACTGAGCCTGTATACTCAGCACGCTCTTGTACAGCTGTGCTGTAAAGCCTGGACCCTGTCCTCCCACCAAGAATGCCGACTCAATACCTTTCACATGCATTGCCTCAGAAGAATCTTGGGCATCACCTGGCAAGACCATCTCTATAAACATCTCTCTATCATATCTCTAACAAGAATGTTCTGACACATGTTCGCCTTGCTCAGCGAAAGGTGACTGAGATGGATCGGTCATGTTAGCTGAATGGATGATGGTCAAATATTGACAAATGTGCTGCAAAGAGAGCTTGCCACTGGCTCCAGACCAGCAGGAAGACATGTCCTCCGCTAAAAGGATGTACTCAAATGCGATTTGAAGGCAGGAGATATCAACCCAACAGGCAGGGAGGCAGTGCCCGCTGACCGCAGTAGCTGGCGTCATGCTGTCAAGGCAGGCATCCAAACAGACGAGAAGAGGAGAGGGGATCAGTGGGAGGAGAAAGGAGTGCACAGATGTCAGAGGCTAGCATCAGCCCCCACACAGCCAGTGCGAACTTCATTTGTGACTACTATAACAGAGTCTGCTGCTATAGAATTGGACTCTATAGTTATAGCAAGCACTGTCACCCAACCATGAACTGATCCATGGCACGAACCTCATTGCCTCTCTAGACAGAAGGATGCCAACAACAACAACAACAACAACAAAATTATACTTTAGTCTGGCTTGTGCATGTCAGTACTTTTATCTGTCATTCAAAGTAAAATAGCAGCACAAATTACATGCCAAATCACTCATTTGCCAAATCTCTTAGCACTTTTGGATTATTGGGAGGTTGGAACCTATCTCAGCTGACACTGGGTAAAGACAATGGGCACACATCAAAGAGCTCGCCAAACCACAACAGGGCAAAAACACATACAATCATTTACACTCACATCCACACCCAGGGGCAATTTTGAACAGCCAGTTAGCCTACTGTGTCCGTCTTTGAATTGTGGGAGGAAACAGAAGCACCCAGAAGAAACCCACTTGAGCACATGCAAACTCCACACAGAAATACCTGAGCCCATGAGTTCAACAAAGGGCCTTCTTGCTGTGAGACAGATGTGCCAAACACGTGCTACCCTCTGGCTGAATTCAGATAGGTAAAATTTTATGCAGATGCCACATCATGTTAGAAATAAAGATATCTGACTACTGTTACTTGTCTTTTTTTTTTTTTTTTTTTTTTTTTTTTTTTTATCAAGTAGCACAAGTATGAGATCAGTGACCCTTCCCTAGATAATAAACACTTCTTAAATCTGAAAACAACACCACTGATGCATTACAAGAGGCACTTAACTATATACAGTACATAGTTTGGGTGGGAAAACTTCAATCTGGTGAAGCATTTTGAGGACAAAGAAAATAACATGAGTAAGGAAAGAGAGATTCAGAAAGCTCATTAATAATAGAAGAAGTACAGGTATAATGCATTCTTTTCTCTTCACATATGCACAAGATCATGAACTTTATTTTTCAAGTGGCGGCATAGTGGTGGAGTGGTTAGCACTGTGGTCTCACAGCAAAAAGTTTCTGGGAGTGAATCACATGGCTGCTGGAGGCCTTTCTGCAGAACTTCCTGGGTTTCATCTAGGAATACCGATGGAACAAAGATATAAACATTAGATTAGTTCAACTGACCCATTGATGTGAATGTGAGTGTGAACGTTTGTTTCTCACTGTGTTAGCCCTGCAATAGACTTACCAAGTTTGTACCTTGATTCTCTTTGAAGTGAGCTGGGATTGGCTCCAGCTTTCTCTCATGACTCTGATGAATAAGCAGTATAAGTAATGACTGGACATATAGTTTTATTATATTATTTCCTTATCTAATGATGCATGGAAAGAAAACATTGAGACTCTTAGAGGATGCAATTTTTATGGGCCCCTCCACACCTCATGAGCTAAGCTAGTCCAAACAGGACTGACAGTCATTCGTTTATTCATTTTCTCAACTGCTTAATCCTAATTAGAGTCATGGAAAGTCTGGCGCCCATCTCGGCTAACTCTGGGCTAGGGCAGAGTACACCCTGGACAGCTTGCCAGACCGTTGCAGAGCAGAAACACGCTGATGGCAATTCAGTCTGCTCTTGATAAAAGTCAGAGATGGTTCATTTACATACCCCTCACCATAGACAGTGAAATACATGGCTGGCCTTTGATAACTTAGTTAGCTGCACTGGAGGGACACCAGTGACAACCTAGTGGTAATGGGGATTGAACCCCCAACCTTGACATCAGTAATCCAACACCCTACCACCGGGCCACTGCTGCCAGGGCAGACAGTCACCTAGTGCAAATATGTGGCCCGAAATATTTTTTTTGACTAGCTTGACTTCATTTTCTAAAATTAATTTAAATTAATAAATAAAAACTTTATTGCAAACCTCTCCATCTTAAACTGTTAGCACGTCCATTTCATAGCAAGAAGGTCCTGGTAAGAACCCCGGTTAGGCGTTTCTGGGTGTTGCATATTCTCCTTGTGATTGTGTTGATTTCCTCTGGGTACTCTGATTTCATGCACATTATACTAACTACCCGCTCCAAATTTCAAATAGGTGTGTGTGTGTGTGTGTGTGTGTGTGTGTGTGTGTGTGTGTGTGTGTGTGTGTGTGTGTGTGTGTGTGTGTGTGTAAGTGTGAGTGGTTGTGTGTGTTGCTCTGCCCTGACTGATCAGCTGTTTAGTGGGTGCCCTGCCTTCACCCAAAGTTGGCTGAGATAGGATTAAGTGGTTCGACAAATGTGTGAATTTATGCATCTGAAACTTATTTATTTATCCTTCTTTTAAAGCCAGAGCTCTACAGCACAAACCTGAAGATATTACTATCGCCTTCGAACCAAACTGGGATTTTCCTGTGTTCCCTCACATGTTTCCATCTTCTTTCGTCATTCTTTCTTTATGTATGCATGAATGTGTTTATCTCTGTATTTATTATATGGATCCATGAGGTGAGCATGTCTGCCTCTCAGCAAGAAGGCCTGGGTTCGATTCAAAGGCTCAGAGGTTCCTGTGTGGTGTTTGCATGCTCTCCTTGTGCTTCTGTGAGT
>CM045751.1:22727500-22880000 GCA_024760905.1 Plotosus lineatus | reverse complement strand
ATGAAAGTCAAAGATTTTCCACGTGTCTTTCAGGAAAGCTTAGAGTAATTTTATGTCCTCCCAGCAGTAAACTATATGTCTGTATTCGATATGAAGATAACGCTGCCATGTGAAATTTTAAGATTGACCCCAAAATGAAATGCTAATTGTTGATTCTCCAGAAGATCAAAATGTATCAGAAGACTTCCCTACTTCCCTCCCAGTATACTAGTTTCTCCTAAGGGCCAGACAGATATTTAGGTTTTGCTGTGGTACACTAGGGCAGTAGTTTAATTTGATTGATTTAGTATAAATAGGGACCGTGACAAATGCCAACTAGCATATCAATGGCTTGATGAACTGAACAGTGTCAAAAAAAGAAGGTTGAAATGATACTGGTTGCATTCTTCCCAGAATGCGCTACATTGGGCGTAGGGTTGCACCTTGGTTCCCGAGCACCCCTCTTTCCATTCACCAAACAGTAACAGGAAGTTTTCTGTGTGTTTGCAAGAAGATCTACTTTAAACTCACCATTAGACAGCACAGCCACTGTTTGATTGAATCAGCCCAATGGGTAGGTGGTTCAGTAGAAATACTAAGTAACTCAGTAAGTTGAAAGACAGCTCTTAAAGTCAAAGAGGAAAATGTACTATGGAAGTAACACAATATATGAGTGAACTACAGAAAATCTAAAACACTCTTAGAAATCAAATAACACCTTTTTTTTTACAATTTGCTTTCCGCCCATAATTTGTTGTTGGCGCTGCCTGGCTTGATACACCAAGTTGGGACTGTCCACACACATGCCAACCAGCTCTCCATGCACACATAGACCCTGGCATAACGGAACTATAGTGTAACCCTCACAAATCTTCTGGGAACTATGCATGCTAATATGCTAATGTGACAAGAAGGACATTGAATTGGTACAGAACTTAACACACACAGTTTTTATTCATTTGCCAAACTGAGTAATCTTATGAGGGTCACAGGGAGGTTGATGCTCTTTTCAGCCGGCTTTAAGCAAACACAAGGTACACCCTGATCAGTTCACCAGTCCACTGCAGAGCCAACACATACAACCATTCTCATTCACACTCACACTTTGCTTCAATTTGGTACATCCTGCTAGCCTAATATGCATGTCTTGGGAAATCAAATTCCCAGAAGAAACCCACAAAAGCAAAGGAAGAACATGCCAACTCCATGCAGGGACTCCTTCACAGAGCCCGAGGCCTGCACTCAGGTCCTTCATGGTGAAAGGTGGATGCATCAGTGTATTATTATTGCTTATTTCTCTACTTGTGACTGGACCTCCACACAAATTAGATCTGAATTACATTTGACTTGCACCTCTGTGAGGCAGATGTTTTTGATAGAAACAGTGTAGCCTGATCTGTAGTTCTCACATGACAGTGAATTAGTTGGCAAGGAAATCTGTCCCAGCATTGACCACATTAGTTCATCTAAACCCTGGTGAATAATGCTCTGAAGACCTGGATACATTGCGATCTGGCAGCAAACTGCCTTTGTGCTTCAGGCTATGTATAGCAACCCACATCTGCTGTCTTTGAAACTTAATATTATGATTTCATTTAAAAAGTAAGTAAATAAAAACTCAACTTAAAGCCTGACTGGCCGCTTGGCTTATCGTACCACCAGTTTTTTATATGGTTTGGCCGGAGCTGGTGTGACAGAAGCATATCTAAAGGCACTGTGTTGCCGCATGTGTTTTAATAGTGTCTTACATCATTTGGTGCCTTCTTGGCCAAAACCCTGTCCAGGTACTAACACCAGATGGCACAGATACATTTTGGCAAACTCCAGCGATAGCAGTTGAGCCAGCTAAAATTGTCTTCATTCATTAGTAGACTGAATGGCATCCTGTTGCTATGGCTCCCATAATCTGCAGTGTAGTCTGTTAGATCTCTGAGCCCATTGAATTTACTTAAGGACCAGGAGCAAATGTGCCATATTAGTAGAAATACAGTATATGTTTTAGAAACCAATTTATCAGCAGTACAAATTTATACACAAGGCTTTAGCTCTAATGAGGCCACTGGTATCTTCGACAAGGCAGTGATACCAAGCCCCATGCACATGATTTATGGGCACTGCAAACAACTGTATTCAATATTTCAGTGTGCTTTTTCTTTAATGGGGCTGATTGGCTGTGGATTCTATTTCTTTCTAGTTATTCTTGTGGGAGCAACATAACGAAGGGAAAAAAAGACATACACACACTAATATATATATATATATATATATATATATATATATATATATATATATATATATATATATATATATATATATATATATATATAAATAAACCCCCCGCCCCAGTGCAGCTAACTGGGTTATCAAAGGCGGGCCATGTCTCTCACTGTCTATGGTGAGAGGCATGTAAAAGAACCATTGCTGACTTTCGTAAAGAGTAGGCTGCACAGTCGTCAGCGTGTTTCTGTCCCTTGCTAAAAAAAGGGTTGTGACAGGAAGGGCATCCGACGTAAAAACCTCTGCCAAAATCAAAACGTGCGAATCAGATGATTCGCTGTGGCGACTCCTGAGTAAAAGGGAAAATGCCGAAAGGAAGACAGACAATATATAAATAAAAAACCCATGGCAAAATTATGGAATCACCAGTCACAGAGAATGTTCATTTAGTTGTTTAATTTTGAAGAAAAAAAAGCAGATCACAGACATGACATAAAACTAAAACCTGTTCAAATGGGAACTTTCTGGCTTTAAGAAACACTAAAAGAAATCAAGAAAAAAAAGCGGTAGTCAGTAACAGTTACTTTTTTTAGACCCGGCAGATGGATTAAATTATGGAATCACTCAATTTTAAGGAAAAAATATGGAATCACCCTGTAAATTTCCATTCCCAAGACTAACACCTGCATCAGATTAGATGCCAGAAAGTTGCCATTTGAACTGGTATTAGTTTTGTGTCGTGTCTGTGATCTCCTTTTTTCTGCAAAATTAAACAACTGAATGAACATCTTCTGAGACTGATGATTTTTGCCAGGGGTTTTGCAGGGTGTCTGTATATATATATATATATATATATATATATATATATATATATATATATATATATATATATATATATATATATATTCTTCTTCTTTTACTTTCGGCTGCTCCCTTCAGGGGTCGCCACAGCAAATCATCCGCCTCCATCTCACCCTTCTGTCCTTCGCATCTTCTTTTCTGACTCCAACGACCTTCATGTCTTCCTTCACCACATCCATAAATCTCTTCTTCGGTCTTCCTCGAGGCCTTCTGCCTGGTAGTTCCAACCTCAGCATCCTACTGCCAATATACTCACTATCCCTCCTCTGTACATGTCCAAACCATCTCAATCTAGCCTCTCTGACTTTGTCTCCAAAACATCTTACGTGGGCTGTCCCTCTGATATACTTATTTCTGATCCTATCCATCCTCGTTACTCCCAGAGAGAACCTCAACATTTTCATCTCCGCTACCTCCAGCTCTGCCTCCTGCCTTTTCCTCAGCGCCACTGACCTCGCTGGCCTCACCACCATCTTGTACACTTTTCCCTTCATTCTTGCTGACACTCTCCTATCGCACATCACACCGGATACTTTTCTCCAACCATTCCAGCCTGCCTGCACACGCTTCTTCACCTCTTTTCCACACTCTCCATTGCTCTGGATTGTTGAGCCTAAGTACTTAAAATCCTCCACCTTCGTTATCTCTGCTCCCTGTAACATCACCGTTCCTCCTGGGTCGTTCTCATTCACACACATGTATTCTGATTTTCTGAGGCTAACCTTCATTCCTCTCCTTTCCAGGGCATACCTCCACCTCTCTAGATTTTCCTGCACTTGTTCTCTGCTCTCACTACAGATCACAATGTCATCTGCAAACATCATAGTCCATGGAGATTCTTGTCTCACCTCGTCTGTCAGCCTGTCCATCACCATAGCAAACAAGAAGGGGCTCAGAGCTGACCCTTGATGCAGTCCCACCTCCACCTTGAACTCTTCTGTCACACCAACAGCACACCTCACCACTGTCTTACATCTCTCATACATGTCCTGCACCACTCTAACATACTTCTCTGCCACTCCAGACTTCCTCATGCAATACCACAGTTCCTCTCTTGGCACCCTGTCATATGCTTTTTCCAGATCCACAAAGGCACAATGTAGCTCCCTCTGACCTTCTCTGTACTTCTCTATTAACATCCTCAAAGCAAACACTGCATCTGTGGTGCTCTTTCTTGGCATGAAACCAAACTGTTGTTCACAAATGCTGACCTCTGCCCTTAGTCTAGCTTCCACTATTCTTTCCCATAACTTCATCGTATGGCTCATCAACTTTATCCCTCTGTAGTTGCCACAACTCTGTACATCTCCCTTGTTCTTAAAAATGGGAACCAGCACACTTCTCCTCCACTCCTCCGGCATTCTCTCACTCTCTAGGACCTTGTTGAATGTTCCTGTCAGAAAATCTACTGCTACCTCTTCTAGACACTTCCATACCTCCACAGGTATGTCATCAGGACCAACTGCCTTTCCATTCTTCATCCTCTTCAATGCCCTTTTCACTTCATCCTTACTGATCTTTGCTACATCCTGCTCCTCAATGGTCACCTCTTCTACTCTTTTTTCTCTCTCATTTTCCTCATTCATCAGCTCTTCAAAGTACTCTTTCCATCTTCCCAGCACACTTCTGTCATCAGTCAATACATTTCCCTCTCTGTCCTTTATCAATCGAACTTGCTGCACGTCCTTCCCATCTCGATTTCTCTACTGTGCCAACCTGTATAGATCATTTTCTCCCTCTTTACTGTCCAACCTATCATACAAGTCATCATACGCCCTCTGTTTGGCCTTAGCCACTGCTACTTTCGCCTTACTCTGTGTCTCCCTGTACTCCTGTTTACTCTCTTCGGTCCTCTCAATGTCCCACTTCTTCTGAGCTAACCTCTTCCTTTGTACACACTCCTGCCTTTCCTCATTCCACCACCAAGTCTCCTTATCTACTTTCCTTCCAGTGGACACACCAAGTACTCTCCTACCTGTGTCCCTGATCACATTTGCTGTGGTTGTCCAGTCATTTGGAAGCACTTCCTGGCCACCCAAAGCCTGTTTCAACTCCTCCTTGAAGACAACAGGATCAGAGTCATCCTGCACACCACCATCCTATGCTGTTTGGCAACACTCTCACCCACTATGACTTTGCAGTCACTGACTTCCTTCAAATTACATCACCTGCACAAGATGTAGTCTACCTGTGTGCTCCTAGCTCCGCTTTTATAAGTCACCCTATGCTCCTGTCTCTTCTGAAAGAAAGTATTGACCACAGCCATTTCCATCCTTTTTGCAAAATCTATCAACATCTGTCCTTCTGCCTTCCTGTCCTGGATACCAAACCTGCCCATCACTTCCTCGTCCCCTCTGTTGCCTGTACCAACATGTCCATTGAAGTCTGCACCAATGACCACTCTTTCACCTCTGGGGGTACTCTGCATCACTTCATCTAACTCACTCCAGAATCTCTCCTTCTCTTCTAGCTCACATCCTGCCTGTGGGGCATAAGCACTAACAACATTGAGCATTACACCTTCAATTTCTAACTTGAGACTCATCACTCTGTCTGACACTCTTTTCACTTTTAGAACATTCCTGACAAACTCCTCCTTCAAGATGACTCCTACTCCATTTCTCTTCCCATCCACACCGTGATAAAATAGCTTAAACCCTGCTCCTCAGCTTTTAGCTTTGCTACCTTTCCACCTGGTCTCCTGAACACACAGTATGTCCACTTTCCTCCTCTGCATCATGTCAGCCAGCTCTCTACCTTTTCTTTGCATAGTTCCAACATTCAAAGTCCCCACTCTCAGTCCTAGACTCATGCCTTTCCTCTTCTCTCTCTGCCTACGGACACGCCTCCCACCTCTCCTTCTTCGACGTCTTCGACCAACAGTAGTTCAATTTCCATCAGCACCCTGTTGATTGACAGCAGTGATGGCGGTCGTTGTTAACCCGGGCCTCGACCGATCCGGTATGGGGGTAATACTTCTGATTTGCATCAGAAATATTTGGCATTGGTTTTACGTCGGATGCCCTTCCTGACACAACCCTCTGCATTTCTCCAGGCTTGGGACCGGCATGAGGGGGAGAGACACTGGTTTGTGCCCCCCCCCCCCCACCTCATGGCTGCATTTCTCTTCGGTCCTCTCTATGTCCCACGTTTTCTTCGCTAACCTCTTCCTTTGTACACACTCCTGCACTTCCTCATTCCACCACCAAGTCTCCTTATGTACTTTCCTTCCAGAGGACACACCAAGTACTCTCCTAACTGTGTCCCTGATCACATTTGCTGTAGTTGTCCAGTCATTTGGAAGCACTTCTTGGCCACCCAAAGCCTGTTTCAACTCCTCTTTGAAGACAACACGACACTCTTCCTTTTTCAACTTCCACCACTTTGTCTTCTGCTCTGCCTTTGCCTTCTTCACCTTCCTCACCATCAGCGTCATCCTGCATACCACATATCACTTCCTCGTCCCTTCTGTTGCCTGCACCAACATGTCCATTGAAGTCTGCACCAATGACCACTCTTTCACCTCTGGGGGTACTCTGCATCACTTCATCTAACTCACTCCAGAATCTCTCCTTTTCTTCTAGCTCACATCCTGCCTGTGGGGCATAAGCACTAAGAAACATTGAGCATTACACCTTCAATTTCTAACTTGAGACTCATAACTCTGTCTGACACTCTTTACACTTTTAGAACATTCCTGACAAACCCCTCCTTCAAGATGACTCCTACTCCATTTCTCTTCCTATCCAAACCATGATAAAATAGCTTAAACCCTGCTCCTAAACTTTTAGCTTTGCTACCTTTCCACCTGGTCTCCTGAACACACAGTATGTCCACCTTCCTCCTCTGCATCATGTCAGCCAGCTCTCTACCTTTTCTTTGCATAGTTCCAACATTCAAAGTCCCCACTCTCAGTCCTAGACTCATGCCTTTCCTCTTCTCTCTCTGCCTACGGACACGCCTCCCACCTCTCCTTCTTCGACGTCTTCGACCAACAGTAGTCCAATTTCCATCAGCACCCTGTTGATTGACAGCAGTGATGGCGGTCGTTGTTAACCCGGGCCTCGACCGATCCGGTATGGGGATAATACTTCTGATTTGCATCATAAACGTTTGGCATTGGTTTCATGTCGGATGCCCTTCCTGACACAACCCTCTGCATTTCTCCGGGCTTGGGACCGGCATGAGGGGGAGAGACACTGGTTAGTGCCCCCCCACCTCATGGCTGCATTTACATATATATATATATATGGATATATAGATATATATATATATACATACAGTGACATCTGAGTTACGACCTTTATCGGTTCTGACCAACCAGGTGTAAGTTGGACTGGTCGTAACTCGGACATTTAACACAACGAATCCGAAACCACCCGGTACTCGCTATGAATTCATGTGAAGCGTATTCTTCATCTGCACATTCTTTCAACATGCAAAATAAACTTGTAGCCTTACTTTGCACTGCTTGCAACATCACTTTCATATTTATTTGCGTATTATCATCCAACCACATGTATAGCAACTTTTCCATTTCTGCAATCGGTCCTTCACACTGTTTTGTGGTGAGAGTTTACTTAGTTGGGGCTGCTGCTTTCACTGCTTCCTTAATGCGGTCCCTGCCCTTCAAAAATGGTAGACACCGTGGAGTGCGATGGCGATTTCACTTTCATCTAGTGGTAGAATGCTGTGAGTGTGAGATGATGGGATGCTGTGCGCCACAACTATCTTACACGCTGTGCTGCCAGACATATACAGTAAACTCATCATAGGCATCTGCTAGATGTGATCGTAAATACGGATGAGCGTAACTCGCGTACGTCGTAACTCGGATAGTGACTGTAAGTATATAGGTCTGATCACAAAACTGGTATATTTTCCTATTAACCAGCTTCAAACTTAAATAAAATTCCATTTTCTATAAGGTAACAGGTTGTGTAGTGATGACCATGTCTGCTGAATGGCAACAAGGTCCAGGTTTTGTCCACAAAATTTGCGAGAGACTCTCCTTGGCAAGGAAACCGATACAAGGAGTTTTAAAGGAAACTGCCCGGATGATCTGAAATTAAAAGAAAAGAAACACCGATTGTCATGTTCTATACCTTGTTGTTTGCATGTACTTGTAATTGCATTCAATAAATGTCACAAAGTGCACTGGAATGCAAAAGTATAGAAAACAGCAAGCTCCTGTTTTTCTTCTGTTGGTCTTCTTGTAGTTGTGGTACACATTTAATTAAAGTTGATTTAATTAATTTAAATTACTTTTTTTTTAGCTCAATAGAACTACTTCTAACAAAGATATACAACTGCAAAAAACAAACAAACAAACAAACAAACAAACAAACAAACAAAAAACAGTTAAAACAAATCCAGTATGTTTGGTTCAGGATAATTTCAGAATAATGTCAGATATTCAGAGTAGCCCGTGTTAATTACTTGATACTATTACTTAGTCAATACTGGTTATCATGAGATTGGTAAAAATATGTGTGAATGATAAACATTCAGAGAAAATGATATTCAGGTAGATGGTTGAATAATCTTTAATCTACGGGTCATCGTGTGCAGACACTTCACAGAGCCTGTAACTGAACCCTATGGGTTGTACCATATATAGATTCCTGCACATTACTCTTCTTTCATCATTTGGGGTAAATTAGGAAATGGGAATTGTAGGCAGGCTATACGACATACCGCATTTTCCGGGCCATAAGGAGCACCAGACTATAAGGTGCAATATCGACGAATGGCATCTGCCCACACACAAGGCGCATTGGATTGTAAGGCGCACTAAGCAAAATAAAAGTCAGATAAGTCAAACTTGATTCAACTCTCACAATAACTCTCAAATTTGTTCAGCTATAACAATATAAAATATAAAATAATACACTTCACAATAACGCTCAACATTGTAATATAATAATATAAAACAATAAACTTGCTTTTTCAGTTCATTCTTCTTCCATAAATCTATCAAATTCTTCATCTTTAATGTTTGTGTTGGATGAGCTTCAATGCATGAGTTGGACATAAAGATCGGATCCTTCTATTATTCTTATTATTATTTTTTGACTCTCATTAAGCCAGCTGAGCATCCTGAAATGCAGAAGCATCCTTGTAACAAGACAGATGGTTGTTAGAGACAGAGATAAGGTGGAAAAAAGAAGTCCGGTCTCATGACGTAAACTTCTGTCAGTCACTCACGTATTACTCATCAAGTAACCTAACTATGATAGCAGTAATGCCAGTATTTAGACAGAAAGAATGGATCCCGCTAACTTATGACCTGTTGACACCATTATCTAGTGGCGGGCGTTCTTTGGTTAATCCACCAGAATGATTATAAGCTCTGAATTAGTTTGCTTCACTTGGGTTTTGACGGTGTCAGTGAGATGGAGTCGCGCAGATTCATCCACACATAAGGCACACCCGATTATAAGGCACACAGTCAATTTTTTTTGGAAGATTAAAGGCTTTCGAGTGCACCTTATGGTCTGAAAAATATGGTAAGTTGTTTCTGGCAACCAGTGTTTTGGTTCAACATATTGAAACAACCATTATGGCATTATATTATTATGTGTTGGTTGGATGGTTCTTCAAAACTGTTTTTGCAGTGCTTAAGAGAGAGCACATAACTTGACATCTTGTCCAAAATGCTTAAACACTGCAAAGCTATTTCATTAAGCCAGTGTTATACGGTTATACAAAAAATGAAAAACAAATTCCTGTGCAATATACAGCTAGGGATAATTTTCAACTTCGTGCTCATGGGCGGCATGGTGGCATAGTGCTTAGCGCATCATGAGGCATCACAGTTACAAGGTCCAGGGTCCGATTCCAAGCTCTGGCTTTAATGGTTGTGTCTGCCGGCTCTGCAATGCATTGGCGAGCTGTTCAAGGCATACCACTCAGTGCATACCCAAGGAATACCCCATCCAGTGTAGGCTGAGATATACAGTAGCCTTCCTGTGACCATAGTTTAATTAAACTGTCGTGCAAATTACTGAGTCGGCAAATAAACTTGCAAAATGCAAGATGCAAGATAATGATGGACAGTGGTGGCCTTGTGGTAAAGGTGCTGGATCACTGATCCTAAGGTCGGGGGTTCAAGCCTTACTCTCCACAAGGTTGTCACTGTCCGTCCAGTGCAGCTAACGTCTCTTACTGTCTATGGTGTGAGGCTGTAAAAGAACAGTTGCTGACTTTCATCAAGAGTAGACTGCAAATCCATCAGCATGTTTCTGTCCTGCGATGACCTGGTGAGCTGTCCAGGGTGTACTCTGCCCTCAGCCGGAGTCGGCTGGGATGGGCGCCGGCCTCCTTGCGATCGTAATTGGGATTAAATAGTTACAGAAAATGAATGAAATGAATGAATGAATGAAGATGAAATGTAAAGACATTGTTCCATGAGCTAACTTGCAAGTTTGATTATCAAAGAGTGTTGCATGGAAGATCATTGAAGATCATTGCTATAAGTTGACCGTGTAACACTAACTTTATACTGGCAGAATATTGTCATATTAACCTTAAATCGTTGCGTGCTAAATTCAAACTTTTCTTTAAAAATGTACATCTGTTAGCCAGAAAAAAAATGGAGAAAATAGAAATCAGAGAACCGTTGAGGAAAGGCCAGATTCTTTGAGAATTTTAACAGTTGTACCTCTAACAATAGACTAAGCAACAGTGAAGGTTTATTTCTCCTTCAGTTTATACAAAATAATTAATGTGGGTTCTACAGTATATTCTGTCCTACACTGAGGCATAAATGCTAAATGCATAGTGAAAAATTATTATAATGAAAAAAAATGAGGTCAACTAGTATTCTTTCATTTGCTCACTCATATCACGGGGAACAAAGGACATAATTAAAATAATAATTATATTTTAGCCTGACAAATATTTGTAATATTTTAACTTTTGTACCCAGGGAGTTGCCTGAATATGTTTGATATATTTGTTCGTATTGTTTGAGCAGTTATTATTCTGCCTTCACTGTCACTTGCTGAATATTGGTCCTGGCACCACATTTAAGCAATACACTATGCAAATGTTATTATTATGAAACAAAGAAACCAGAAAATATAACCTGACAAGGGCATAAACTGTTCTCGGACCATGAATGCAAGCAATAAGCTTCGACAAGTTGCACTCGCATGTTGTGGTTAATCTAACGGAACACATCTTCCCTGTATGAAAGATTAGTCATGCTGTTAGTTGCACAAGCTTATTCAACAACAGATTGCACACAACACCAATCATAGCAGGCGGCATCTTTACTCTTTTGAAAAATACTTGACAATGCAGCACACAAAGAGATGAGATTTTATTAAAAGAAAGTGAAATGAGTGCTGATGTACAGCTTATTATTGCTGTTGCTTTGTTGATTTAGAACATAAATTAACCCCATCTCTGCCCTGTGAAAGCATAATGGCCATGATTACATGGAGAAAAAAAATACTAACCAGCCCAGGTAATGGATTTTTTTTTTTTTTTTTTTTACTTATTAATTGCATGGCGACGTCACTCTCAAAGATATACTGTCTCTGGGTGGTGTTTTTTATGTCGTATGTTCTCCTCGTGCTTACATGCGTTTCCTCTAGAAAGTCAGATTACCTACAAAAGTCCAAATCCATATAAGGCTGTTCCAATTTGTCCCTTAATGTGAGTGTGAATGGTTCTGTTTAAGATGACCTGTGATGGTCTGGCGAGCTGTTCAGGGTGTCTCCCCACCTTTGCCCAGTGTCGGCTGAGATAAGCTTCAGCCTCCCTATGATTCTAGTAGTAGCATTAAGTGGTTCGGTAAATGAGTGAGTTTATATTTCAAGCTTAATTTTTAAATCTGTTTAATTCATTAGTGCAGTTGAAAATCTCAGGTGTGTATAACAGAACATGGAAGTTATACATTGGTTCAGCGGATGTGATAACTATGACATTTTGAATACATTTTCAATTATAATTAACCTGGATAGTGGCATGTCTGGTCATTCAGACTTGAGTGGTCATTTAATCAAAATTAGACTCCTCCATCAGGCAAATTACGATAATATAGTGCATTTTACAGCACACTACAATATTGAATGATGTTTAGTAAGTGTGTATTTTAAATACCATATAATTGTTCAGACAATGTAGGACGTAATCATGGAAAAAAATAGCCTCAGGTTATTTCCTTCACGCAGTGTGAGTGAGACTCTTCTTCAAATGCAATAACCTTCTGTATTCAAGGGACCTCACTGCCATTGATTTGAACATCACTCCCATAATGCAATGCAGTTCATAGTATACTGCAGTATTCTATGCTAATGCTAAACTACCCATAAATACTACATTTGTTCTCTACAGTAGTGTACAGATACAATGATAAACAGTATGTTACTGTCAGAAATAGCTGTGTTCTTACAGCATCCTGATACAGTGCACCGAGACTGTTAGAGATCGAATACAGTACTCAGCCCATGTAGCACGCCTTACTGCTCAATTACATAACAGTATGACTGGATTAGATTGTCAGAATGACACCTTAGGTACAAAATTTAAAATATTAAATTGATTACTGTAGGTCACGATGACATGGTTAGTGCTCTCACCTCATAGTGAACAGGTTTGAACTTCAAATTTCAGCCAAGTACCATTGTGTGCAGTTTCCATGTTGTTCCTTTATGTAGGTTTCCTCCAGTTTTTTGTTTGTTTGTTTGTTTGTTTTTGTTGGAAGTAAAATGGATATCTGTGTATCTATCAGTCGATTTACACAACATGAGAACAGCCTTTGGGATGCAAAATATTTATTGTTGTGGAGATTTTCATCTTCTTCAGGCATACATCTGTTCTTTTTCTTGCTGCACTGATGAATACTATCCTTGCCTCATCTCTGAGTGTTGCTGGCCAGTACTGTCAAGTTTGTTGTGGTGTCATATTCTTACTTTTTTTTTTTTTTTTTTTTTTTTTTTTTTTTAATGATGGATGTCATGGTGCCTTGTTGAATTTTCAAGGCTTTAGATATTTTTATAAACCAACCCTGATTTTTTTTTACTTTTCCACAAAATCATTTTGCCAGCTTGGTGATACTTTTTAACCCCTTAACCAACCATTTTTTTGACAAAAACGTTCCTTTTTCAGACCAATTTTTTTTAAGTTCTTTACTTTATGCTGAATACGAAATTCAAGTCTATTTTTAATTTTTCATCTATTTTTGCATGCAACTGTAATTTGAAATTACCCCTTTCGGCAGAGACGAGATAACTCGCCTTTTTTTTTTTTTTAGCACATTTTTATTTATTTTTTTGTCACCAAAAATTAATGCAATGAAGAATACACGATTGATTATTCAAGTTTGCTCTTTATTCAAAAAAGAAAAAGAAAAAGAAAAGAAAAAGAAAAAGAAAAGAAATTACAATCAAAAGAAATTACAGTCTTATGTGTGATATTTATCAAAAAAGGGAACCACAAATAAAGGTACAAGACACATCTTACACGATTGATTATTCAACTTTGCTCTTTATTCAAAAAAAAAAAAAAGAAAAAGAAAAAGAAAAAGAAAAGAAAAAGAAAAACAAAAGAAATTACAATCAAAAGAAATTACAGTCAGTGTGTGTGATATTTATCAAAACATGGAACCACACATAAAGGTACAAGGCACATCTTACACATATACCGTGACTCCTTCCTAATTGGTTTCCCTCTATGGTCACGTGACTCTGACTGCATACAACACATCTTTTTGTTGGATTTGCCTTTTTCTCTGTTGGCGGGATTTCCTTGGGAAAATGTCCAGGTGTATTCCGTGTACTTACTGCACCTGCTGATGGTCTACCTGGGGATCTCCGTGGTGGCAGTTCTGAGCCATACTTTGTGATGATGTCACGTATGATTTGTAGACGAAATTTGAGATGTGTGAGGCATTATGTGCAATTTCTTGCGTCAATCAGTTCATCATCTTCACTTTCGCTTGAATATTCATTTTCTGATGAGCTGGCACTCTCATCAGACGTATCCAAGCCTCTAAGAGAAGCTTCAGTATCGCTGTTGTCATCACTGTTATCCATTGGGATAAGGGACGCCGAGAAATTTCAAGGAAATCGTAAAATACGAGGCCGAGAGTACCGATTCTAAAGAGCGCGACACTCCCCCTTTGACTCTTTGCGGGTTACTGAGTCGAAAACGTTTCGCCGCTTACCTCTTGTCTAACGTTGCCTTGAGATGCCATAGTTCATTTTTTTGAGGCGTATGATGATGAGTAGTGTACGATAACATCCTCAGGCATCAATAGAAATGACGAGTAAAGCCGCTTCCCTCTGGTTTTGAAAGCGTAAGTTTTGGCGAGTTAACTCGTCAATGACTGGAAAATACAATTTGGGTGATTGCGAGTATACTCGTCTCTGCCGGGTAAAGGGTTAATCAGTGGTGCTGCAGACTTCGGGGACTTTCAGAAGAAGTTTATCTTGATATCATGTGACACTTAGATTGCACCCAGCTGCTTTAATGGTTAAGGTGAATCTTTACTGATCGGAAGTTCAGTGGTTCAACCTCCATTGTTGGGCTTTTAACCTTGAATTGCTCTATTGCGTGTGTGTCTATATACAAGGATCCTTCACTTTTCGTGGCTAATTGGGAGCGAGATCCCCACGCGACCATCAAAATTCATGAAGTAGGATCATACATGTACATGCATATATCTGTCTTCCTTTCGGCTCTTTTACTCAGGAGTCGCCACAGCGAATCGTCTGATTCGCACATTTGATTTGGTAGAGGTTTTTACGTCGGATGCCCTTCCTGTCACAACCCTTTTAGCAAGGGACAGAAACAGGCTGACAACTTTGCAGCTACACTTTACGAAAGTCAGCAATGGTTCTTTTACATGCCTCTCACCATAGACAGTGAGAGACATGGCCCGCCTTTGATAACCCAGTTTGCTGCCCTGGGGGGACAGTGACAACCTTGTGGAGAGTGGGACTCGAACCCCCAACCTTTGGATCAGCGATCCAGCGCCCTATACCACTAGACCACCACTGCCCCAATGTACATGCATATATAATATTAATAAATACATATACAATGCTATAAATGCTGATAATAACAATTAAACATTAAAAAACTAACATAAGATGTAAATAAAATATAAATACAGATGCTCCCCAACTTACCAACATTCGTTTAGCAATCATCCGGAGATACCAACATGTCCAAGGTCAAAAGTGAAATTGAAAGTGAAATGAAATTGACGAACAAGTAGAAATAGAAATGGAATAAAATCTACAGAAAGATAGACCATAAATATAAACATGAAACGATATACTGAGGTACACTTAATATTAGGCTCCTGCAGAGAGGCTGATACTAGCTTTACACTGGTCCGGGAAGAGAAGCAGAACAATACTTTTCTTAACTCGTGGCAAGACTTCAAAGAAGAAACAAATTGACTCCAGTATTATAATGAACTGGATAAGAGTGAAACTCTCTGTATATCTGATCAGATCTGCTGTGCTGTGCTTGAGAGTAACCAAGAGTTTAAACACAGGACATAGATTATGGGTGGGGGGATTCTATATAGTAACAAACTCATATAGGTTACTTGTACAATGTTCTCCTCTAAAGAATGCCCTGTAAAGACTTACAAAAAAATTCATCTAAGAACGGCCGTCCTGAACCTAACTCGTTTGTAAACTGGGGAGTGTCTGTGTATTACTTACTTATGGTATTGCATGAGAAGAAGACAGCACACATACATGCACGTGCACACAGGCAGATGCTCGTGCACACACTGATGCAACAGTGATTTATACAGATTGGCACAGCAGAGAAATAGAGATGTGCAGCGCGTTAGAGGGATAAAGGACAGAGAGGGAAATGTATTGAATGATGACAGAAGTGTGCTGGGAAGATGGAAAGAGTATTTTGAAGAGCTAATGAATGAGGAAAATGAGAGAGAAAAAAGAGTCGATGAGGTGACCATTGAGGAGCAGAAAGTAGCAAAGATTAGTGAGGGCGAAGTGAGGAGGGCACTGAAAAGGATGAAGAGTGGAAAGGCAGTTGGTCCCGATGATATACCTGTGGAGGTATGGATGTGTCTAGGGGAGGTAGCAGTAGATTTTCTGGCAAAAACATTCAACAAGGTCTTAAAGAGTGAGAGGATGCCATAGGAATGGAGGAGAAGTGTGCTGGTACCAATTTTTAAGAACAAGGGAGATGTGCAGAGTTGTGGCAACTACAGAGGGTTAAAGTTGATGAGCCATACGATGGAGTTATGGGAAAGAATAGTGGAAGCTAGACTAAGGGCAGAGGTCAGCATTTGTGAACACCAGGCAAAAGGCCTAGAGGAAGACCAAAGAGACGATTCATGGATGTGGTAAAGGAGGACATGAAGGTCGTTGGTGTAAGAGAAGAAGATGCAAAGGATAGGGTGAGATGGAGGCAGATGATTCGCTGTGGCGACCCCTGAAGGGAAAAGCCGAAAGGAAAAGAAGAAAGAAGAAGAAGTTTGGTTTCATGCCAAGAAAGAGCACTATGGATGCAGTGTTTGTTTTGAGGATGTTAATAGAGATGTGCAGAGAAGGTCAGAGGGAGCTGCATTGTGCCTTTGTGGATCTGGAGAAAGCATATGACAGGGTGCCAAGAGAAGAACTGTGGTATTGCATGAGGAAGTCTGGAGTGGCAGAGAAGTATGTTAGAGTGGTGCAGGGCATGTATGAGAGATGTAAGACAGTGGTGAGGTGTGCTGTCAGCGTGACCGAAGAGTTCAAGGTGGAGGTGGGACTGCGTCAAAGGTCAGATCTGAGCCCCTTCTTGTTTGCGATGGTGATGGACAGGCTGACAGATGAGATTAGACAATAAGAGATTATTGGACATGGACTATGATGTTTGCAGATGACATTGTGATCTGTAGTGAAAGCAGAGAACAAGTGGAGGAAAATGTAGAGAGATGGAGATATGCCCTGGGAAGGAGAGGAATGAAGATTAGCCTCAGTAAGTCAGAATACTTGTGTGTTAATGAGAAGGACCCAAGAGGTTACAGGGAGCAGAGATGAGGAAAGTTGAGGATTTTAAGTACTTAGGCTCAACAATCCAGAGCAATGGAGAGTGTGGAAAAGAGGTGAAGTGTGTGCAGGCAGGTTGGAATGGTTGGAGAAAAGTGTCTGGTGTGATGTGTGATAGGAGGGCAAGAATGAAAGGAAAAGTGTACAAGACGGTGTTGAGGCCAGTGATGTTGTATGGTTTAGAAACAGTAGCACTGAGGAAAAGACAGGAGGCAGAGCTGGAGATCGTAAGGTAAAGGTGAAGTCTGTTGGGCTTTTTACACCCGAGCCATAGTGACTCATCAGGCCGGTGCTTATCTCCGGTTTCCGTAGCATGAAGCGACCAGGAATTCAACTCCTCCTGGATGGGACGCTAGTCCATCGCAGGTTACCTTCGCAGTATATTTTTACTGGTACCCACTTATACTGCTGGGTAAACAGAGGCACACTTGTGGTTAAGACCTTGCCCAGGCGTCTTAGCACAGTGGGGGTCCAATTGGGATTTGAACTCACAACCTCCCAATCATGAGCCCAGCACTCTAACCACTATGCCACCGGCCCCACATAAAACCGAAAAAGAGATTTATGGATGTGGTGGAAGGAAGACATGAAGGTCATTGGCATAAGAGAAGATGCAGATGACGGGGTGAGATGGAGGCAGATGCTTTGCTGTGGCGACCCCTGAAGGGAACAGCTGAAAGGAAAAGAAGAAAGATTTGTCCTCTGTATACGAAATAAGTTCTTCTTACGAAAACGCCAAACGCGCCATTCAAACATTCAAACGCGCCATTCAAACATTCAAGCCTCCCATTGGCTAGGAGGGATGACGCAGCTCCCTCTCATTGGCTATCTCTAAACAGCCCACCTCACTGGCCTCCGATTGGCTAGGAGGGATGACGCTGCCGTTCCAACTTTGTTCAAGTTTGTTTGAACCATGTTCATGTTTGTGTGTCATTCCAACTGTATTTTATGGCTCAGGCTTTTAACCTTGCATAAACATTTGTAAGATTAAAAGTCAGCTAAGAAGACATGGTCAACCACCGCGTGCACACACACACACACACACTGTAAGAACTCTCTACGTGGAAGCTCTTAGATAAACCTGCACGACCTGGATTCCTGCATCTCAACGTCTAGGAGTACTCCGGGAGCAACAGACAAGCAACTACACGAGTGAAATCAGTCTGGTTTATTCATCGGAAGCTCTTCGAACACATGCAGTGTCCGTTTATTTATACAGAGGGATGTGCGTGCAAAGCAGTAATTGCGTGTTCACAAAGCATTAACATATATGTTTGTGCACTGCGACACTTAACACTTGGGGATGTGCATGCAAAGTAGTAATTGCGTGTTCACAAAGCATTTCCATATATATGTTTGTGCCCTGCGGCGCTTAACACTTGGCTAATTCCATTTCAAAGCAATTCCTCATTGTTACATTGTTACTTTCCGAATCCCACACCCGAACCGAAACACGACACAGGAACACCCAACCAACAGTTTCATGTGCCTGGCGCACATGTCACAATTACAAGTAGAACAGGAAGCTTTAGATACACAGAAGTTACAATACACACATAGTTGCATCTCATTTGTCCTATCAATTTATTCCTTCAATCCCCTCTTTTTATACTATGAAATATGTATAAATTCTGTAGCGGCACGCCGGAGCCCTCTCATTCTTGTGGCATTCCAGAGGTGTTTTTTTTTTTTGTGTGGAATGTTGGACACCGTAGGGAAGAAACCAGGACGTGGTTGCGCCGAGGCTGGTGCTTGAAGGGCAGGCAGAGTCCCATCGCCCTTCGCCCACGTACCTCGGGGCTCCGGTAGCCTTCCCGTCTGGATGTATCCAAGCATTACACACACACACGACGTATTCTTGGGTCCGTAGTCATCGCCGGATGGATCCACACGATGCACTCCCGGGTCCAGAGTCATCGACAGAAGCGGAGGGCAGGCGGGCACATCGGGGTTCGCTGAAGAAACTGGCCAGGACCCAGATTCGATTCATCAAACACCTAAAAATACAGGGTCCAAACATGCAAACCAACAACAAACATATACATACGGGAACAAGCATGGTTAAATACGGGGTAAACATGCGGAAAAGAGAGTGGGGGAATCCCCAGCCATAGTTTGGACTTTCGTCGCATCGCAGTTGGTCCGCTACGTCACGCATTTTTGTAAGTGGTGTAATTGTCCCGTGCTGGGGTATATACATACAGGGTTCCTCCATCATGGGGAAAGAGAGAGCAAACAATACATTCTTCCTGGGTCACATCTCGTTTTACCGTGAAATTTAAATACTGCCAGAACATGTTATTTTCTGGATGACGGTAATGTGTGCACCAACCCGGGACCACGCATAGTAGCCCGATTAAGAGCAGGGCATAAGAGGTATGCATAAGTTGGATTTTAAATGGGCGTTATCTGACCCGTGTGTGAGAGGATGTGGTGGTGATACTTAGGTATCTGGATCAGGTCAAGACGAGTAAGTCATACACCCCAGAAGGGCTGGTATCTCGAGACCTGAAAGAGAGGTAAATGAGGACAAAAATTTCACAAATACAAAGTGCACTTAATACATCATTGCGGACTTTTCTTCAGTCTGGTAGCATGGATCCACTGTGGAAAGAGGTCAGTTAGTACGATGGTATGAGTAACAGCGAGTATCTCCGTGGGCTCACTGTAAGGGGTGTCTCTCAAAGGGGAATTTAGTTTCGCAAATTTTTTTGACCAGCACCTTGTCTCCTACCTTGAAGGCGTGAGTGCTTGTGTCTGCCGGGACCGAAGGATTCTGATTAGTGCATTTCTAATAGTCGTTTAGGACCTTAACAAGGCCCACGGCATACTCGCTCATGTGTATATCTAAGTCTTCCGTCCCCAAAGCCTGCTTTCCCTTCCTCCAAGGAGCGGGAAAGGGTCTCCCCATTACCACTTCGTAAGGAGATAGATTCCCTAAGGCCACCTGCGAGGTCATTCGCAGATCCGCCAAAACCACGGGTAGTACTGAAACCCAATTCCTTGATCCAGTGGCGTGCATTGCCTTCCGTAATTTCCCTTTTAATTGTTCTGTTTGTTCGTTCCACGATTCCGGAGGACTGAGGGTGTTATGGCACATGGAAACGCCAATTGATCTTTAGCTCTTGGGCCAACAGTTGAGTGACTTTTGAGGTGAATGGTGTGCCTTTGTCCGAATCAATTCCCAACGGGAGGCCATATCTGGGAATAATTTCCTGTGATAACTTTTGAACCACTACTCGGGCGTTTTCGTTCCCACATGGGAAAGCTTCTACCCACCGGGAAAATTTATCCACGATAACCAATAGATATTTAAAGGGGCCCTGCCGGGGCATGTGAGTAAAATCTATCTGCCACTCCTGGAAGGGAGTATCTGGTTTCGGCAGATGCTGATGTGATGCATGTGGTTTGGACACATTGTTCTGTGCACAAATCAGGCATTTGTCCAGAATGCTGTGTACCGTAGAGGCTAGTTGTCGTATACAAAAATATTTTTCCATATCTGTCACCACCCCTCTTCGACCGCGATGTGTAGGCCCGTGAAACTCGCGGACGAGGAAAGGAAGACAGTGCATGGGCAGACATAAGCGACCGGTCGAATCGAGTAGAATGCCGTCCCCCGAGGGCTGAGAGCCATGCGAAGACCAAAAATCAGTGTCTTCTGTGGACGCCGAGGACTGAAGGGATTTCAGATCCAAGTCAGGGAGGAGGGCGCTAAGCATGTGTGAGGTTGACACCAGCGCGGGCTGCAGGAACGGCAGCATGGAGCCGAGCAAGGCAGCCTGTTTATCTGCGCGGTCAGCCAAAGAGTTACCTCGTGCCTCATCAGTGTGGTCAGAGGAATGACCGCGGGTCTTTACGATCGCTAAACGGAGCGGGAGATTGCAGGACACAATAAGGTCCTGGACTAAGGTGGAATGTGAAATGGGCTTACCGTCAGCAGCAGTGAAACCATGAGATTGCCAGATACGGCCAAAATTGTGCGCCACCCCGAAAGCGTAACGAGAGTCAGTGTATATAGTAACATCCTGGTCGGAAGCGAGAGTGCATGCCCGAGTGAGCGCGTATAACTCCGCTGCTTGAGCGGAATTAAAGGGGAGCGAGTACGCTTCCAAAACTTGGTCCAGTAAGGAACATACCGCATAGCCGCAGAGGAACATTCCGTCGGAGGGTTTCGAGCATGACCCATCTACAAACAGGGAGAGACCTGTGGAGAGAGGCGTGGATAATAAGTCGGACCTAATACTGGTGTCATGGACAATGGTGTCCATCTTCCAACGGTTCGCAGTCATCTTGAGCATTAAGCAGGCGCTGTAGGGCCTGGGCCACGTTATCTAGGGAAGAGGAACAAGAGATGGTTAGATTATCAGTAGCACAAAGGATGGCCTCGTAACCTGAGCGACGTTGAGAAGACATGTGTTGTGTGGACAGAGTATTAAGGATATGCCTAACCTGATGGCTGGTGTGGATGGGAGAGCACTATTTTTTCTGCTTCGAGAACTAACACCGCACTGGCAGCGACAGCGCGAAGGCAAGCAGGTAAACCCTGAGCTACAGTATCTAAAGTTTTGGAGAGGAAAGCACAGGGTCTCAGTAACCCCCCCCCCCCCCCCCGTGGTCCTGAGCCAAAACCCCAGAAGCCATGCCGGCCTGGTGCACGACATACAGGTGAAAGGGTTTGGTGTAGTCCGGGAGCCCGAGAGCCGGCGCGGAGCATAGGGCCGACTTCAGGGCTTTGAACGCGTCCAGCATGTCCTCAGTCCAGACCAAGGGTTGGTGGAGAGGGTCAGTGTGAGCCATGGCAGAGCGTAAACGTTTGTCATAAAAGAAACAGTCCGGGATCCATTGGCGGCAGTATTTAATGAGGCCCAGGAAAGCAAGGAGCGCCTGTTTCGTGGCAGGCTTCTGAGTGTCCACTATGATCTTGACATGATCCTGAGTAAGGAATTTTGTCCCGTAAGAGAGTTCGTAGCCCAGGTATATGACAGTCAGTAGGCAAAACTGTAGCTTGGGCTTTGAAACCTTGAAACCCTTCTTTTCCAGTAAGAGGAGCAGTTGAACGGTTGCATCAAGACAAAGTTCATAAGTTAGGCCGGACACCAGGAGGTCGTCAGCGTAGGAGTGGACACAGGAACCCACGGGAACGTCGAGAGACCCCAGTGCATCCCTAACCACAGCCGAGAAAACAGCAGGAGAGTCTATGAACCCTTGAGGTAATCTAGTCCACGTGTACTGTCGCTGCCGGTGTGTGAAAGCAAAGAGGGGCTGTGTGTTGGGCTCAACAGGGATACTAAAAAACGCCGAGCACAGGTCAATCACGGAGAAATGGGTATGGTCGCAAGGAATGGAAGCCATAATAGAGGGCACGTCCGGGACGACCGGTGAGACTGGGATGATGAGCTCATTAATTTTTCTGAGGTCCTGGGTTAGGCGCCAATAACCGTCCGGCTTGGGAACCGGGTTCACAGGAGTGTTATAAGGGCTTGTGCACGGCACGATGATACCCTGTTCCAGAAGAGCGGCCAAAATGGTGTCGATACCCAACATTTTTTTGAGGCGATAAGGGGTATTGTCGGATGTACACGGGCAAAATGTGCTTAACGGTAGCTTCATACGGTACGCAGTCCACACAACCCACGTCATTCTTATGTTCTGCCCAAAGATTGGTGGGCAACGTGTTGAGTACAGGGGGCGAGGTGGAACTCGCCACACACGCTGAATTAACGTTAAAGGGCAGGGGCTGCGCTTGCAATGACAACAGAGAAACAGAGGCGGTGTTGCACGTTTGAATGGTCATGCTCGAACCTTGAAAAGATATTTGGAACCCCAGAACGCTCATGAGGTCGCGGCCCAGCAAATTAAAGGGGCATTCTAACATATGTACAAAGATGTAGGATATTTGCAATTTATCTAGCACAGGGTCATCAGGAAAACATAAATGCGGTTTAAGTGCGCTCTGGACTTCTGGGAGACAATTACTTAAAAAACTGGACACGAACATAGAATTTGCCTCTTCGGTACAAAGATCAAATCCTCCTCCATGACGCCAAGTTTCAGTAAAGCGATTCCAAAATACCGAAGTTAGTTCGCCCCGCTTCTGCTTACAATTAGTTACATGTGAAAGATCGCAAGCTCCCTCCCGTCGGGAAACTAAATAAGCTGTAAACTGCGCTCGCAGGGCTGTTAATGCATTGGGATTATCCCTCCAATAGAGGGTGGACCGATAACGAGTCTGACGACGCCCATCTTCCCACGTCCTTTTCTATTTATTTATTTTTTTTTTTTTTTACTCATTAATTTAGGTTTGGGGACACTCTGAGTCACCTTCTTGGGCTCGAAGAGCTTTTTAAGTTGTAACCAATACGAGTGCATTTCATACCATTTTACATAAGCCTCCTTCATGTATTCATGATCCCAGGAGGGGTTGCCCAATCCATCATAAATCATGCAATGCGTGGATGTCAGGAATCAAAAGTCCCATTTTGAGGAAAGTTTGATACTTGGTCTAGTCCCTCCGTCCATCCGGCTAGATTACTAAGCCATGGTTCAGTATAATAAGCAAGACCACATTTATTCATCCATTCCTTGGGGGTTTCCCCGGGATTAGGCTTTGGGTAGGAATTTCCCATTGTTTACCCCCTAACAACAAAACAACAGAAAAAATACGTTGGCATACAGGAATACAGGGGCACCTTCTTTTTTCTTTCTTTCGTTTTTAGTTTTTTTTTGTATTTGTATAGCGCTCTTCCCAGTTATAGCAACTGAGGATAACCGTCCCAGTTATAGCAACTGAGGATAACCGTCCCAGTTATAGCAACTGAGGATAACCGTCCCAGTTATAGCAACTGAGGATAACCATCCCTTCTAGAGAAGGGATAAACCGTCCCTTATAAAAAGGTGATAACAGACGCGCAAATACTGCTAACCAGGTAGTCAAACAAATCTTGTCTTACCTGATCAGGAGTATCACGTCGGGGTCACCAAATTGTAAGAACTCTCTACGTGGAAGCTCTTAGATAAACGTGCACGACCTGGATTCCTGCATCTCAACGTTACTTTCCGAATCCCACACCCGAACCGAAACACGACAAAGGAACACCCACCCAACAGTTTCATGTGCCTGGCGCACATGTCACAATTACAAGTAGAACAGGAAGCTTTAGATACACAGAAGTTACAATACACACATAGTTGCATCTCATTTGTCCTATCAATTTATTCCTTCACACACACACACACACACGCACATACACACACAAACAAATGTGTGACTCCTGGTGAAAATTAATCCCATTGTAAGATTATTAGTCTGCTAAGATGACATGGTCAACATGAAGTAAGTACCTTAAAAAGTATGCTTTTATCATTTTTAAAGGGTAGTCTTGGGAGCTTTGGAATGAATCACACGTTTTCATGTAAAATGTGCGTCTACTTACAAAAAAATCTAGGTTCTGAAAAAGGTACTGGAATGGATTCATTTTGTAAGAAGGGGCCAACTATATATATATATATATATATATATATATATATATATATATATATAAATATATATATATATATATATATGTGCCAATCCTTTCTGTACGCCAGTATGTGGGCGGGTCCAATACCTCGACACTCTAATTTTATAGTATTATAAAAACAGCCACAGACTGCGTGTGTTGTTTTTGAGTAAAGAGATACATTTTCCTCATTTTGATCGGCTCATTTCTACGAAGCCAAGCACAGCTGGCAAGCAAAGGCAAATGGACAGATATGGAAAAACTTCAACCCACAGAGTAGCTGATTTCCTAAACTTGGGACGTGCTTCTTGTCACATAAACACTGCAGCGTGTGAGTCCAAAAAAATTTGAGTTTCAAGGTATCGGACCCGCCCGCATACAGAAAGGATTGCCTCTCCGCTTTGCGCCACTGTGACGTGACTTTGAAAATAGATGAATAGATTTAAATGCGCGAGATTTCTTCAAGCCAGTCTGGTCATCTGGCGGTCATTTTCAGAAACAACGGCCCGTGTCCGGACGATCTGGACTAGTCGGAAGCTACAGATTTTGTCTGTTGCATCTGAAATTCGCTACAGCGAAGTTCATAAAACCGAGGCATGTGTGTGTGTGTGTGTGTGTGTGTGTGTGTGTGTGTGTGTGTGTGTGTGTGTGTGTGTGTGTGTATGTGTGTGTGAGAGGGGGGGGGGGAGTGTGTGTGTGTGTAATTTTTGTCCTCTGTATACAAAACAGGTTCTTCTTACGAAAAGCGCCAAACGTGCCATTCAAACATTCAAACTCACCAATCAAACATTAAAATGTGCCATTTAAACATTCAAAAAATGCACGAGTTGCTCTCTCTCATTGGCTGCCTCCCAACATCCCGCCCCGCTGGCCTCCCATTGGCCTCCCATATCCCAATCTCCATAGTACTGTACCTATAATGCTTGTTTGTCACACACGTAAATGAGATATGTACTGTTGGTTTGTGCTCATTGCAGCTTATTTTTCGTTTTTTAAGTTGTTTACTTCAGTCAATGTTTAATAAATGTGGCATGCTCCGCCGAATGTGGGCAAAATGCGGCTCATCCGGACCTCCGATCCCTCAAGCAAACAGGTGAATGTTGAGTACTAAACAAGTATTTAAAGCGCACTTACCTGCTTGACAGATTGGAGGTCCGAATGAGCCATGCTCCGTCTCAAAAGCTCCGCATTGGCTGCGATGTCACCCACACTCGGCGGAGTGCATCACAAATGTGGCGCGCTCCGCCGAGTGTGGGTGGCGTCGCGACCGACACCGGAGCCCCCGAGACGGGACGCGGCTCATCCGGACCACCAATCCCTCAAGCAAACGAGTGAATGTTGAGTAGTAAACAAGTGTACAAAGCACACTTGCCTGCTTGGCAGATCAGCGGTCCAGACAAGCCGCGTTCTGTCCCAAAAGCTCTGGTGTCGGCTGTGACTTATAATATCGCTTTGCTTGGTTAATAAATAATTTGTTTCATAAAAAATGTTTAATAATGGTTTAAATAATATGCAATAGGAGGTGAATAATGTAGTTGAGAATATGAAAGGGGGATTGTCATCTGTTTTTTTCCTGCAAACGATAGATAATCATTTTGCAGCGTACCCCAGCTCTCAAAGTTAGCCCCAGCTTCTTTTGCGACCCTGGCGGATCAGCAGTATTAAAGCTTGTGAGACATTCAACTTGCACATGTTTTCCTTTGATGATAAAATGGCAGACAACATCCTTGGCTGTTACAAAAACATTGGTTGAAAATCTGCCATGTTCTTCCGTTATCTGAACATATTCATTGTGGTGTGTCCTTTCTCTGCTCCATTTGACAAGTCAAATTTTAGACAGTCAAACAGATGTGTTTTTCTTTCTTTCCTCCAGAACTCAGGTACATGCTGTCATGCTTAATTATTCACTCCCTTAAGAATGTTTTAACAAATACCAAAGCAAGGATTGTTTGCTGTTTCGTCTGGATATATCTTCTGCATTCATGCCCCTGGAATTGTCACAAACAGGGGGATAGCACTTTTATTTTATTTTTTAATGGGTTGAGTATGGCAATATTCTTTTGAAAGCTACCTGCAGGTATGAGAAGCAGATCTGAAATGTGCGCGAGTGTTTTATTACAAGAAAGGCAAATAAACAGAATATATTATTTGAAAGCACCCAGTGTATGGCTTCACTAATATTTGCTTGGTGTCCATTGTGCCTTAGTGCACTCAAGCGAGCAGAAAGATAACAAGTGACATGGATCGTATGTGTACTGTCAATGAAACGAAGCAGCATTGCACTTCAGTAAACACCATCATCCTGATCTAGCATCTTGAAGTCATTTTACGATAGGTTCACTATTTGAGCATTATGTGTTGTAATAATGGAATATAAAATGAATATTGAAACACAACTAAATTTATTGCATAGTCATTCTGGCTATGAGCTTATTATCGTGCATATGGATTTCTCTCTCTCTCTCTCTCTCTCTCTCTCTCTCTCTCTCTCTCTCTCTCTCTCTCTCTCTCTCTCTCTAGCCTTATATCAGTATTTTTAACGATTTGTTTTTTCGGCCAGTGCTAGTAAAATATCACTCACTCATTTGTTGAATTACTTATTCTTACTACCAGGGTCATGGGGAGACTCAGCAGGCACTGGGTGACTTGATACAATCTGAACAGCTCACCATACCATAGCAGGGCAACACGCACACACACACACACACACACACACACATGCGCACCCCCCCCCACACACACAAACACACACATGTGCACCCCCACACACACACACAAACACAAACACACACATGCGCACCCCTATACACAAACAAACACAAACATGCGCACCCCCACACACACACACACACAAACACACACATGCGCACACCCCACACACACACACACACACACAAACACACACATGCGCACCCCCACACACACACACACACACACACACACACAAACATCCGGAGAACAAGGTTGAAAGTGAAAGTGAAATGAAATTGAAGAACAAGTAGAAATAAATGGAATAAAATTTATAGTAAGATATACCATAAATATAAGTATGAAATATGATTAAACATTATCCCGAGATACACTTAACCCTTTACGCCCAACGGTGACGAATTCGTCCCACAAGAATTAAGAGTCTAAAGGTTTACTTTATATCACTACGGGCATCTGGGGAACAACTGTGACGAATGCGGTACGTTTCCTGTAGAAGCGGAGAATGGTATTACGTCATCTTTTCCTGCGCTTTTTTTCAGTTAGGCTCGAGACATCGTGAGTGGGTGACGTCCGTGAGTCATCGTTCAAATTGTCAGTACTGAAAGCACAATGGATCAAATACCAGGTGAGATTCATGCACATAAAAAATCGTCAGTGAAGAATAATAATAGTTTTGTAATTTTATGAGGTAGAAATAGTTTATTGAGATCAATTTGCTAAAAAAAAAACAAACAAACTCACACTTTATATGAGTGACGTTTCTGTCACATCAGGTGTATGAACAAGCTTGGCTATCAACACTGATTACTTACAATATAGTTTACAAATAGTAGAATTCCTGCAAAAAATTGTGTTTTATACTAATATGCTTATATTTTTATGGAAACGCAATAGGAGCATCAATGATAAACATTATTGTTTTCTGTGAGGAATAACTTGGTATTATTTATCGATTCAAAGTGAGTCATCATGAGGTAAAGTCTGAACTAATTTCGTTATTTATAAAACATCATTGTTGAGTCATTTTGACTGATGAATGTCTCTCATTAGTCAATTTCACCACCGATATATCAATCGCCCACAGAACTTTTTATGGCAGGAAAAACATCAGTGTGGAAACTGCTGAGCTTCCACTTGTGAAGATAGTGATGAATCTGACACAGAAATGGATTATGATGACGAGGTGAATGATCCTAACTTCATCCCTGATGATGTGGATATGGAAAAGGAAATAGATCTAGATGCACAAATCCTCCAGATGATGTCATTGAGCTCGATGGAGATTCGGTCGTTATTATAGATGAACACGCCCTAATGCCAACTGCAGATGATTCTAGTGCAAGTGGAGCAACAAGACGAAATCTCACCCGACAATGGTCCCTCAAAATGAAAATCCTTCAGTTACGATGCCCTTCCTTAGTCCTGACCCACCTGGTTCTACTGAAATTCTCTCTTCGGTTGTGGAATATTTTGCTGCGGGACTGTCAGACCATCAAGATTCGTTGGATTATCAAAGGATATGAACTGTTAAAAGGCAATAACGAAAAAAGGATGACGTGCAATCAAAGCTGCTAAATAGAGAATGAGAACTCAGAAGCAGTATTGTACATGTAAAACAGTTCAACAATAGAGTCGTGAACATGTTATTATCTACGTTCACAAAAATCAACCAAGTTACTACCGGACATCGCTTTGATTCGAAAATAAAAGAAGATAGTTGAAGTTGAGTGTCCTGATATCGGGAAGCAGTTCAATAAATCAATGGGAGAAGTAGATTTAGCCGATCAACTAATCTCCCTTTATAGGAATCCCATCAGATCTAAGAAATATTATATGAGATAGTGTTCCTGACATATGATCTCATGAAGGCTGGTATAGTGGGCAGGAAGACGAGGGGAGGAGCTGCTTCTAGCACAGAGCCGAGCAAACCTCCTAAACAGGGCTGTCATCATCCTTCAGTTGCCCTTCAAAAAGACGGCATTGGGCATCTTCCACGAATTACAGAAAATAGGCAAAGATGCAAAAAATGCAATGTGAGCCTGGACAGCAAACCCAACTGCTTCGAAGCTTCCCATGAGTAGTTGCAGGATAAAGTAGTGAAGAACCTTGAACACCCTTATCTTCATACCAAAGGGTTTTTTATAAGGTTTTTTTTATTATTTCAACGTGATCCATTTTATTTTACATACATTTATAAGTACCATTTGTGCCAGTATTTCTATGCCAAAATAGTCTTATAAGGCTCGTTTTATACCGTTATTTTTGTAAAAGAGAAATTTTTCATGATTTGTAATATATTGTGATACGTTATTGATAATTGTTACATGGCCCTCTTAGATTCTTACAAATGGAAAATACCAAAGAATATCAAAAGAACCCGTACAGAATTACCAAGTAAATGGCCAACAAACAAGGTGGCAAACTCTAAATAATCTTTTAAATAATTAACATTAAACAAGTTATTATACAGTTACAATGGTGTGCATGGGTACCATTTATTATAAGAACTAACTACTCTAGGTGTGAGCACAAATTAAAGTTCACTGTGGGGGAATTGATCTCATCAAACTCAATTGCAAATGAAGAACTGCAATTTATGCATGTACATACAGTCATTTAGTAGATTTCCTCACGACACGCCAAGATGTTGACATATATCCTTGAGAAAGTCACTTCGGGGGACAAAAAACACTCCTGAGGAGATGCAGCCAAACAAAATGGACAAGCCTCCAGAGATCCTTCGTGGATCCACTTGTGAGTCGTCCTAACAAATATCCAGGATAGCAAAGCAAAAAGTCCTCGCCTGAGTGAAGGACAGTTCAGCCCTGGAATTCACCAAGAACTTTTACAGATTCGAAATGCTGCTCCTTCTCTTCAGTCCTTGATAGCTATCTCCCCAAAACCGAGTGGTCTCCGAGTGGTTTCCCCCCAACAAGTTGTTTTCTCTCGGGTACAAGCCTGAACAAGCCCAGGCAAGCCCAGACAAGCCCCGACATGTCTGTATTGCTCCTCCTCTCTGTTGGATTGTGCAACTCCAGTCCTGTCCACTGTTTTCTATAGGATGCAGCACTCCCCTGTGATTTCGCAACACCCCAAAGTGTTGTACAATACCACCAGTACACGTGCACCCAGGTCTCACACCACTACTACCTTAAAGTACATGTGTCCTTAAACATGTTGCATCTATGTGTGAAACTATCAATAGCCCTGACTCACCAATATGTACTAGTGAATAGATACAGCAAACATATATAAATATTTTAGCAAATATACACAGGACCCCCCAATTTAGACTTAATGACCACCTTTTATATTACACATAGTTAAGACACTTATTAAAGCCACTCGCTATGACTCTACCCTAGTATATAACAATAATGCAATAAAGGATATGTAATAAAAAAAAATACTTTTCACTTTGCAAAATTTGCACGTTGCCTATGGATCACCATTGTTCGTTACCCATTGTTATTAATATTTATTCAATCTTTCTTACTGGATGTGACTAATTAGTCACATATTATTACTTTTTATAATTAATGCAAAATTCATATTTTCAGTACATATTATCTTTAACCAGCTTACCGAAGTCCCAAAAAAAGAAATATATATATATATATATATATATATATTTTTACAGCTAAAATATAATTCAGGGTGTACAGGGTTAATACTAGGCTCAGGCAGGGGGGCGTGGCCGACATGTGCTTTACATTGGTGGTCCAATACATTGCTGAACTCCTTCCAAAAGTTTCAAAGAATAAAACAAAGCGACACCATCATTATAAAGAACTGGATAGGAGTGAAACTCTCTGTAAATCTGATCAGATCTGCTGCGGTGTGCTTGAGAGGAGCCAAGAGTTTAAACACAGGACATATTGATAATGTACAGATGATTATGGGGAGAGAGAGAGAGAGAGAGAGAGAGAGAGAGAGAGAGAGAGAGAGAGAGAGATTGTGTACCGTACAAACTCGTATAGGTTATTTATACAAAGTTTAAACATACGTTCCCCTCTAAAGAATGCCCTGTAACGACTTACAAACAAATTCATCTAAGAACGGCCGTCTGGAACCTAACTTGTCCGTCTCTACACACACATACAGATGGTATTGCATGAGAAGAAGACAGCACACATACATGCGTGTGCACGTGGGCAGATGCTCGTGCACACACAGATGCAACAATGTATCCAGTTTTGATTTAAGATCAAGTTGTATTTTTTTGTTTTGTGTTGGTTTAGTTTTTTTTTTTTTTTTCATAATTAGCCTTGTTTTTGTGACAGTAGCGAGGGATCCCTGTATACGTAAAATGTTTTGCACCAATCAGTTAGTAATTCAGCACGGTTGGTTCTGTGATAGTCTGATCAATTTATTTGAGAATTAGTTCTCAAAATGTCATCAAATCGGCACCGAACAACCCACACTTTACATTACACCAAACCTTTCTTCATTGTCTTTAAGAGCAAAGGTGAAGATAAAAGCCCAGCACTGACTTTACTTTTTTTCAGTGGCTATAATGAACTGTGGTATAATAGAAGTCACTGATGGACTGGTACTATGAGACATGATCAGGAATGAATGTGTGTGGGCGATGAGAAATTTTTTTTTTTTTTTTCTTTTTCTAAGGAAAAGGGGTTGGTGACTGGCACCATTACTGACAGTTATTATAATTCAAAGTTTTAAATCAGAGCAAGAAATCAGACAAACAGACAGACAGACAGACAGACATTTTATTCAGTATACGGCCACTGGCACATAATACATACATAAATACATATGCTGTATATATTGTAAGAGTTTGCATGAGTATTGCTATGATTAAAGACAGCCATCATTTTCCAAACATTATATAAAAATAGACATAAGTTTTTAATGACATTAATTTGTTGAAGACATTAGATTAAAAAAGCTATATTTTGATACTAGGTAGTTGACATGTTTTGCTAAAAGATCATTTCTTATAACACTGTAGGCTTTGCAAAAAAGCAGTACATGTATTTCATCTTCAATTATATTAAGATTATGTTTTTGGCAGAAAGGACAAAATCTCAGGACTGAAGGCACTTGCTGTATCTGCCCATTTCTGCTCAATCTGAAATTACCACATCTGAATTTTGTCAAGCAATTTCTTAAATATGGGGCTCAGATGAATCTCAACATTTAGTAGGGACTTAAACAGTATACAGACGCTCCCTGACTTACATTCATCCGTTTTATGTTTTTTTTTTTAATTTTATGAGTTGTTGTTTTTTTTTTTTTAAATGAAAAAAGGCAAATTTTGAGTTTACCCGGACCTACGTAGTACACTAACATAATGACACAATGACGCTTCATTCATTGTTTACAAACTACAGACTGAGTGTGTGTGTGTGTGTGTGTGTGTGTGTGTGTGTGTGTGTATATATATATATATATATATATATATATATATATCTTCTTCTTTTCCTTTCGGCTGTTCCCTTCAGGGGTCGCCACAGCAAATGATCTGCCTCCATCTCTCCCTATCCTCTGCATCTTCTACTCTTACTCCAACGACTTTCATGTCCGCCTTCACTGCATCCATACATCTTCTCTTTGGTCTTCCTCTGGGCCTTTTGCCTGGTAGTTCCAACTTCAGCATCCTACGACCAATATACTCACTATCCCTCCTCTGTACATGTCCAAACCATCTCAATCTAGCCTCTCTGACTTTGTCTCCAAAACATCTAACATGTGCTGTCACTCTGATGTACTCATTTCTGATCCTATCCATCCTCGTTACTCCCAAAGAGAACCTCAACATTTTCATCTCTGCTACCTCCAACTCTGACTCCTGTCTTTTCCCCAGGGCCACTGTCTCTAAACCATACAACATTGCTGGCCTCATCACCGTCTTGTACACTTTTCCCTTCATTCTTGCCGATACTCTCCTATCACACATCACACCGGACACTTTTCTCCATCCATTCCAACCTGCCTGCACGCTTCTTCACCTCTTTCCACACTCTCCATTGCTCTGGATTGTTGAGCCTAAGTACTTAAAATCCTCCACCTTCTTTATCTCTGCCCCTGTAACCTCAAAGTTCCTCTTGGGTCCTTGTCGTTCACACACATGTATTCTGTCTTACTAAGACTAACCTTCAATCCTCCTTTCCAGGGCATACCTCCACCTCTCTAGATTTTCCTCCACTTGGTCTCTGCTCTCACTACAGATCACAATGTCATCTGCAAACATCATAGTCCATGGAGATTCTTGTCTAACCTCATCTGTTAGCCTGTCCATCACCATAGCAAACAAGAAGGGGCTGAGAGCTGACCCTTGATGTAGTCCCACCTCCACCTTGAACTCTTCTGTCACACCGACAGCACACCTCACCACTGTCTTACATCTATCATACATGTCCTGCACCACTCTAACATACTTCTCCGTCACTCCAGACTTCCTCATACAATACCACAGTTCTTCTCTCGGCACCCTGTCATATGCTTTCTCCAGATCCACAAAGGCACAATGCAGCTCCTTCTGACCTTCTCTGTACTTCTCTATTAACATCCTCAAAGCAAACACTGCATCTGTGGTGCTCTTTCCAAACTGTTGTTCACAAATGCTGACCTCTGCCCTTAGTCTTGCTTCCACTATTCTTTCCCATAGCTTCATTGTATGGCTCATCAACTTTATCCCTCTGTAGTTGCCACAACTCTGTACATCGCCCTTGTTCTTAAAAATGGGCACAAGCACACTTCTCCTCCATTCCTCTGGCATCTGCTCACTTTCTAAGACCTTGTTGAATATTCTTGTCAGAAAATCTACTGCTACCTCCCTAGACACTTCCATACCTCAACTGGTATGTCATCAGAGCCAACTGCCTTTCCACTCTTCATCCTCTTCAATGCCCTCCTCACTTCTCCCTTACTAATCTTTGCTACTTCCTGCTCCTCAACGGTCACCCCTTCTACTCTTTTTCTCTCTCATTTTCCTCATTCATCAGCTCTTCAAAGTACTCTTTCCATCTTCCCAGCACACTTCTGTCATCAGTCAATACATTTCCCTCTCTGTCCTTTATCACTCTAACTTGCTGCACGTCTTTCCCATCTCTATTTCTCTGCTGTGCTAACCTGTATAGATCATTTTCTCCCTCCTTACTGTTCAACCTATCATACAAGTCATCATACGCCCTCTGTTTGGCCTTTGACACTGCTACCTTCGCCTTACGCTGTGTCTCCCTGTACTCCTGTTTACTCTCTTCGGTCCTCTCAATGTCCCACTTCTTCTTGGCTAACCTCTTCTTTTGTACACACTCCTGCACTTCCTCATTCCACCACCAAGTTTCCTTATCTACTTTCCTTCCAGAGGACACACCAAATACTCTCCTACCGGTCTCCCTGATCACATTGGCTGTGGTTGTCCAGTCCTCTGGAAGCACTTCCTGACTACCCAAAGCCTGTTTCAACTCCTCCTTGAAGACAACACGACACTCTTCCTTTTTCAGCTTCCACCACTTTGTCTTCTGCTCTACCTTTGCCTATTTCACCTTTCTCACCATCAGTGTCATCCTGCACACCACCATCCTATGCTGTTTGGCAACACTCTCACCCACTACTACTTTGCAGTCACTGACTTCCTTCAAATTACATCGCCTACACAAGATGTAGTCTACCTGTGTGCTCTTACCTCCGCTTTCATAAGTCACCCTATGCTTCTGTTTCTTCTGGAAGAAAGTATTCACCACAGCCATTTCCATCCTTTTTGCAAAATCGATCAACATCTGTCCTTCTGTGTTCCTGTCCTGGATACCAAACCTGCCCATCACTTCCTCGTCCCCTCTGTTGCCTGCACCAACATGTCCATTGAAGTCTGCTCCAATGACCACTCTTTCACCTCTGGGGTACTCTGCATCACTTCATCTAACTCACTCCAGAATCTCTCCTTCTCTTCTAGCTTACATCCTGCCTGTGGGGCATAAGCACCAACAACATTGACTATCACACCTTCAATTTGTAACTTGAGACTCATCACTCTGTGTGAGACTCTTTCACTTCTAGAACATTCCTGACAAACCCCTCCTTCAAGATGACTCCTACTCCATTTCTCTTCCCATCCACACCATTATAAAACAGTTTAAACCCTGCTCCTAAGCTTTTAGCCTTTCTACCTTTCCACCTTGTCTCCTGAACACACAGTATGTCCACCTTCCTCCTCTGCATCATGTCAGCCAGCTCCCTATCTTTTCCTTGCATAGTTCCAACATTCAAAGTCCCTGCTCTCAGTCCGAGGCTCACGCATTTCCTCTTCTCTCTCTGCCTACGGACACGCCTCCCGCCTCTCCTTCTTCGACGTCTTCGACCAACAGTAGTCCAATTTCCATCAGCACCCTGTTGGTTGACAGCACTGATGGCGGTCGTTGTTAACCGGGCCTCGACCGATCCGGTATGAATTTTGTTTTGATCATTTGCATTTTTAAATGTGGCAGAAGTTTACGCGGATGCCCTTCCTGTCGAACCCTCTGCATTTATCCGGGCTTGGGACCGGCATGGGAGAGACACTGGTTAGTGCCCCCTCGCCTCATGGCTGCATTATATATATATATATATATATATATATATATATATATATAATGCAGCCATGAGGTGGGGGCACTAACCAGTGTCTCTCCTCTCATGCCGGTCCCAAGCCCGGAGAAATGCAGAGGGTTGTGTCAGGAAGGGCATCCGACGTAAACCAATGCCAATTATTTATAATGCAAATCAAAAGTATTACTCTCCATACCGGATCGGTCGAGGCCCGGTTAACAACGACCGCCATCAGTGCTGTCAATCAACAGGGTGCTGATGGAAATTGGACTACTGTTGGTCGAAGACATCGAAGAAGGAGAGGTGGGAGGCGTGTCCGTAGGCAGAGAGAGAAGAGGAAAGGCATGAGTCTAGGACTGAGAGTGGGGACTTTGAATGTTGGAACTATGCACAGAAAAGGTAGAGAGCTGGTTGACATGATGCAGAGGAGGAAGGTGGACATACTGTGTGTTCAGGAGACCAGGTGGAAAGGTAGCAAAGCTAAAAGCTTAGGAGCAGGGTTTAAGCTATTTTATCACGGTGTGGATGGGAAGAGAAATGGAGTTGGAGTCATCTTGAAGGAGGAGTTTGTCAGGAATGTTCTAAAAGTGAAAAGAGTGTCAGACAGAGTGATGAGTCTCAAGTTAGAAATTGAAGGTGTAATGCTCAATGTTGTTAGTGCTTATGCCCCACAGTCAGGATGTGAGCTAGAAGAGAAGGAGAGATTCTGGAGTGACTTAGATGAAGTGATGCAGAGTACCACCAGAGGTGAAAGAGTGGTCATTGGTGCAGACTTCAATGGACATGTTGGTGCAGGCAACAGAGGGGACGAGGAAGTGATGGGCAGGTTTGGTATCCAGGACAGGAACGCAGAAGGACAGATGTTGATAGATTTTGCAAAAAGGATGGAAATGGCTGTGGTGAATACTTTCTTCCAGAAGAAACAGGAGCATAGGGTGACTTATAAAAGCGGAGGTAGGAGCACACAGGTAGACTACATCTTGTGTAGGCGATGTAATTTGAAGGAAGTCAGTGACTGCAAAGTCATCGTGGGTGAGAGTGTTGCCAAACAGCATAGGATGGTGGTGTGCAGGATGACTCTGATGGTGAGAAAGGTGAAAAGGCAAAGGCAGAGCAGAAGACAAAGTGGTGGAAGCTGAAAAAGGAAGAGTGTCGTGGTTGTCTTCAAGGAGGAGTTGAAACAGGCTTTGGGTGGCCAGGAAGTGCTTCCAAATGACTGGACAACCACAGCAAATGTGATCAGGGACACAGGTAGGAGAGTACTTGGTGTGTCCTCTGGAAGGAAAGTAGATAAGGAGACTTGGTGGTGGAATGAGGAAGTGCAGGAGTGTGTACAAAGGAAGAGATTAGCCAAGAAGAAGTGGGACATTGAGAGGACCGAAGAGAGTAAACAGGAGTACAGGGAGACACAGCATAAGGCGAAAGTAGCAGTGGCTAAGGCCAAACAGAGGGCATATGATGACTTGTATGATAGGTTGGATAGTTAAGAGGGAGAAAATGATCTATACAGGTTGGCACAGCAGAGAAATAGAGATGGGAAGGACGTGCAGCAAGTTAGATTGATAAAGGACAGAGAGGGAACTCTATTGACTAATGACAGAAGTGTGCTGGGAAGATGGAAAGAGTACTTTGAAGAGCTGTTGAATGAGGAAAATGAGAGAGAAAAAGAGTAGAAGAGGTAACCATTGAGGAGCAGGATGTAGCAAAGATCAGTAAGGGTGAAGTGAGAAGGGCATTGAAGAGGATGAAGAATGGAAAGGCAGTTGGTCCTGATGATATACCTGTGGAGGTATGGAAGTGTCTAGGAGAGGTAGCAGTAGATTTTCTGACAAGAACATTCAACACGGTACTAGAGAGTGAGCAGATGCCGGAGGAGTGGAGGAGAAGTGTGCTGGTGCCCATTTTTAAGAACAAGGGAGACGTGCAGAGTTGCAGCAACTACAGAGGGATAAAGTTGATGAGCCATACGATGAAGTTATGGGAAAGAATAGTGGAAGCTAGACTAAGGGCAGAGGTCAGCATTTGTGAACAACAGTTTGGTTTCATGCCAAGAAAGAGCACCACAGATGCAATGTTTGCCTTGAGGATGTTAATAGAGAAGTACAGAGAAGGTCAGAGGGAGCTACATTGTGCCTTTGTGGATCTGGAAAAAGCATATGACAGGGTGCCAAGAGAAGAACTGTGGTATTGCATGAGGAAGTCTGGAGTGGCAGAGAAGTATGTTAGAGTGGTGCAGGACATGTATGAGAGATGTAAGACAGTGGTGAGGTGTGCTGTCGGTGTGACCGACGAATTCAAGGTGGAGGTGGGACTGCATCAAGGGTCAGCTCTGAGCCCCTTCTTGTTTGCTATGGTGATGGACAGGCTGACAGACGAGGTGAGACAAGAATCTCCATGGACTATGATGTTTGCAGATGACATCGTGATCTGTAGTGAGAGCAGAGAACAAGTGCAGGAAAATCTAGAGAGGTGGAGGTATGCCCTGGAAAGGAGAGGAATGAAGGTTAGCCTCACAAAATCAGAATACATGTGTGTGAATGAGAAGGACCCAGGAGGAACGGTGCTGTTACAGGGAGCAGAGATAACGAAGGTGGAGGATTTTAAGTACTTAGGCTCAACAATCCAGAGCAATGGAGAGTGTGGAAAAGAGGTGAAGAAGCGTGTGCAGGCAGGCTGGAATGGTTGGAGAAAAGTATCCGGTGTGATGTGCGATAGGAGAGTGTCAGCAAGAATGAAGGGAAAAGTGTACAAGATGGTGGTGAGGCCAGCGATGTTGTATGGCTTAGAAACAGTGGCGCTGAGGAAAAGGCAGGAGGCAGAGCTGGAGGTAGCGGAGATGAAAATGTTGAGGTTCTCCTGGGAGTAACGAGGATGGATAGGATCAGAAATGAGTATATCAGAGGGACAGCCCACGTAAGATGTTTTGGAGACAAAGTCAGAGAGGCTAGATTGAGATGGTTTGGACATGTACAGAGGAGGGATAGTGAGTATATTGGCAGTAGGATGCTGATGTTGGAACTACCAGGCAGAAGGCCTCGAGGAAGACCGAAGAAGAGATTTATGGATGTGGTGAAGGAAGACATGAAGGTCGTTGGAGTCAGAAAAGAAGATGCGGAGGACAGGGTGAGGTGGAGGCGTATGATTTGCTGTGGCGACCCCTGAAGGGAGCAGCCGAAAGTAAAAGAAGAAGAAGATATATATATATATATATATATATATATATATATATATATATATATATATATATGGATAGATAGATAGATAGATAGATAGATAGATAGATAGATAGATAGATAGATAGATAGATAGAAATTGTATCCTTTCCCAGCTTTATACAAATCAACAATTCTTGATCGCAGGTCTTCAGACAGCTCTTTAGAGCGAGCCATGGTGCACATCAGACAATGCTTCTCATCAAGACAATTCTTACCAGGTGTGTGTTTTATAGTGGGCAGGGCAGATTTAAGCCACTCATCAGTGATTGGGCACACACCTGACTTAAATTGTTTGGTAAAAATTGGTTTCAATTGCTCTTTCAGTCTCCTTCGGCAGAGGGTTCAGTTACTTATTCCTCCCCCTTCTGTCATTGTTTGCATGCTATCCTCATTAAAATATGAAAACCTATAAATGTTTGGGTGGTTTTAGTTAAAGCAGACACTGTTTTTTCATCTGTATGATTTTTGACAAAGATCAGATCACATTTGATGGTAACTTTATGCAGAAATGTGAGAAATTCCAAAAGGTTCAGATACGTTTTCATACCACTGTACATCATACGTCACTGTAACAACTTACATTCCCTTTCAACTTACGTTCGGCCATCCGGAACCAATTAAAAACGTAAGTCGGGGAGCGTCTGTATAATTAGAACACTTGGTAGTATTATGAAGCGATGAATACCAGTCTTGTGACAAATTGTCAGATAGTCTTTGCTTAAATGCAGCAATAAAATAATCTGTATCCCGAATTTCTTGAAAGATCCAAACAAATCCGAATCCTAATCTAAATAGAATACTGTATTTTTAATATGAGACGCACATGTTAAGCGCCCAGATTCATCTCAAGGTTTTAATATTAAATGGAACTGATGAGGTAATCTAAAGCTGGGAAGAGTTAAGAGTCTCCACCAATATTTCACTGCCCTTGTCATGTAAGTAAGCTGAAGAGGGAACTGCCCACATTCTCCAAGAATCATACTCTTACATCTACTTTCGCTAAATCAGTGAGTACAAATGAACAACTATCTAATAAATGTCTCTTTACGATTCTGGAAGTCATTTATGAACACTGAATAAATTAAAAAAAACAAACCTTGTGCATTTACATTGTCAAATACATGCTCAAATGTGCTGTATTAAATATAACATTAACCCAACAAGTAAATAGAATTTTGATATTCAGGCTTATAAATCTTCCACAATTTAGTTACTTTGAGTTGACAAATTGAGTACGTTTCCTTTTTTTTTCTTTTTTTTTTTTCTTTTTTTTTTTTTTTGTTTCCCCAAGTCAAGTCCTGCCTTCCTATCACATGACTACCATAAACCAGGGAGAGGTGAGCACAAGCACATGCCCCCTCCGTGACACTGGATGCAGCCACCCACATCTTTAAAAACTGTGGCGCATTCATGGGCAGTCTCGCTCAGTCACAGGGAAAGCACTATCTGCTTCTTGGTATGCATCACTTTAAATGAAGGACAACAAGAATTAGCGATTCCTACACAGTTTATTGCTTTAATGATGGCCAGCATTACCACTGATACTAAAACAATAGGATATATAATTTTATCAGACAAAATTAGCAACAAACCCAATAATAACTGGGTTTACTGTTTAGCACAGTGATTTCTAGATGTGTTTCTGAGCGCATACAGTGATTTGCATTACAGAATCAGACCTGTATTAAATGTGGTGCTGCCTGAAGGTCTGAAGATCTAATCTTTCTCACCTTATTTTTGTACTCAGAGATCCCACGATCCTGTAAACATTTTCATGATGCAATGTACTGATGATAATAAGATCATTTTCCCAGCCTTTTCATTGAGTGAACCATTATTATTGAGACATTTTACCACCATAAAATTAAAGGTGAACTAATCATTTTTATGAAATAATAAAATTCTTCACGTTTAATATTTGATGTTTTCTATGTGGGGCAGTGATGGCCAGGTGCTGGGTTACTGACCCCAAGACCGGGGGCTCAAGCCCAACTATCAAGGGGTTGTCCTTGCTGTCCACCAGTGCAGCTAACTGGGTTATCAAAGGTCGGCCATGTCGCTCACTGTCTATGGTGAGACGATCAAAGAGTATGCTGACTTTCAAAGAGTAGCTACATAGCCAGCAGCGTGTTTCTGCCCTACATTGTCCTGAAGTGCTGTCCAGGATTTATTCTGCTGTCACCCAGAGTCTGAGATGGGCACCAGCCTCTTCACAGCTTTATTTCGGATTAAGCGGTTCAGGAAATGAATGTTTTCTGTTCCATTGTTAATAAATATTGTTGGTTTTGGTATTGGACTTTTACGCAGATTGGTTTTTCATTAGCATACCAGTGTAGGCACGAGTTAACTGTTGTCTTTAAATAGATTTGTGTTATAGTATTTATCACAACAAATACCAACTGCTTTTCAGGTAAAATATCAGAGCTTCTCATATGTATTTGACTTGTTGTGTGAATGTGGTCCAGATGTCCCTGTCCCCAGCCACTTCCTTCAGATTTTCTGTGGAGACACCGAGGCCTTCCCACACCAACTGAGAGACATAATCCCTCCACCATGTTCTAGGTCGACCCCGGGGTCTCCTCCTATTTGCACATGCCACACCAGGGAGGCGTTCGGGAGGTATTCTCACCAGATTCCCGAGCCACCTCAACTGGCTCTTCTCAAAGCAGAGGAGCAGCAGTTCTACTCCGAGTTCCTCCTGAATAGTTGAGCTTATCACCCTATCTCTATCGAAGGAAGCTCATGTAAGCCGCTTGTATGCACACTCTTGTTCTGACCATAGGTTATTGTTGGAATGTAGATCGATTAGTAAATTCCCTCTTCACCACGACCAACTGGTACAAGCTCAGCTTCACAGCAGAGGCTGAAGTGATCCATTTGTCAATCTCCTGCTCCGTCCTTCCCTTACTTGTGACAAAAACCCAGAGACACTAGAACTGCTGCATTTTGAGCAGAACCTAATTTCAGACCGTTAGGGGCATTTCAGCCAGACTCAGTTGTGAATTGTCCCAATGAGAGCTGGAGGTCCTGGATTGATGAAGCCATTAGGACATCATCTGCAAGAAGCAGACATGGGATCCTATGGGAACCAAAATCAGTATCCCTCAACGCTTCGGCTGCACCTAGAAATTCTGTCCATAAAAAATATTAACTTAATTGGAGACAAAGGACAGCGTTGGTAGACTCCCACCTTCACCATAAACTAATTCACCCTGTTGTTACTAATGTGGACCAAGCTCAAGATCCAGCTCTAATGATACAGAGACCTTATTGCCAGTAGCAATGAATCCAGTACATCAGGGGTGCTCAATCCTGCTCCTGGAGATCTACCTTCCAGATGACTTTATCTCCAACCCTAATGTGGCCCATGTGACATGTAAGATCCAGTCAGGTCTTGATGAGATGATTGGATGGTTAGGTGGGCGTGATTAGGGTTGGAGTGAATGTCTTCTGGGAGGTAGATCTCCAGGAGCAGGATTGAGCACCCCTGCAGTACATCATACTCCTGAAGCACACTATACAAGATAGCCTGAGGGATACAGTCAAAATCCTTCTCTAAATCCACAAAACACATTTGGACAGATTAGGCAAACTTAAATGCCCCGTCCAGGATCCTGTAGAGCTGATCGATAGTGGCGTGGCAAAGACAAAAAAAATATATGGTTCCTTTTTAATTCGAAGTTCAACTATTGGCTGGATTGTCCTCCAGAGGTACGGCTCGTGATGACCAAATGGTTTAGCAGAGACGTGTCAATCAAGGCAGTCCTACAACAGCCAGAGCCATGAGATATTCAGGGCGGATCTCATCCACTCCCAAAGCCCAACCACTGAGAAGCTTTTTGACTAGCTCGGCAACCTCAGCCAAAGTGATGGGTGGACCTACACCCTCAACCCCAGGGTCTTCCTCCTCCATGGAGGGCATGCTGGTGGGATTGTAAACAGTATTTATGGAAAACTGCTTCCGCCTTCTGAGGCGTCAGATGGTGGTCCAGAATTTTTTGAAGCCGACTGATTGTTGCTTTCCATGCCCACACCGAACTCCTTCCATGCCCGAGATCTTGCATCTGCGACAGCTCGGGCTGCAGCATGTTTGGTCTGCCGGTACCTGTCTGCTACCTCGGGAGTCCCACAGTCAAATAAGACCCAACAGGCCTCCTTTCTCTTTGGCTTCTGTCTGTAAAAGGAATTTGTGCAGATGGTTTATAGAGCCACAGTGTAGACAGTTAACAAGATTTGCTGCTTTCACCACATTTCTCACCAGGATTGTTGCTCCTGGTGATGAGACACTGTATCACTCTGATTAATTTTAGCTTCAGTGAGTGAATGTTCAGCTTGCATTGAAAAGAAACATGGTGGTACTGTATACTGTATTACATATCCATTCATTCTTATATCACTTTATCTTTCGGCTGTTTGCCTCGTTGATGTTTCCATATGCTGTGGGCATTTTCCGAATGTAATAACCGAGTTCGCTATTCTGGCGGGACAGAACTGACAACCCATTCATAATGGGGCTTGAACCCCCGACCTTGGGATTGGTAAGTCAGCACCCTACCACCGGGCCATCACGGCCCAACACACACAAAAACATTCGCATCTAGAGGAAATTTAGCACAGCCCAATTTCACTTAACATACCTGCCTTTGGACTTTCATCTCTGAAGAATGAAGTGTAGGCACGGGCAGAACATGCAAACACCACACAGAGACACCTTCTGTGAACATGGGACTCGAAACCATGGAATTCTTCCTGTGAGGTGAATATGCAAATGCAATCAGGTTTTAATCTATCTATCTAGTGCCTGAGTCATAGGGCGACCATCGGCGACCCACCATGAAGGATAATGCCCTGGTTATCATCTTCATGGAGGTTTTCTTGGCAGGATTAGTGCAGTGGTTTGCCATTGCCTTCTGCACGATGTGAACCTACGGGCAATTTAGAATGACCAATTAACCTACTGTGCATGTCATTGGATTGTGGGAGGAAACCGGAACACCCGGAGGAAACCTACACAAGCATGGGAAGAACATGCAAATTCCACACAGAAATGCCCAGGCCGGGAATCGAACCCAGGCCTTCTTGCTGTGAGGCGGACGTGCTGACCACCACGCCACCGTGCCGCCCAGGTTTGAATAAATAAATGAAATATATGTTTTCTAATGAAACATAAATTTATAGACATTGCCAGACAATTTCTGCCTGTTGCTTTACATCCAAATATTACTTTAAATCCTAATGATATGTCGGTAATATTTCCTGGTCATCCTAATATTTTCTTTGTCCAGGACAACCAGCTATGATCCAGTCCACCATGATCCGGACTCAAAGTCATTATCACATCAAACAATACCAGCAAAAATAACATTACTGTGAAGGCCCCAATGTCCCTGAAGTAATCTTCCACAATTTCCCAGATATGTGATTCAGCTCTCTTTCCTCCCCTTTTCTTTTATGTCAAATATTCCTAAAAATAAAAAGCAGAAAGTTTCCAATGGCTCTCACTAAGTAACTGTATGTATTGAATTTGTTAAACCTACACACTAATGCATTTACATCTAGTGTAATTTATTATCATTTAATAAAGTCATCACAAGTTAGCTTCCTCCATCCAAAAGCAGACACTTACTGGTTATTTCACATTAAAAAGGTAGAAAACTGTGTGTGTGTGGGGGGGATTGACAGCTACAAAAATGTGGAGGAACGATGATGGTGGTGTTGGGGGCTGGGGGAGGGGGGGGGGGGGGGCAAGGGTCCTACATTAATTAGGCTTGAGCCAAGGCTAAAAGATGAAGATCAAAAGAGGCAGGCAGGGAATTTGAACAGATTAAAGCAGAATAGAGGACAAACAAAATCCTCCTGGGTTTTAATGAGAGACTGGGTGGTGGATGAATATGAGAAAAATAAACCCCAAACAAAACAATACATCATTCATTGATTTGTCTTCTTCTTCTTCTTCTTCTTCTTCTTCTTCTCTCTCTCTCTTTCTCTCGCTCTCTCTCTCTCTTTCTCACTCTCCCCCCCAGCGTGTTTCCCCCCCCCCCTTCCCCCGTGAGCTAATACAATGCATTTTCTAAATAAAAGTGCGATTACTAACTGATTTTGGACTGTTCCAATTTTATGATTTTATGTATCTCATAACCTCTTCACATTATTATTATTATTATTATTATTATTATTATTAATATTATTATTATTATTGATGGGGTTTTTTGTTTTTTTATTTTTGTTTTTTTTTACTGGCCTTGGCCGTTTCTCTATGGGTTTGCATGTTCTCCTCATGCCTGTGTGAGTTTCCTCCGGGTTTCCCATCCATAATCCAAAAAAACATGCATATTTGGTTAATTGACTGTTTTAAATGTCCCCAAATTTAAATGTTAATGGTTGTGTGTGAGTGTCAGAGTGTCTTTGTGTGTCTGTGTCGGCGATCCCATTGGCGGCTTGTTTAGTGTATACCCCACCTTTTCCCAATTCTGGCTGAGATTCTGTGACACTAATTGTAGGATGAAGCAGTTTGTCAAATGAGAAATGAAATGAGAGAGATGAGATATAAATGGTTTGTGTGTGTGTGTGTGTGTGTGTGTAAAACTCACATTTGCAGATGATTAGGAATAACCTAATCTAATAACCTACTGTGCATGTTTTTGGACCATGAGAGGAAACCAGAGTACCCAGAGGAAACCTATGTAAGCACAGGGAGAACATGCAAACTCTACACAGAAACACCCGAGCTGGGAATTGATCCCAGGATCTTTTTGCTGTGAGGTGGATGTGCTAATCACTACGCCACCATGCCTCCTGACTTAAACACATGGATTAAAATACACATCTCATTGCTTTGCTTCTCCATATGTACATTTGGCTCATGACACTAAAACTAACCACTGGACCATCTTCATCTTCTTCCACTTGATCCAAGGTAGGATTACAGGAGCATCAGTCTAAACAACAAGGTTCAGCCATCCCGTTCCTCAGCCACTTCCTCAAACTTCTCTGTGTAGACGCTGTTTGTCTTATCCAATCTACCAAATGTTACATACCTCTTAATACATTTTTTTCCTAAAATTTTTCTTCATGTTTTTTTTTCTCTAATTATTTACACCTCCATCATTTATCCTCATTTCTAGGTTCATCTTGTGCCTATTCTGTCATATTTTACATGTCAATGTTAGCAGCACCTCTTTGCACTCCGTGTTCTTTTTGATAGGACATTGGCTATGTAAAGGACTGAGGCAATAAAAGTTGACCTTTAGAATAATGCTGGTGTGGACAGGTGAGACCTTTAGAGCAGCCTGTACTTTTGTCAATCGTCCTATTTATAACACTTTGGAGTTTTTCATGATGAATCTCCAAAAAACAAGCAATTAAAAATAAATGCATTCTGAGATTATTATAAAACAAAGATAAAGCTATTCAACTTATTTAACGCATTTTTACTCATTTGAGGTTATCGTATTTTATTGGCAAATAATTTAGCTGAAAACATAACATTGAAGGATATTTGAAACAAAACATGATTATTTCAAGCTAGACATTAGAATTAAACGTAGGTTTAATAATCAGCAGCACTGCACATACTCAGAGAATATATAGCCACTTTCAGGACAGCAGTGACACACCGTACATGTAACAGGGCACCCAGGTCATCACTAAATAAAGGACAATAACACCTACCTGTGATAATGATGCCTCCCTTCTAGATATAGAACAACAGTTGGTTTGAGGCACATCGCAGTGTGACATGTGACAATGATGAATCGCATTATTCCTCCCAATGAAAAGGTGCTGTGTTTGACCAAACCCAATGTCAGTCAATTCAAGGGCTGCAGGACCAGACAATACCCCGCGTAGTGTGTATAGAGAATCTACAGTGCAACTTCTCACTGATATCTTTAACATCTTCCTGAGCAACACTTTATTCCAAAGTGCTACAAGCCCACCATCATCACCCCTGTGCCAAAGAAGCCTTCGGGGTCCTTTCTCACTGACTATTGTTCCATTGGACTCATTATGAAGCCCTTCAAGAAGCTTGTCATGACTCACATCAACCTCAGCTGTTTTCCTCATTTGTTCACTTGCAGTTGAAATATCACTGCAGCTGTTTAACAGATGACACCATAGTCACCAACCCCAGTCAGACTCTTATGCAACTGGACAAGAAAGGCACATGCATTCAAACGCTGTTTGTAGATTTCAGTTCCGTATTTACCGTAATTGTTTCTCAGTAGCTTATTGAACAGAGGAGACTGCTAGGATTGAATACCTTCCTCTTTAACTCAGTCTGGATTCTGGACTTCCTGACTGAAAAAAATATCGGTTCAGACTGGTAGCGGCATTTTCAGAACCATCCTGCTGCACACTGGAGTCCCCAAAGGCTGTATGCTCGATACATTGCTCTTCATTCTCCTGACTCATGACTGTGTGGATATACACAGTCTGAATCATGCTGTGGGCCTTATCATTCAGAACAGCAAGTCAGCAAACGTAGAATAGGTACAGCGGATCCTGGACTGGCACACAGTCCAGCTTGTCACTGGATATGGAAAAAACAAATGAGATTCCTACTGCAAAAATAACATGGAGTGTCCACTCTCCTCTGCACACCGATGGCTTATATGGAGATTACCAAGACCATTAAATTAGTTGGTGTCCATCTGTTGAATAAATTCAGCTGTTTCCTAAAAAAATCCAGCTCCATAGTTAACAAAAATGGCCAGCAGGACCGGTCTCCCTGAGATTGACGAAAGTCCATCTTTCATCTGCAAAAAATTCCCAAGGGTGACTACTGACAGAATTTGGAGATTATACAGTCTCTAATCACAATGTTCTACAGAGGACTGTGAGACCAGGTAAGAATATCAGGCGTATATCGTCCCTTCATCATAGACATTAACACCACAATGACATCTATGAAGCTTCCAGCATTGCTGAAGAACCTGAACACTCCTCACACACTCTGTACAGCCTCCTGCCACCTGGAAATAGGTATAGAAACTTCCAGACCTTTGAAGCTAGACTTTGTAAGGCCTTCTTCCTTTCATGCTACATCTTATCATATTATGCGCCTTGAAGGGTCATGCAAGGCAAATAAGTCCTAGGTAAAGGTCCATACTAAGTGCTGTTCAGAAGAACCCTATGGGTATAAAAAAAAAAAAAAAAAAAAAAAAAAACAATTTCCCTTGGCAAGACCCAGGTCATCAGGTCCCCACACTGGAGCCAGACCTGAAGAAGGGCCTCAAAGGCAAGCATTCTGCTTCTGAAGCTCAGCTGGGTCCAGCCCAAAAAGGGAGACATGGCTTTACTCTCCCATGGACCCACCTCTGTGGGAGAGGCTATAGGGGATGATTGCACTGTGAATTGGGTGGAAAGCAAAGGCATGGGTTCTATCGTACCATTCCTCGTCTACTGAGTCTGACTCTTGGGACATCGAATGTCACCTCTATGGCCGGGAAGGAGCCTGAGCGGGTGCATGAGGTTGAGATATGCCAACTAGATATAGTTGAACTCACATCAACACATAGCTTGGGTTCTTGAACGACCCATCTCAAGAGGGGCTTGACCCTATCCCTGTCTGGAGTTGCTCATGGGGAGAGGTGGTGAGCCAGTGTGGGCATCCTTGTTGCCCTTCATCTTGGTGCCCACATGGGGTTCTCCATGGCTGACGAAAGGATAGCTTCCTTCTAACTTCTGGTGGGGACATGTGTTCTGCCTGCTGTTTGTGCTTATGCACCTAATGACAGTTCAGAGTATCAACCCTTTTTGAAGTCTTTTGGGGTGTGTTAGAGAATTCTCCCCTGTCAATACCCTCATTCTCCTGGGAGACTTCAAGATCCATGTAGGCAAAAGCAGTGGGACCTGGAATGGTGTGATTGGTTGGTCCAGCCTCCCCAATTTGAACCTGAGTGGTGTTTTGTTGTTCGACTTCTGTGACCATCATGGATAGCCCATAACGAAGACCATGTTCGAAAATCAGGGTGTTCATAAGCAAACTTGGCACTGGGAAACCCTAGGCCGCAGTATGATTATTGATTTTGTAGTCATGCCACCAAACTTGCGGCTGCGTGTTCTGAATACCCGGATGAAGAGAGGACTTGAGCTGTCAATCGCCACCTATTGGTGAGATGGCTCTGATGGCGGGGGAGGCTGCTCTCTGGACCTGGCAGGACTAAATGTGTAGTGAGGGCCTCCTGAGAATGTTTGGTGGGGTCTCCCGTCAACAGGGTCTTTAAATCTTTCTTCCGGTAGAGCTGCAAGCACACACCGAAGGAGGCAGAGGACATGACATTTAAATGAGCATTGTTTCATGCCTCCATTATTGTGATTTTTGTGCCATTGTGATTATTGTGGCCATAAAGTCATCAGTGTCTGTCATGGTGGTAACCTGGATTTGGACACCTGTGCTAAGGGAGGGGGCTATTCAGCAAAAAAAGGAAGCCTATCATGTCTTGACCACCATCCGATGCCTCAGGAAGAGGGAGCAGTTCTCCACATATACTGTTTAAAGTGGAAGTGACGAGCTACTCACCTCGATTGGAGATCCTGTTGGGAGGTGGAAGGAATACTTTGAGGACCTCTTCGGTAACACGAACATGCCCTCCGTGGCAAAGGAAGACAATCGGGCTTGGGTGGGAGTCTGCCCATTGCTTCTGCTGAGGTCACCAAAGTAGTGAAAAAGCTCCTCAGTGGCCGGGCTCTGGGTGATGCATGAGATCCACCCTGAATATCTCAGAACTTTGTGTGTTGTAGGAATGTCTTGGTCATCATGTCTCTGCAACATCATGTGATCATCGCGGGCTGTACCTCTGGATTGGCAAACCAGGGTGATAGTATCCCTTTTTAAGGGGGGGGGGGTATTCCAATTATCACACTCCTCAGCGTACCTGAGAAAGTTTATGCAGGAGTACTGGAAAGGACGATTTGAATGAGAGTTGAACCTCAGATTCAGAAAGAATACTGTGGTTTTTGTCTCAGCCACGGCACTCTCAACCAGCTCAATAGACTCTACAGGCTCCTGGAGGGAGCATAGTTTGCCCAATCAACCCACATGAATTTTGTGGATTTAGAGAAGACTACCTTGTAGGGTCTCCTGCAGCGGCACTGGAACCCAGTCGTATCGGCACTTGCCTTTCCATTGGATCCTTCCGGTGGCGCCGAGACAGGGGGGGACTTGCTGCTTGGGTAACAGCCTGTCCCTCATTACTCCCTACCCAGGCTCTGTGCACTGGGGAGTATCACCAGTCGGGATACTGGCCAGAGCGCAGCCATAGTCCTTCGGGACTGACGGAGGCCTACGCACCTTGTAGGGAGTGTTCCAGGAGTACAGTGTACTGGACTTGTTGTTGCAGGCCACAAGGTTTCTTTACCACCGGACACAGAGCTTGGCCCGCATTGCTAACGACAGGTTGAATTTATTTCATTGAGGATTGGAGTCCCCCAAGGCTGTTCTTTGTGACTGATTCTGTTTTTTTATGGACAGATTCTGAATTTTTATGGACAGAATTTCTTGGAGCAGCCGAGACATTGAGGGATTCTGGTTTGTTGGCCATAGGATCTCATTTATTTTCTTTTTGGATTTTTTTCCCATTTTCTCTCTAATTTAGTCCTATCCAATTCCCACCCATTTGGTATTGCCTTCCGTATTGCACAAGCACCACCAAGCATGGAGAGGCAACAGCCTACACACACTACCTCTGTGATATGCAATGCTAGCCACCTGCCTAGTTTTGAACTGTGGCACATGCACATTTGTGGACAGTCTAACACACTCGGAGGGAAAGAGCTATCTGCCCCGTATGTGTATATATATATATATATATATATATATATATATATATATATATATATATATATATATATATATATATATACATACAGGCCATAAGCCGGAAATGTAAGGGAGACAGAAGTTAATGTTAACTCTGGAATTAACTTTACTGCTGTTATAATGTCACTACCACACTCATTTTGTGCTCCAAACGCCATGATAGCCCTTCCTTCTTCTTTGACTTGCATAAGTACCAATTCACCATGCACATGCACACAAACTGTAGAGTGTCTTAAAGGAGCCCCAATACAGTTTGGCCCCATCCTATGAATAAAGATAATCCGCAAGTTCTGTACCCAGAAGTGAAACTAGTATCATATTACATGCGCGAATGATCAAACGGAAGTAAAATACTCTGTATCTATTACATGTGCTAAAATATCATTCTTAAACACATTCTATAGATATTCTTACTCATTAATACAGTACAGTCGGCCCACTTATTAGGAAAACCCCTGAATATGAAAAATCCAGTACGAAAAACATTTTCCTAAATTTTTGTCGTCTGCATACGAAACAACATCTTATGAAAAGCACCAAACACGCCATTCAAACATTCAAACAATACGCAAGTTGCTCTTTCATTGAATGTCTCCCAACATCCCGCCCCGCTGGCCTCCCATTGGCGAGGAGGGATGACGCAGCTCCCTCCCATTGGCTATATCTCAACATCCTGCCCCGCTGCTCCCCCATTGGCTAGGCTGGATGACGCTATCGTTCCAACTTTGTTCAAGTTTGTTTGACCTGTGTTCATGTTTGTGTCATTCCAACTGTATTTTGTGGCTATGGCTTTTAACCTTGCATAACCATAAACATTTGTAAGATTATACTGTAACTCTGCTAAGAAGACATAGTCAACACACGCGCACACACACACACACACACACACACACACACACACACACACACACACACACACACACACACACAAACGTGATTCCCAGTGAAAGTGATTCCCGGTGCCATGGTCATTGTAAGATTATAACTCTGTGAAGAAGACATGGTCAACACATGTGCACGCACGCATGCACGCACGTACTCACGTACGCACGCACGCACACACACATTTGATTACTGGTGAAAGTGATTCGAGGTACAATGGTCATTGTAAGATTATAACTCTGCTAAGAAAACATAGTCAACACAAGTACCCTAAAATGTATGTTTTTATAATTTTTAAAGGGTTTATGGGGTAGTCTTGGGAGCCTTAGAATGAATCATGCATTTTACATGTAAAATGCGACTGTACTTACAGAAACTCCAGGTTCCGTAAAAGGTGCTGGAACAGATTAATTTCGTAAGAAGGGGGCCGATTGTATTAATGTAGTAAAATGTAGGAATAATTAAGAAAAAAATATATATTTTTTTACTGTGATAGTTATTGATAATAAAATATACACATTATACAGCGATTACATTAAAATGCATTCTCCTCGAAACATACAGCACTGTAGTTTTCAAAAATGCCCACTAGAGGAAGGTATTGCATTATTTGTGAGGCATGACGTGACTGAATTCAGGTATGCACTGCATTCAGTCCGAGCAGCTCAGCCACGCTCCTCAGCCGAAACAGAGAGAAAACAGTCAGTTAGAAACACAGCCGTCAAAATCAAAGTCCTCCAAAACACAGACCATAACAAAAAGGAATAAAATAACAAGAAAGGTAAGAAATTGAATAAACAAATTAAAATGAGAAACTTGCGACACCACAGTAAACAAAATCACACTCACAAACAGTCTAAACTTTAACTTAGGTCCTTCTTCTTCTTCTTTTTCTTTCGGCTGTTCCCTTCAGGGGTCACCACAGCAAATGATCTGCCTCCATCTCACCCTATCGTCTCACCCTGTCCTCCGCATCTTCTACTCTTACTCCAACAACCCTCATGCCCGCTTTCACCACATCCATAAATCTTCTCTTTGGTCTTCCTCTGGGCCTTCTGCCTGGTAGTTCCAACCTCAGCATCCTACGACCAATATACTCACTATCCCTCCTCTGTACATGTCCAAACCATCTAAATCTAGCCTCTCTGACTTTGTCTCCAAAACATCTAACATGTGCTGTCCCTCTGATGTATTCATTCCTGATCCTATCCGTCCTCGTTACTCCCAAAGAAAACCTCAGTATTTTCATCTCTGCTACCTCCAACTCTGACTCCTGTCTTTTCCCCAGGGCCACTGTCTGTAAACCATAGAACATCCCTGGCCTCAACACCATCTTGTACACTTTTCCCTTCATTCTTGCCGATACTCTCCTATCACACATCACACTTTTCTCCAACCATTCCAACCTGCCTGCACGCGCTTCTTCACCCCTTTTCCACATTCTCCATTGCTCTGGATTGTTCAGCCTAAGTACTTAAAACCTTCTTTATCTCTGCCCCCTGTAACCTCACGGTTCCTGTTGGGTCCTTGTCGTTCACACACATGTATTCTGTCTTGCTGAGACTAACCTTCATTCCCCTCCTTTCCAGGGCATACCTCCACCTCTCTAGGTTTTCCTGCACTTGTTCTCTGCTCTCCTGCTCTCACTGCAGATCACAATGTCATCTGCAAACATCATAGTCCATGGAGATTCTTGTCTAACCTCGTCTGTCAGCCTGTCCATCACCATAGCAAACAAGAAGGGGCTCAGAGCTGACCCTTGATGCAGTACCACCTCCACCTTGAACTCTTCTGTCACACCGACAGCACACCTCACCACTGTCTTACATCTCTCATACATGTCCTGCACCACTCTAACATACTTCTCTGCCAATCCAGACTTCATCATACAATACCACAGTTCTTCTCTCGGCACCCTGTCGTATGCTTTCTAAAGATTCACAAAGGCACAATGTAGCTCTTTCTGACCTTATCTGTACTTCTCTATTAACATCCTCAAAGCAAACACTGCATCTGTGGTGCTCTTTCTTGGCATGAAACCAAACTGTTGTTCACAAATGCTGACCTCTGCCCTTAGTCTAGCTTCCACTATTCTTTCACATAACTTCATTGTATGGCTCATCAACTTTATCCCTCTGTAGTTGCCACAACTCTGCACATCTCCCTTGTTCTTAAAAATGGGCACAAGCACACTTCTCCTCCATTCCTCCGGCATCTGCTCACTTGTTGAATATTCTTGTCAGAAAATATACTGCTACCTCCCCTAGACACTTCCATACCTCAACCGGTATGTCATCAGGACCAACTGCCTTTCCACACTTCATCCTTACTAATCTTTGCTACTTCCTGGTCCTCATCGGTCACCCCTTCTACTCTTTTTTCTCTCTTATTTTTCTCATTCATCAGCTCTTCAAAGTACTCTTTCCATCTTCCCAGCACACTTCTGTCATCATTCAATACATTTCCCTCTCTGTCCTTAATTACTGTAACTTGCTGCACATCTTTCCCATCTCTATTTCTCTGCTGTGCTAAACTGTATAAATCATTTTCTCCCTCCTTACTTTCCAACCTATCATACAAGTCATCATACGCCCTTTGTTTGGCCTTTGACACTGCAACCTTCGCCTTACGCTGTGTCTCCCTGTCCTCCTGTTTACTCTCTTCGGTCCTCTCGGTGTCCCACTTCTTAGCTAACGTCTTCTTTTGTACACACTCTTGCACTTTTTCATTCCACCACCAAGTTTCCTTATCTACTTTCCTTCGAGAGGACACACGAAGTACTCTCCTACCGGTCTCCCTGATCACAATGGCTGTGGTTGTCCAGTCATCTGGAAGCACTTCCTGATTATCCAAAGCCTGTTTCAACTCCTCCTTGAAGACAACCCAACACTCTTCCTTTTTCAGCTTCTACCATTCTTCTGCTTTGCCGTTGCCTTGTTCACCTTCCTCACCATCAGCATCATCCTGCACACCACCATCCTATGCTGTTTGGCAACACTCTCACCCACTACTACTTTGCAGTCACTGACTTCCTTCAAATTACATTGCCGACACAAGATGTAGTCTACCTGTGTGCTCTTAGCTCTGCTTTCATAAGTCACCCTATGCTCCTGTTTCTTCTTGAAGAAAGTATTCACCACAGCCATTTCCATCCTTTTTGCAAAATCTATCAACATCTGTCCTTCTGTGTCCCTGTCCTGGATACCAAACCTGCCCATCACTTCCTCATCCCCTCTGTTACCTGCACCAACATGTCCATTGAAGGCTGCCCCAATGACCACTCTTTCACCTCTGGGGGTACTCTGCATCACTTCATCTAACTCACTCCAGAATCTCTCATTCTCTTCTAGCTCACATCCTGCCTGTGGGACATAAGCACTAACAACATTGACCATCACGCCTTCAATTTCTAACTTGAGACTCATCACTCTGTCTGACACTCTTTTCACTTCTAGAACATTCCTTACAAACCCCGCGTACAGGATGACTCCTACTCCATTTCTCTTCCCATCCACACCATGATAAAACAGCTTAAACCCTGCTCCTAAGCTTTTAGCTTTGCTACCTTTCCACCTGGTCTCCTGAACACACAGTATGTCCACCTTCCTCCTCTGCATCATGTCAGCCAGCTCTCTATATTTTCCTTGCATAGTTCCAACATTCAAAGTCCCTACTCTCAGTCCTAGACACATGCATTTCCTCTTCTCTTTCTGCCTACGGACACACCTCCCGCCTCTCCTTCTGCGACGTCATCGACGAACAGCAGTCCAATTTCCTCAGCACCCTGTTGGTTGACAGCACTGATGGCGGTCATTGTTAACCCGGGCCTAGACCGATCCGGTATGAATTTTGTTTTGATCATTTGCATGAGAAATGTGGCAGATTTTTTATGCCGGATGCCCTTCCTGTCGCAACCCTCTGCATTTATGCAGGCTTGGTTACCCCCCCCCCCCCCCCCCACTCCTCATGGCTGCATTTTTTACTTTGGTCCTGTACTGGAATAATAATTGAAAAAGTATTTACTCGTGGAGTGTTTTCGAACAGTTAAGATGATTATTCCTCTTCAGGCACTTCAGAAGAAACTGTCCTTTGTTCTGGAGAAAGTCTTATTTCTTCAGAAGAGACATCCAACGTCATTACCTTTTTCTAGCGCTTAGCCAGCATTTGAGCGGCATCATAGAGCTTATCTGGTAATTAAAACACACTACAAAAAAAAAGGCTCATTGACAACTTGTGTGCGAATGAGGAAAAGGGGGTGTTATATCATTTCAACCAATCAGCAGGAAGGAAGACAGCCATTTGCTGAATTTGAGTGGCGTGCCAGTTGCTCGGCAGTCTGCAAATATGCAAACTGTGAGTGCAAAACTGCGAATGGTCAATGGCCTACTGTACTCGTATAACACCAGGATTGGCCATCTGAGCTTGCATCTAAGCTCGTATAACACCAGGCTTGGCCATTGGACCATCTTCTTTAAGGCAGTGCCTTAATCTTCATGTACACACACACACACACGCACACACACACACACACACACACACACACACACACACACACACATATATATATATATATATATATATATATATATATATATATATATATATATATATATATATATATATATATATAAAATCAAACGTGCGAGTCAGATAATTTGCTGTGGTGACTCAGTAAATGTTAAAAAGCCAAAAGGAAGACAGACAGTGTAAATATTGGTAGAGTTATATTAATTTATGTATTCTGACCATCCACAGAAACATTTGCAGGGTTTTCAAACTGTATTTGCTTTTACCAGCTCCATTTCGAGATCTGAAATTATGGTGGTCTCACCAAGATGGCTTGCACTTAGCTTCAAAAATGAAACTCTCATGTGCATTCTATCCTTTTTTTAAATCAGCAATTGAAACAGGTGGAAGATCTGCACCCACACCATCCCTTTGCCAATAAGCATCCCTTTGCCACACCATCCCTTTGCCAATAAGCTTTGACATCCCTGCCTTAGATCATGTGACTCACCCCCAGTCAGCAAATAACTGGTATTTCTTAGTGTGTTATTGTGTGCCTAACTCTGTTTACATGATCCTTAGAGAATACAATGCTTTGAGAAAATTTGTCTCATATCTGTGGTTCTGATAATTAAATCTATGCCTGGTTTTCATATAATCCTTCGCCTGTCTTAAGGCCAGAAACTCCACTGGGAAATTAGTTTGCTTTCTGAAATATCCTGCAATAAAGATTTATAGAAGTGACTAATGATCAGTGATTAGAAAGCTAAGGTTTTGTTTAACATCTTCTAATAATGCAAAATGATTAAAAAATGTTATCTTGTTCTAAATGTCTTTCTTGAGTAAACAAATTTTAAGCCTATATAGTCACAAGTAATGTGGGCGGAGTGGAGTGGGTAGTACACCTATCTCACAGCAAGAGCGTTTTGTGTTCTAATTTTGGGCTTGGGTGCTTCTGTATGGAATTTACATGTTCTCCCCATGCTTCTGTGGGTTGACACTGGGTACATTGTTTTCCTCCCACAGTTCAAAGACATTAGGCTAGTTAGCTATACAAAATCCCCCCCTAGATGTGAGTGAGGATGAAAAGTTATGTGTCTGCATATGTGTAGTTGTCGGCTTTGTAATGGTCTGACAATCTGTTCAGGATGCACCCTACTTTTAACAAGTGTTGACGGAGGTAGGTTCCCATGTCCTTATAAGCGGATTCAGCAAATGAGTGAGTTATTAAGTAACAAAGACTAAAAACCTTACACAAGATTTAAATCAGTGGTATTCTAATGTTTTATATGGGGAGCAGATAGACTTCATAACAAAAACCAAAAAAAAAAAAAAAAAAACTTGAGAATGTGTCTTACACACAATTGCAAATATACAGTATATCCTATAGTTTATTAGCGAGATAATTTAATAATGAATATGAGTTCAAATTGCTTCATTGCCAGGGTATTCACACGAGTGATTATTTTATAGCACTCAGAAGTAAATAACAACCAATACTGAAATTCTTGTACTTTAATTATGGTTTCTGTGTTTCATGGTTTTTAGCTGTTCAGCAATTTTCCCTCCTCACTGTCTGCATTCTTTATTATTTTGTCAGTATCATGACTATACATATATATATATATATATATATATATATATATATATATATATATATATATATATATATATATATATATATATATATATATATATATAAGCTAAAAGGTAAAGTCCATTGGAATTTTTAAACCCCACTTGTAGTGGCTCATCAGGCCAGTGCTTATCCCCGGTTTCCATAGTCTGAAGCAACTAGGAGTACATCTCCTCCTGAGTGGGATGCCAGTCCATCGCAGGTTACCTTTATTATTATGGATGCTTATATAGCACAATTTCATACACACGTATGCTCAATGCATGAGACCGCAGCACTCTGGGTATGACACCAGTTGTTGTGTTGTTCTATCCTTTTGATGCTGAGCGCCAAGCAGGAAGCAACAACACTCAAATTTTAACATCTCATGGTATGACACAGCTGGATTCCAACTCTGACCTTCCAGAGGATAAAGCGGAAGCTCTACCAACTGAGCTAAATCCCCGGTATACCTTCCCAGTATATTTTTACTGGTACCCATCTATACTGCTGGGTGGACAGAGGCACACTTGTGGTTATTACCTTGCCCAGGGGTTTTAGCACAGTGGGGGTCTAACTGGGATTTGAACACACAACCTCCAGATCATGAGCACAGCACCCTCACTATTAAGCCACAGGCCCCACATATATACAGATACATATACAGATACATATACAGACACTCCCCAACTTACGGACATTTTTTTTTACGAACATCCGGAGATATGAACAGGGCTGTCTGAGGTCAAAAGTGAAAGTTAAAGTGAAAGTGAAATGAAATTGAAGAACAAGTAGTAATAAAAATGGAATAAAATCTATAGAAAGATATATCATAAATATAAGTATGAAATATGATTAAACATTATCCTGAGGTACATTTAATACTAGGCTCTGGCAGGGGGCATGTGCTTTACACCAGAGGTCCAGGAAGAGAAGCAGAATGATACATTTCTGAACTCCTGCCAAAACTTTTAAAGAAGAAAAAAATTGACTCCAGTATTATAAAGCACTGGATAAGAGTGAAACTCTGTAAATCTGATCAGATCCGCTGTGCTGTTCTTGAGAGTTTAAACACGGGACATAATGATATTGATAATGTACAGATGATTATGGAGAGAGAGAGTGAGAGAGAGAGAGAGAGAGAGAGAGAGAGAGAGAGAGAGAGATTGTATACAGTAAAAACTCATATAGGTTACTTAGACAAGATTTAAATACACGTTCCACTCTAAAGAATGCCCTGTAACAATTTACAAACAAATTCATCTAATGAACGGCCATCCAGATCCTAACTCATTCTTAAGCTGGGGAGTGTGTGTATATTACTTACTTATCCTCTTCGTGTACAGGTACACATAAGGCCAGTGTCATTTGCCGCCATGCCGGTCTGTCCCTAGCAATTTTTTTCTGCTTCACCACAGGTTTTACACACCTGCTTCAATTCTGTATTCATTATTATCCTCCATGTTTTCTTTGGTCTACCTCTTTTTTGCTTGCCATCTGGAGTCCATTCGAGGACAATGCGTGCTGGTTGATCTTTGTCCATCCTTATGACATGGCCAGTCCACCTCCATCTCCTTTGCTTGATTTCTGTTTCCATGTATTTTTGTGCAGTTTTTTTTTACACAGGTCTATGTTGGAAATTGAGGCTAGCCAGAAGATCTTGCATATCTTTCTCAGACAGGTATTGTGGAATGATAACAGTTTGTGCATGTCACTTTGGATGATTCTCCAACACTTGCAACCATGGAGAATTATGGATTTTACACTGCTGTTGTAAATTTTCTCTTTGATCTTCCGTGAAATACTTCTCGACTTCCAGAGTGGTCTAAGTTGACAGAATGCTGGTCTTGCTTTGTTCAGACATGCTACTATCTCTTTTGATGTTCCATTATCCTTGTTCACGATACTGCCAAGATAGGTGAAGTTTGCTTCTTCCTCAATGTTGTTTCCTTCTACAGTATTTGTATTGGTTCTATGTTGTTATTGATGGTCATTATCTTAGTCTTGACATTTATTTCAAGACCGATTGATTTTGTTGTCCTCTCAAGGCTAGTTGTCTTTCTTTGCATTTGTTGTTTGTTGCTAGAGATGAGGCAGATGTCGTCTGCAAAATCGAAGTCTTCCAAGAATGTCTGCATTGTCCACCTTATTCCTGTTGTGTAATTTCCTATGGTTCTTCTCATGCACCAGTCTATAGCAGTTATGAAGAGGTTGGGCGATATGATACAGCCTTTTCTGACTCTTGTATTCACTTTGAACCATTGTGTCTGCTACCCTCGGGTATTACACAACATTCATAGTTGGTGTAGAATGCCTTTATGAGTGTGATTATCTTGGGTGGAAGTCCATGTGCTTCAAGGATTTTCCAGAGGCAGCTTCTGTTGATACTGTCAAAGGCCTTTCTGAAGTCTTCTTCTTTTCCTTTCGGCTTTTCCCTTCAGGGGTCGCCACAGCGAATCATCTGCCTCCATCTCACCCTATCCTTTGCATCTTCTTCTCTTACACCAACGACCTTCATGTCCTCCTTTACCACATCCATGAATCGTCTCTTTGGTCTTCCTCTGGGCCTTTTGCCTGGTAGTTCCAGCCTCAGCATCCTATTACCAATATACTCACTATCCCTCCTCTGTACATGTCCAAACCATCTCAATCTAGCCTCTCTGACTTTGTCTCCAAAACGTCTTACATGTGCTGTCCCTCTGACGTACTCATTCCTAATCCTATCCATCCTCGTTACTCCCAAAGAGAACCTCAACATTTTCATCTCTGCTACCTCCAACTCTGCCTCCTGTCTTTTCCCCAGGGCCACTGTTTCTAACCCATACAGCATCGTTGGCCTCAACACCGTTTTATTACACTTTTCCTTTCATTTTTGCCGATACCCTCCTATCACACATCACACGGACACTTTTCTCCAACCATTCCAACCTGCCTGCACACGCTTCTTGACCTCTTTTCCACTGCGCCATTGCTCTGGATTGTTGAGCCTAAGTACTTAAAATCCTCCACCTTTCTTATCTCTGCTCCCTGTAATCTCACCGTTCCTCTTTGGTCCTTGGCATTCATGCACATGTACTCTGTCTTACTGAGGCTATCTTCATTCCCCTCCTTTCCAGGGCATACCTCCACCTCTCTAGATTTTCCTGCACTTGTTCTCTGCTCTCACTACAGATTACAATGTCATCTGCAAACATCATATTCCATGGGAATCTTGTCTGCCTCGTCTGTCAGCCTGTCCATCACCATAGCGAACAAGAAGGGGCTGAGAGCTGACCCTTGATGCAGTCCCTCCACCTTGAACTCTTCTGTCACACCGACAGCACACCTCACCACTGTCTTACATCTCTCATACATGTCCTGCACCACTCTAACATACTTCTCTGCCACTCCAGACTTCCTCATGCAATACCACAGTTCTTCTCTGGCACCCTGTCATATGCTTTCTCCAGATCCACAAAGGCACAATGCAGCTCCGTCCTGACCTTCTCTGTACTTCTCCATTAACATCCTCAAGGCAAACACTGCATCTGTGGTGCTCTTTCTGGGCATGAAACCAAACTGTTGTTCACAAATGCTGACTTCTGCCCTTAGTCTAGCTTCCACTATTCTTTCCCATAACTTCATCATATGGCTCATCAACTTTATCCTCTGTAGTTGCCACAACTCTGCACGTCTCCCTTGTTCTTAAAAATGGGCACCAGCACACTTCTCCTCCATTCCTCTGGCATCCTCTCCTCCTCTAAGACCTTGTTAAATGTTCTTGTCAGAAAATCTACTGCTACCTCTCCTAGACACTTCCATACCTCCACGGTATGTCATCAGGACCAACTGCCTTTCCATTCTTCATCCTCTTCAATGCCCTTCTCCTTCACCCTTACTAATCTTTGCTACTTCCTGGTCCTCAACAGTCACCTCTTCTACTCTTTTTCTCTCTCATTTTCCTCATTCATCAGCTCTTCAAAGTACTCTTTCCATCTTCCCAGCACACTTCTGTCATCAGTCAATACATTTCCCTCTCTGTCCTTTATCAATCTAACTTGCTGCCGTCCCTTCCCATCTGTATTTCTCTGCTGTGCCAGCCTGTCTAAATCATTTTCTCCCTCCTTACTTTCCAGCCGAGCATACAAGTCATCAAGCGCACTCTGTTTGGCCTTTGACACTGCTACCTTTGCCTTACGCTGTGTCTCCCTGTACTCCTGTTTACTCTCTTCGGTTTTGTCAATGTCCCACTTCTTCTTAGCTAATCTCTTCCTTTGTACACACTCCTGCACTTCCTCATTCCACCACAAGTCTCCTTATCTACTTTCCTTCAGATGACACACCAAATATTCTCCTACCTGTCTCCTGATCACATTCGCTGTAGTTGTCCAGTCATCTGGAAGCACTTCCTGACCACCCAAAGCCTGTTTCAACTCCTCCTTGAAGACAACCCGACACTCTTCCTTTTCAACTTCCACCACTTTGTCTTCTGCTCTGCCTTTGCCTTCTTCACCTTCCTCACCATCAGCATCATCCTGCACACCACCATCCTATGCTGTTTGTAACACTCTCACCCGCTACTACTTTGCAGTCACTGACTTCCTTTAAATTACATCGCCTGCACAAGATGTAGTCTACCTGTGTGCTCCTACCTCCACTTTTATAAGTCACCCTATGCTCCTCTCTCTTCTGGAAGAAAGTATTCACCACAGCCATTTCCATCCTTTTTGCAAAATCTACCAACATCTGTCCTTCTGCGTTCCTGTCCTGGATACCAAACCTACCCATCACTTCCTCGTCCCTCTGTTTCCTGCCCAACATGTCCATTGAAGTCTGCCCCAATGACCACTCTTTCACCTCTGGGGGGTACTCTGCATCACTTCATCTAACTCCTCAGAATCTCTCCTTCTCTTCTCGCTCACATCCTGTCTGTGGGGCACAAGCACTAACAACATTGACCATCACACCTTTAATTTCTAACTTGAGACTCATCACTCTGTCTGACACTCTTTTCACTTCTAGAACATTCCTGGCAAACTCCTCCTTCAAGATGACTCCGACTCCATTTCTCTTCCCATCCACACCGTGATAAAACACTCCTATGCTTCTACCCTTGCGACCTTTCCACCTGGTCTCCTGAACACACAGTATGTCCACCTTCCTCCTCTGCATCATGTCAGCCAGCTCTCTACCTTTTCCTGTCATAGTTCCAATATTCAAAGTCCCTACTTTCAGTCCTAGACTCATGCCTTTCCTCTTCTCTCTCTGGCATGGACCACGCCTCCGCCTCTCCTTCTTGACGTCTTGACCAACAGTAGTCCAATTTCCATCAGCACCCTGTTGGTTGGCGGCACTGATGGCGATGGGTTGTTAACCCGGGCCTCGACCGATCCGGTATGTCATTCTTTCTTGTGATTCGCATAGTTTATTTGGCATTTGTTTTACGCCGGATGCCCTTCCTGACGCAACCCTCTGCATTTATCCGGGCTTGGGACCGGCGTGAGGGAGAGACACTGGTTTGTGCCCCCCCCTCACGGCTGCATTAAGGCCTTTCTGAAGTCAATGAAGTTAAATAAGATCTTACTCTGCCATTCTAAGCTCTGTTAAATGAACTTTCGTATTGTAAATATGTGGTCTATGCATCCGCTGTTCTTCCTGAATCCTGTCTGTTCTTTCCTCAGCTTTGTGTTGATAGTTTCATTTTTTCTGTTGATCAGTACTCTGAGAAATATCTTACTTGGGATGGACAGCAATGTTATACCTCTCCAATTATCACTTCCTTCTTCGGTAATTTTATGATCAGACCCTTTGTCCAATCCTGAGGGATTTCTTCATTTTTCCAGATCTTTGTGAAGAGGGAGTGGAAGATTTTTGCAGTGGTGTTAATATCTGCCTTTAGTGCATTTGCTGTGATGGAATCAATTCCTGGGGACTTCCGGCTCTTGAATTTCCTGATTGCATGCCTGACTTCATCTAGTGTTCTATAACGGCATCTAGTTTTCCCCCAAAATGTGTGATCTTTGGAGCTGGTCCAGTTGTCTTGTTTGAAGTCTCCTTAAAATGTTCGGCCCATCGTTGCAGTTGCTTGTCACCTGCTGTGATAATTTCTCCATTCTTGGTCTTGACTAGCTTGTACTGTATTTACCACACAGCTTCTTGTTTATCCTATATAAGATGCTCAAGTCTCCCCCGTTGTGTAGCTGCCTCTGCTTCATTACCAAGTTCTTCTATGAATCTCTTTTTGTCAGCGCTTGCTTTTGACTTGACTTCTTTATTGTTGCAGAATACTCCACTACTGGGGTCTTGAGCTTCAAGCGGATCTTGCAGATTACCAGGTGATGGTCGCTTCCACAGTCTGCACCTCTCTTTGCTCGGACATCAAGTAGTGAGCGTTTCCACCTACCATTTATGACTACATGGTCTATTTGGTTGACGTCCCTTCTGTTTGGAAAGTACCATGTCATTTTGCAGATGTCCTCATGGTGGAATTAGATTCCTCCTCTTACCAGATCATTTAGTCCATAAAAGTTGTTGAACAGTTCACCATTTTCATTCATAGTTCCAACACCAGCTTTTCCCATGGTCCTTTCTTTGTTGCTGTTATCATTCCCAACTTTGGCATTGAAATCTCCACAGAGTATTAGCAGATCATGTGCTGGTACCTTGCCGACAACACTTTGTAGTTTCTGGTAGAAACTATTCTTTGCTCCCTATTCAGCATCATTTGTTGGTGCACAGCACTACACTATGGTCATCTTTGAGTATTCTTCTCAAAATAAAATATTATTCTCTTGTCTGTTGGATGCCATTCAATCAGAGCTTTTTGTGCTTTTTTGTGCTTTGTCCATAATTACAGCTACTGCTCTCGAGTGATGATTGTCCATTCTGCCGGAGTAGATGACCTGTTCACCCGTTGATGTCTTGACTGTTCCACTGCCTGTCCACCTGCATTCACTCACACTTATATACAGTATATCTAGCTTGTATCTCCTCATTTCTTGTATCACCTGACTTGTCTTTCCTGTCTCATACATTGTGCGAACATCCATGCATCAATGTAAAGTTTGTGTTTGGAGCCCAGAAAAATATTATTCCTGCCGTTAGCTCCATGTCTGGTTTGGCGAGAGGCAATCATAAAGTTGCTTCCACAACCAATATCTGAAGGGCTCCTTTTTGCTTGACTTTGGCTTTCTGACTTGGTTTCCATAGCATTTGAGAATTTTACGTGACTGCGCTGCTAACCCTGCGCACAACCCTCCTCCTTTCTCATCCAGACTTGGGACCGGCCATGGCGGAGTTAGCATTTGTCCCCTACCTGAATCGCCACCTTATCGTGGTGGAGGGATTTACGCACCCTAATGATCCCAGGAGCTATGTTGTTGAGGGCATAATGCCTCTGATCTGGTAGGGTCACCCAAGGCAAACAGGTCCTGGGTGAAAATCCAGATGAAGTGTGGTTCAGAAGACCTCGATGATGGCTAAAGCAAGGACACACATAGAGCCTGGCCGGGCTTAGCCTGAAAAGGAGACATGGGTCCGCCCTCCCATGGACCCACCATCCCTGAGAGGAGTTTTAGGGGTCCGGTGCTGTGTGGCTGGGTGACAACCGAAGGCATGGGTTCTGTCGGACCGATCCTCGGCTACTTACTCTGACCCTCGGGACATGGAATGTCACTTCTCTGGCGGGGAAGGAGCCTGATCTGGTGCGTGAGGGGGAGAGATACCGACTAGATATAGTCGGCTCACCTCAACGCATAGCTTGGGCTCTGGAACCATCCATCTTGAGAGAGGCTGGACCTTATTCCATTCTGGAGTTGCTCATGGGGAGAGGCAGCGAGCCAGTGTGGGTATTCTTGGTGCCCCCATCTCAGTGCCTAAATGTTGGGGTTCTCCCCGGTTGACAAAAGGGTAGCTTCCCTCCGTCTTCGGCTTATACACCAAATGACAGTTCAGAGTACTTACCCTTTTTGGAGTCTTTGGGGGGGGGGTTTGAGAACGCTCCCTTGGGAGACTCACTCGTTGTCTTGGGAGACTTCAACACTCATGTGAACAACAATAGTGCGACCTGGAAGGGTGTAATCGGTAGGTACGGCCTCTCCAGTCTGAACCCGAATGTTGTTTTGTGGTTGGACCTCTGTGCTCATCACAGTTTGTCTATCACGAACACCAAGTCCGAACATAAGTGTGCCCATAAGTGCACTTGGCATCAGGACACCCAAGGTTGACTTTAAAGTCGTGTCATCGGGCTTGCGGCCATATGTTCCGGACACGAGGGTAAAGAGAGGAGCTGAGCTGTCTACCGATCACTACCTGGTGGTGAGTTGGCTTCGGTGGTGGGAAGGCTGCCTTCCAGACCTGGCAGGCACAAACATGTAATCAGGGTCTGCTAGGAACATTTTGCGGAGTCCCCTGTCCGAGAGGCTTTTAACTCCCACCTCCGGGGGACATGGAATTCGAATGGGCCATGTTTCGTGTATCCATTGCTAAGGCAGCAGCCCATAGCTGTGGCCATGAGGTCGTCGGTGCTTGTCGTAATCACAGAATCCTGTGGTGGACACCTATGGTGAAGGGGGCCGTCCAGCTGAAGAAGGAGGCCTATCGGGTTTTATTAGCCTGTGGGACTCCCGAGGCAGCAAACAGGTACCGGCAGGTCAAACGTGCTGCAGCCGAGGCTGTTGCAGATGCAAAATCTTGGGCATGGGAGGAGTTCGGTGAGGGCCTGGAGAGTGATTATCGGTTGGCCTCAAAAAGGTTCTGGACCGCCATCCGACACCTTTGGAGGGGGAAGCAGTTCTCCACAAACACTGTTTACAGTGGAGGTGGGGAGCTGCTTACCTTGACTGGGGATGTTGTCAAGAGGTGGAGGGAATACTTTGAGGACCTCCTCAATCCCACCAACACACCCTCCATGGAAGAGGAAGACCCTGGGGGTTTGGGTGGGGGTCCGCTCATCACTGGAGTGGAGAATGAGGTCCTGCCCCAAGTGGAGAAGTTTAAGTATCTTGGGGTCTTGTTCACGAGTGAGGGAAGGATGGAGCGGGAGATCGACAGACAGATCGCTGCAGCCTCTGCTGTTAAGCGGAGTCTGTACCGGTCCATTGTGGTAAAGAAGGAGCTGAGCCGCAAGGCAAAGATCTCAATTTATCAGTCGATCTACATTCCAACCCTCACCTATGGTCACGAGCTTTGGGTAGTGACCGAAAGAACAAGATTGCGGATACAAGCGGCTGAAATGAGCTTACTTCCCTGGGTGGCGGGGCTGTCCCTTAGTGATAAGGTGAGAAGCTCTTCCATCCGTGGAGAGCTTGGAGTAGATCCGCTGCTCCTCTGCATTGAGAGGGGCCAGTTGAGGTGGCTCGCGCATCTGGTCAGAATGCCTCACCTGGCATGGTGTTTCGAGCATGCTCAACCGGAAAGAGACCCCGGGGTTGACCTAGAACATGCTGGAGGGACTATGTCTCTCGGCTTGTCTGGGACCGCCTCGGTGTCTCCCCGGGAGAGTTGGAGGAGGTGGCTAGGGAGGGGGACATTTGGACCTCTTTGCTTAGGTTTCTGCCCCGCGACCTGACCCTGGACTTAGCGGAAGAGGATGATGATGATGATGATGATGATGATGATGATGATGATGACAAAATTGTTCAAAAATGACGGAGCTACCTCTGTAATTAGTTTTGTGTTTGTTGAGTTTTGGTATACAATCATAAATAAATGTTAATTAATCGCCTGTAATTGTAAAATGCTGAATAAACAGACAGATTAAATTAGAGATAGATTTTTATTTATTAGTTTTCATTTTTATAAAATTATTTTATCATATTTGTCCCCCAGTGCGGCTAACTGGGTTATCAAAGGTGGGTCATATCTCTCACACCATAGACAGTGTTTCTGTCCCTTGCTAAAAGGATTGTGACAGGAAGGGCATCCGACGTAAAAACCTCTGCCAAATCAAATGTGCGAATCAGATGATTCGCTGTGGCGACTCCCGAGTAAAAGGGAAAAAGCCGAAAGGAAGACAGACATTTTATCATATTTGTCATGTTATTTTTAATTGATTTGAAAGCTCTGGTTGTTGCCAAATCTATCCAAAAAAGTATCAGTACTGGTGTGTAGAGCATCCAAACCAACCGCCAGTGGATAAAATCCAAAGATGTGCTTAGTTGTTAAAATGGCAAACAATGCTGACTGGCACTATTGCTCACCTGTGCAGGGGTTTGATTGGGGAAGAGCGAGAGAGAGAGAGAGAGAGAGAGAGAGAGAGAGAATCACAGGATCTTACAGATTTCATTGTTAAATGTTTATCAGGTAAAGTAAGTTTATATAGAGTTATATGTTCACAGACCTTGATTTAAAGTGCCTATTCTGAAATAATAGAAACCAGAGAGAACATTAGATTGCTCCCTGGACACAGCCAATGGCTCCCTCACCTGCTGTTCTTTCTGGTGTTTTTCTTGCATTATGAGCATTTTTTTTCAGGTTTTAATATGAACAGTCGGTATAAGCAAGGTTCATTAGAGAAGTTTGACCCTGAAAGCTAAAATGAAATGCTGAGGGAAATAGCATAACAATGCTTACACAAGGCCATCACTTTCCTTATGCAAGCATGTTGAGTATTACATATAGCACATTTGCCAATGAAAAATCTGCCCTAATAGCCATTCTCCGTGTCTGTCTGAATATTTTACGGGAATTAGATAGTTGGGTAGTGCAGAACTTCACATTATATTTGCATTGCAATCATTTGAAAGAATGATAGACAGCCTGAAGACAAACTGATCCAGTGGTAATTAGATCCCTTTAACTTCAGGATTGTCTCTTATCTGATATATATATATATATATATATACAATTAAAATAAAAGGACAGGACAAAGACTTTCTATTGAAACTCCATTTATCACTACAGATCTGTTTCGAGGGGTGGTGAAACCATCCTCTCTCTTCAGGTGATTATAGAAGAATGTAATATAATCTTATAATCACCTGAAGAGAGAGGATGGTTTCACCACCCCTCGAAACAGATCTGTAGTGATAAATGGACTTTCAATAGAAAGTCTTTGTCCTGTCCTTTTATTTTTATTGTTATTTGCTCTACCAAAAAGTATTGAGCACTCTCCTACTCTCTCTCTCTCTCTCTCTCTGTCTCTCTCTCTCTCTCTCTCTCTCTCTCTATATATATATATATATATATATATATATATATATATATATATATATATATATATATATATATATATATATATATATATATATAGTGTATATATAACAAGTGTACTTGTTGTACAATATATATATATATATATATATATATATATATATATATATATATATATATATATATATATATATATATATCAGTGGTTCCCAACCTGGGTTCGATCGAAACCCTAGAGGTTTGGTGAGTCGGTCTCAGGGGTTCGGTGGAGCCTCTGCCACGGAGGTCAAGACACACCCGACTCATCATGTCAATTAGTGATGACACGCCCCGCTTGGCCATCACTGGCTGCAGATGATCACATTACATTGCTTGGCCAATCAGTGCCGCGGGGAATTTAGCGTGCTCAGTAGTCAATGTGTGAAGTCGTGAGATTTTTTTCGGAATATTTTAATCCATACTAACTATGTCAAGCAAATAAAGAAAGTGGTCGGACGAATATGTACAGCATGGATTCACATGCATCACGGAACGTGATGGGACTCAGTTTCCTATCTGAATGATTTGCAATGCCAAGTTGAGCAACTCTAGTCTCGCACCAGCAAAACTAAAGGAACACTTCATGAAACTGCATGGAGATGGGGAATACAAGAATACAACAGTACCTATGTCTTGAATTTGTAAAAAAATCACATTTTTATTTTTCACTGATGAAGGGTTTGGTGAATGTACATATGAAACTGGTGGGGTTCAGTACCTCCAACAAGGTTAAGAACCACTGATATATATATATATATATATATATATATATATATATATATATATATATATATATATATATATATATATATAATTGTTATTCTCTTCTATTTCATGTTTGTTGTGTTCCGTTCTCTGAAAAAATGCCAAAAAAAAAAAAAAGTCTCATTCATTCATTCAATTTCTGAACTGCTTAATCCTAATTAGGGCTGTAGCGAGGCTGGCACCCATCTCAGCTGACTCAAGGCAGGGTCCATTTAGACCCTGGATAGCTTGCCAGGTCATTGCAGGGCCACACTCACACAATCATTCACATTCACTCACACCTCGAGGTGATTCAGAAGAGCCAATTAACCTACTGTGCATGTTTTTGGACTGGGGAGGAAAGTGGAGTAGCCAGAGGCGACCCACGCAAGCACAGTGAGAGTATGCAAAATCCATAAATAAACACCCAAGCAGGGAGTAGAACTCGGGACATTCTTGCTGTGAGGCCAACGTGCTAAACACTACATGTTTAATGATGTGCTATATGGTCTCTATAGGTGACATATCTTAACTGCAGGCAGGTCACTTCAGCACCTGGACTCTGTTCTGATGAAGCGACCCTGTTGTAATAGCTGCAGTAAGTGGTTTTGCATTGTCCTGCTGAAATACACAAGTCGTTCCCTGAAATAGACACTGTTAGAGAATATATTGCTCTAAAACCTTTATATACCTTTTAGCATTCATAGTTCCTTGTAAAGCATGAAAATTACCCATACCACATGCACTGATGCACCGCCATATCATCAGAGATGCTGGATTTTGATCAGAATGTTGAGAACACACTGGAAGGGTTCTCCCTTTGTTAGCCTGGAGGACACAGCATCCATAAATACCAACAAGAAGTCAGATTTGGACTCGTTTCACAATAGAACACTTTCCCAATCTGAAACAGTTTTGCATGATAGAGCTTTAGTTGGCATCTGCAGATGGCACGACGGATTGTGTCCACCAACAGTGGTTTCTGGAAGTATTCCTGGGCGCATTTATTAATGTCACTGACACAGTCATGCCGATGAGTGATGTAATGTCTGTGATGAGAATGTGAATGAGGGATGCAATGCAATCTGAGGGCTTGAAAACCACGGGATTCCAATAAAGGTTTCTGGTCTTGGCCCTTACGCACAGGGTAATGTCCCGTTTCCCTGAATCATTTGATGTTATGCACTGTAGGTGAGATTTACAAAGCCTTTGTAATGTGACGATGAGAAATATTGTTTTTTAAAGCATTTAACAATCTTCTGGTGTATTCTTTCACAAATTGGAGAGCCTATGCCCGTCTTTACTTTTGAGAGACTCTGCCTGTCTAAGACTTCCTTTTATAGCCTGTTATGCTGCAGAACTGATATCAATTACCTTGGATAAGTTCTAGATGCTCTCCCAGCTCTCTCCTATCTGGTTAAACCTTCTTGTTTTTTCAGCCAGTTATTGTGCCTATGTTATCTTTTTTGGGACCTATTGCAGGCATCAAATTTGAAATAAGCTCATTTTGTGCATAACATTGTAAAATTTCTCAGTTTGAGCATTAGCTATTCTCTATCTTGTTCTGAATAAAATATTGGCACATGTGAGTTTTATTTTATTATATTCAACTTTGAAGAACAAACCAACTTTTCCGGCATCCAGTTATATTTGAACTGAGACCCTAAACAGCCAATTCCATATAAAGGTATTTAATAGTCTGCTGCAGACAGTTCATCTTCCATGGAGGTCAAGTGTACTTGTTGTACAATCTATCTTAAGAACTATGCCTCATTATCATAAAACACATCAGTCTAGTCCAGATTAAATGACTTTGCAATTGTAACAGGGTTTCAGATGAATTGATATTCAATAGATGATTGATTGAAATGTGCATGAACCACCTGGAATAGATTATCTGCTGAACATCAACATCCATAAAATAAACTCGACTCGGCTTTATGCTCAACGTTTTGTTTATTGTTGTAAATTATGTAAGAATTTAATTGAATAGATGTGTACTGATTTTTTTATTTTATTAATTTTTTTTTATTTCCAGCGTGTCTATCCAGCGTAAGTGGTGCCCACATGAATAATGTATTATTGGGGGGATGATTAGAGCTTCCCTGTGTTCCCATGGTGTTAATCACGACAGACTTTGTTTAATTGGGGCGGATAAATCACTAGCCTGGACACCTGAAATAAACTCCCAGGTGTTTAAGTACGGAATAGTACTATTTTATTTATAGTTGCGAATAAAAGACAATCAGATTTTATAGAAATATATATAAAATAAATAAATAAATAAATTAGTAAGACTTCACATGCTTCGTGGTGTTGCATGGCAACTCAATGCTTGAGTTACAGCGTATTTCTTCATCCTGTTCCTGTTCCATGTATCAATTGACAGAGAAAATGGTTAATTGTAGAGTGGTGCAGCTTAATGAACATGGATAGAGAACAGAAGTAGAAATCACTGTATGATGAAATAAAGAATAAGAAACAACACTCACAAAACTCCAACACAAAGCTGTCAACCATTCAGAAAATACATTTTATGTTGACATGGACATTGCAGTCCACGTCTCAGCGCTGTCGTCGGTGCATATATGAAGCCTCATCCAACAGCTTCTTGACCTTTTTGGAGGATACATGCATGGAAATTTACATCAGCAAAAAAGTACTGTTCATGCCGTCATTTTCTTTTTTTTCCCATTTTCTCCATTAGTATTTAACTGGGGCAGTGGTGGCCCGGTGGTAAGGTCCTGGCTTACTGATTCCAAGTTCAAACCCCAACGGTTGCTCTCTGCTGTTGTGTCATGTTTCTTCCTCTCTGTGGTGAGAGGTTCATGTCAAAGAACCATTGGTGATTATCGTCAAGAGTAGCCGCGTAGCCGTCAGCGTGTTTCTTCCCCGTGATGGCCGGCGAACTGTCCAGGGTGTACTCTGCCCCCAGCTTACTTTAAGGTTTGCATGTTCTCCCATTACTTCTGTGGGTTTCCTTGAGGTTCTCTGCTATACTGCGACAGTCTGAAGATGTACACATTAGCTTAATTGGCTGTTGAAAATTGCCCCTAGGTGTGATTGCGTGTGAATGGTTGTGTGTCTGGCTGTAATGAACTGAAGAGCTATTCAGGGTCAGCCCTGCCCGCACCTAGAGTCAGCTGACCTCGTTGTAACCCGTAAGCAGAATTAAGTAGTTTAGCAAATGAATAAATGACAGAAATTGATTCAAAACATGGTGCTGAGCTCAGTACCCAGTGGGCTATCTAATGAATTCAGGTTTTGCCCCCATCACCTCACCCTGGTTGTTAAAAAAACAAACAAACAAATAAACAAACAAGCAAAAAACACCAAATGCTTTTTGTTTTGCTTGAAACTGCTGCTGTCCAGCCCAGATGTATTATTATTAAACTCATAAATTGCTGGCAGCTTTGTTGCATTTCATGAAGTATCATCTAAATTACAGTAAGTATTAAAACCATGACATTATTCTGCTGCTTCATACAAAACACTGAGGGGATGGTTGTTATAATACTTAAATAAATGTGAAGAAAATTCCAGGAAGCTACTACTAGTTATTCTATCATTTTTCCTGTTTTTCTTTCTTTATTTTATTTTTTTTCACAGCCTTATCCTTGTCCTAAAAGCTGAGTTTTGTGAGAGTGATTTCATTTCCATTCATCATAATATGGGGCATGTTTCTTTTCCTTTGCCATGAAAGATCTTGATCTTTTACTTCTGCATGAAAGCATTTCTTGGAATAATAAAACAGCCATTATGAATCATGTAAATACTATACGTGTGAATTCACTTTGAGGGTAAAAGTATTTTTTTTCTCTATAATTAATATTTATTGTACATCAGGCTCGGAGTTGTTACTCTCATATTAAATGGTTAGTCAAACCTGTTACATGGCTTCAGTCATTCAGGAAGTATTTTCAGAAAATGATTGAAACAGACTGCCACCTGTCAATGTTGCTGAAAACTATTGACTTGCTGTTATTTTAAATATTTTTTCTTTTTTTTTTTCATTATATTTACATTATAGTCTGCAGAGGATCCCTTACTGAGCACATAAGCAACATTTTTAGGCATTTTAGACTTCCTTGTTTTTGCGTAACACTTAACACTGTGTGTGTGTGTGTGTGTGTGTGTGTGTGTGTGTGTGTGTGTGTGTGTGTGTGTGTGTGCGCGTGCGTGCGTGCGTGTGTGTGTGTGAGTGAGTGAGAGAGAGAGAGAGAGAGAGAGAGAGAGAGAGAGAGAGAGAGATGTTCTCTCCATGTCGTGGACTGGTGAGCTGTCCAATGTGTACTCCACCTTTGCCCAAAGCTGACAGAGAGTAAGCTCTGGCCTCCCTGTGACCTGGTAGTAGTATTAAGTTGTTTGGCAAATGAAAGAAAAGTACAGATTGCTGTTGTGGTTGTTGTTATTATAATTAGCAGTAGTGGAAACTGCTGTAGATCTATTGATTCAGGATGAAAAATTAGTCTGTAAAAAAAAAAAAAAAGAAATCACAGACACACACACACACACACACACACACACACACACACACACACACACACACACACACACACGGTTTGTCACCATCACTTGGAGTGAATGGCAATTTTTAACAAGCTTTAAAAAAGTAAAAGCTATAAACATGGTTATTTTGCTTTTCTTGTGATTCCACATGATTAAAATAAACAGGGTGTCATGTTTTTGTGTACTTTTGTGATCCTGAAACAAAATTGAGTAAAATTTATTAAAACAATTATATGGCTTGAGCTTGGGGACGGTACTAAACTGAATAGTTCATTTGATGTTCATTATTTATGTATTTCTTTTGTTAATTTATTCTCTCTTGCTGAATTTAACATTTTAATGCATGCAAATTTTTAACTTTTGTACTTGTCCCAAATCCTCTAATGTTGATATTTATTTTTGTCTATTTTTCTCTATCTGTCATATTTAGATTACTGTGAAGAGCCACTGCTGGCATCACTACCCTCAGCATCCTTTCACAGTTCATCCAGATATTCTGACAGCCACTCAGCACACTTTGCAAGACTTCACACCAGAGATGGTACATATTTAAATCATTTTATCTCAGAAGTTAACCACAGTTTCCAAGTGCTATTACACAAGGCCTGGTGTAGTTGTTTAATCTTAGTATGGGCGACTTCCACAGGTTATCATGCAGGCAATCAGGCCTGAAACGGGGCTCTGGTGAGAAAGATGTTCTGTTCAAAATATCTTTACTCAAAGCTATTTGAATGCCATTGGTAATGTACATTGAACCTTGTTTGCCAAAGATAAGAACAATCTCATTGCGTCTGTCTATATGATGTCCACGAGCAAGTCTCATGTCTTAGTAACTATGCATGCACCAATGACACTGTGTTTATATTATTCAGAGAGCGCCACTGTACAGTGTAACTGTAAAGTGGAAGGGAAATTATGCGTGGTTTTCAAAGATGTTTATAAATTGAAATCAAAAAAGCATGCACGTGTTCCACCCCCAATGCAATGATATCACAAAATAAAATCTAGCGCAATCAAGTGCTTTGAGAAGTCATCTAATTAGTAAATTGAATCCACCTGTGTGAAATTGAATCTCAGTATGAGTACAGTTGTTCTGTAAAAGCCACAGAGGTTTATTGGAAAACATTAGTGAACAAACCGCATTATAAAGATCAAAGAACACACCAAACAGGTCAAGGATAAAATGGTGTAGAAGTTTAAAGCAGAGTTAAGTTTAAAAAAAAAAAAATATCCCAAGCTTTGATCATCTCACAGAGCACTTTTCAATCCATCATCCAGAAATAGAAAGAGTGTGGCACAACTGCAAACCAGCAAAGACATGGCTGTCCACTTAAACTGACAGGCTGGGTAAGGAGAGCATTGATCAGAGAATCAGCCAAGAGATTCATGGTAACTCTGGAGAAGTCGTAGAAATCCACAGCTCATGTGTGTGTGTGTGGGGTGGGTAGTGGGGGGTGTGGTGGTGGTGGTGGGGGGTGTCTGGTAACCTAACACAGTACATAACCCTGAACACATCATTTTGCAGCAGGGACAAATAATCTAATCAGAGTTGATGGGAAGATGGATGAAGCCAAATATAGGGGAATCTTATAAAATATGCATGTTAGAGTCTATAAAAGACTTGCGATCGGGCTGGAGGTTCACCTTTCTGCACAACAACAACCCTAAACCTGCAGCCATAGGTATAATGGGATGGTATTGGATCAAGGCATATTCATGTGTTAGAATGGCCCAGTCAAAGTTCGTAGGTTTTTGTTTGTAAAACAATTTGACTATGTGGCATTTTGTGTTGGTCTATCACAGAAGTCCCAATAAAATACATTTGACTCTGTGATTGCATCATGATAAAATGTAAAAAAGTTAAAGGGATATGAATATCGGTCTTTGCAAGCCGAAGTATATACAGAATAAAGCTAGTCGCTGACCTTTCATTCATCAAGGTGAAATGTTATTTTTGAAGGTGCTCTTGTCAGCTATATCTCATGAAATTTAATTCTGTATTATCTACAACAAAACTAAGTGCTGTGTCAAAAAAACAGGGAGTAGAAAGACAGCATTTCATTGGCCGGGATATATTTATTTAACCCATATTTTATTTTCTAACTTTCTATTTAGTCATCGAATGGACCCAGAACTGAACTTGGACCAAATATAGTGCTGCGTTTACCACAGATCTGAATAGCAGAAGCTGCTGAGTATCTTCTTGCACTGTGGTCATAAAATTAAACTGATCCGTTTTATGTATTTCCCCCAAACCATTCTTATAACCGGTCCGCTTTACCAGGGATCATTGATCAATCCTAAACTGTGGCAGAACAATGTATTGTTTTTACAGCTCAAAATTCAAAGAATATTTAAAAAAAAAATCTAGATTACCCAACAGTACAATGATTTGCAAATCTCATGAATTTTGAATCATGAGCTTTGAGGAGACCCATGGAAAGAGTACTTTGAAGAGCTGATGAATGAGGAAAATGAGAGAGAAAAAAAGAGTAGAAGAGGTGACCATTGAGGAGCAGGATGTAGCAAAGATCAGTAAGGGTGAAGTGAGAAGGTGAAGTGAGAAGGGAATTGAAGAGGATGAAGAATGGAAAGGCAGTTGGTCCTGATGATATACCTGTGGAGGTATGGAAGTGTCTAGGAGAGGTAGCAGTAGATTTTCTGACAAGAACATTCAACAATTCAACAAGGTCCTAGAGAGTGAGCAGATGCCGGAGGAGTGGAGGAGAAGTGTGCTGGTGCCCATTTTTAAGAACAAGGGAGACGTGCAGAGTTGCAGCAACTACAGAGGGATAAAGTTGATGAGCCATACGATGAAGTTATGGGAAAGAATAGTGGAAGCTAGACTAAGGGCAGAGGTCAGCATTTGTGAACAACAGTTTGGTTTCATGCCAAGAAAGAGCACCACAGATGCAATGTTTGCTTTGAGGATGTTAATAGAGAAGTACAGAGAAGGTCAGAGGGAGCTACATTGTGCCTTTGTGGATCTGGAAAAAGCATATGACAGGGTGCCAAGAGAAGAATTGTGGTATTGCATGAGGAAGTCTGGAGTGGCAAAGTATGTTAGAGTGGTGCAGGACATGTATGAGAGATGTAAGACAGCGGTGAGGTGTGCTGTCGGTGTGACCGACGAATTCATGGTGGAGGTGGGACTGCATCAAGGGTCAGCTCTGAGCCCCTTCTTGTTTGCTATGGTAATGGACAGGCTGACAGACGAGGTTAGACAAGAATCTCCATGGACTATGATGTTTGCAGATGACATCGTGATCTGTAGAGAACAGAGCAGAGAACAAGTGCAGGAAAATCTAGAGAGGTGGAGGTATGCCCTGGAAAGAAGAGGAATGAAGGTTAGTCTCAGAAAATCAGAATACATGTGTGTGAATGAGAAGGACCCAGGAGGAACGGTGATGTTACAGGGAGCAGAGATAACGAAGGTGGAGGATTTTAAGTACTTAGGCTCAACAATCCAGAGCAATGGAGAGTGTGGAAAAGAGGTGAAGAAACGTGTGCAGGCAGGCTGGAATGGTTGGAGAAAAGTGTCCGGTGTGATGTGCGATAGGAGAGTGTCAACAAGAATGAAGGGAAAAGTGTACAAGACGGTGGTGAGGCCAGCGATGTTGTATGGATTAGAAACAGTGGCGCTGAAGAAAAGGCAGGAGGCAGAGCTGGAGGTAGGGGAGATGAAAATGTTGAGGTTCTCTCTGGGAGTAACTAGGATGGATAGGATCAGAAATGAGTATATCAGAGGGACAGCCCACGTAAGATGTTTTGGAGACAAAGTCAGAGAGGCTAGATTGAGATGGTTTGGACATGTACAGAGGAGGGATAGTGAGTATATTGGCAGTAGGATGTTGAGGTTGGAACTACCAGGCAGAAGGCCTAGAGGAAGACCAAAGAAGAGATTTATGGATGTGGTGAAGGAAGACATGAAGGTCGTTAGAGTCAGAAAAGAAGATGCGGAGGACAGGGTGAGATGGAGGCGGATGATTTGCTGTGGCGACCCCTGAAGGGAGCAGCCGAAAGTAAAAGAAGAAGATATATACATACACATATGTACATGGACAGAACCCAATGGAAATTTATTAGTTTTATTGTATTTTAGATTTGTTTATTCTCTGAATATGCAGCCCCTCCTTGAATCACCACCTTACCATGGTGGAGTGGTTTGCATGTATTAATGATCCTCAGCACTATGTTGTTGGGGGCATTATACCCCTGGAAGGATCACCCAAGGCAAACAGGTTCTATGTGAAGGTCCAGACTAAGCAGGGTTCAAAAGACCTCTATATGAATAATGAAAAGGACACAATTTTCCCTACCGTCACCGGGGACCCCCGCCTGGAGCCAGGCCTGCTGGTTGGACTTCGGCACATCAAGCCCGGCTGAGCCCAGCTTGAAAAGGAGACATGGCTTTGCCCTCTCATGTACCTATAACCTGTCGGAGCACCTATAGGGATTGGGCGATTTGGGAGGCAGCCAAAGGCATAGGTTCTGTCGGATCGATGCTCAGCTATAGACTCTGACTCTTGGGGCATCGAATGCCACCTCTCTAGTGTCACCGGATTGAGCTTCCGTCTCAGAGTGACAGGGCTGTCCCTTAGAGATTGGGTGAAGAGCTCAGCCATCCGGGAGGAACTTGGAGTAGCCAGTTAAAGGAGACAGTAGAGGTAGCTTGGGCATCTGATTTGAACACCTCCAGAACACCTCCCTGGCATGGTGTTTCAGGCACGTCCAACTGAGAACAAACTGGAAGGCCTCTGTATAATACAATCTGTATAATTGTATTATAATAATGCTTTTCCTGTCAACAAAGTCAGGTTTGTGAACATAATCTTCAGTGTTAACAGACAGCAGTAGTGGCTGCTTCTCCGTGTAAATAGTAAATAAAGAATAAATTCAGACTTGTCTAGCCAAAGTCAGTTACGCTCATCTTGCACATGAACATGTATTATCTGGAAAATATATTTTTTATAGAAAACTATATGTTCTTGCAAATGAATTTATATCGATTTATATGACTTTTCTTTCCGTTGTGAAAATCATAAACACACATCCAGTGGCTAGTCTACTGCTTTGCGTCTCACCTGGAAAAAGCTTATACACCGTCCTTTGTCCCCCGTCTGTGATGGGCTTCAGTATACAACAAAACAGTACTTTACTGTACACAAAAAAGTCACCATTCAGCAAAATAAACATCACATGACACTCTAATGGAATAACTACAACTTTTAGTTCATATCCGTTATCACTTATACTGATCTACCATTCAGTTCAGCTCTCAGCGCAGTGGATACCGTGCACGTGCACGCATGCACACACACACACACACACACACACACACACACACACACACACACACACACACACACACACACACACACATACTGGATAAGATAGATAGATAGATAGATAGATAGATAGATAGATAGATAGATAGATAGATAGATAGATAGATTGTGTGTGTGTGTGTGTGTGTGTGTGTGTGTGTGTGTGTGTTTTTTCAATTCAGACAACTCTAGCTATCCCATAGAGTAATTCAGTTTTGCAATGAACCCGAAGAAACACCCAGACAGTCATACTGGACTGTGACCTTTCTGTCAGGAACAATGAGTAAAGGACATTGACAACATGTGCACTGACTTACGCAAGCATGGTGTATGTGAGTGACTGAGAGCGAGAGAGAGAGAGAGAGAGAGAGAGAGAGAGAGAGAGAGAGTTGCCCTGTGATGCCCTATGGTGGCTATCTATTCAGGTTGTAGTCCACCGTTGCCCAGTGTTAGCTGGGATAACCACCAGCCTCTCTGCAAGTCTAATAGGTTGAGTGTGAAAATGAGTGAGTGAGAGAGAATTATTTGCTAAAACGGGGTGAATGATGATGAAAGCTCCAAGCATAGCTAAGTGTTACGTAGCGAATGATGCATTCGCATTTCCACATCACCAGCAAGAATATTTATGTCAGCTGGGATAGGCTCCAGCCTCCTTGCCACCCGAGTGGAATAAATTTGGCTTTACTTTACAGTGGAATAGTAATAATAACAAATATGCCTGCTCAAAATAACACAGGGAAATAGAGTCCATGTCTAACCCACAGAAGAAATACCATACAGAATGAACTTTCAATAATCAGTAATGGCAAACCTATAATTGCCCCCCCCACACACACACACACAATCACATCTAGGGGTCATTTAGAACAAGCATTTAGCATCATGTCCTTGAATTGTGGGAGGAAAGTGGAGTACTGTACCTGGAAAAGACCCACACAAGCATGAGGAGGACATGCAAGCACAACAAATAAATGCCTGAGCCCGAGACACAAACCCAAGACCTTGCTGTGCAGTAGATATGCTTACCACTCTACCTTTATGCCACCCCACACTTCTCTATAGTATCCACTAAAAATCTGTACGAAGAGACACCATTAGCTGAAGAGCATGTATCATCCACACCATCTTCAGCAAATAATTGTTCATTATTAACGTTTCCTTCATTTAAGTAAGAATGAAAAGCACAGCTTGATTTCTTTCAATACTTACTACCGTAATCTAAATGAAAAATCTTTATCTACTCAGTGAAATTTCATGTTATTTGCTCCTTACAGTGAACTATGTACAAATAATAATAATAATAATAATAATAATAATAATAATAATAATAATAATAATAATATATATTGCTATAATCCTTGACCAACCACACTTGAAATGCTTTGATGCCAGTGTTAATCAAAAAGAGGATCCAGCCCTTCACTGGTCCTGCAAGCATCATGCAGCAAACCCAGCGCCCTGGGCCACCCACACGCTACAGAGACCTGAGGACACTGTTTCAAGCATTTATACACATGCTCAGTTTGGTCCCGTTGTGGAGAGTGGGGTCGACTTGTAATTTCTTAGGAACTGTGAAATGAGATCTCTGTTTCATCCTTCATTGTGATGTCTTTCACCTTAGTCGTGATCATTTGCATATCTCCGGTTTCCTCCCACATTCCAAAGAAACACACGTTTGGCTACTTGACTGTTCCAAATCTTCCCTAGGTGTGAGAATAAGCATGCTTTTCTGTGTGTGTGTGTGTGTGTGTGTGTGTGTGTGTGTGTGTGTGTGTGTGTGTGTGTGTGTGTGTGTGTGTGTGTTGGCCCTGTGATGGTCTGTTCAGGATGTACATGACCTTTGCCGAAAGTCAAAGACCCAGCCTTCTTACGAGTATAATAGAATTGAGCTACTGTTATGAGACAGGAATATGATTTTTATATATATATATATATATATGTATTTATTTTAACGCTCAGTGCTCAGCACGTTTGCTTTGCAGCAAGAAGGTCACAGGTTCGATTCTCCAGCTCAGTGTGTTTCTGTGTGAAGCTCGCATATTCTCCCTCGGCTTGGGTATGTTTCCTTCAGGTGCTCTGGTTCCCTTCCACAGTTCAAAATATGCATAGCCGGCTTATTAGCTGCTCTAAATTGCCTGTCGGTGTAAGTGTGAATGGTTATATTTGTGTTGGCCCTACAATAGTCGGTAGGCCTGGACAGCTTGCCAGGCTGTTGTACTGCTTGAAAAAAAATAAATAAATAAAATAAATACTGAACAACCATAAAATTTGTTTGGATCGTGCCATGTAATAGAACCCTGCTCTGAGGTCTGTTTATTGTCTACAGAGCTGAATTAAAGATTGCCGATGGAGGAAAAACCACAAAAGTGAGCTGAGTTTCAATCACTTGATTTATCTCACTGCTCTTAACTTTCTTTCCTCTCGGTTTCCTATCATTGGTCTCTCTGCAGGTTCTGGCGGGTGGTCTCCAGAGAGTGAAGATCATCGAGCCTGGCTGCAGTTGGACCTAAGAGATCGGTTGGAGGTGACAGCAGTGGCCACGCAGGGCCGATGGGGCAGCGCTGACTGGGTGAGCAGCTACCAGCTGCAGTACAGTGACTCAGGCAAAACATGGAGATCCTACAGACAAGACAACATGCCATGGGTACGTCTGAAAACATATGCACACTCTGCCTGCATTGTGCTAGAACGAGCAGCTCTGCTAAGCCATCACTCCAACCGTGTCATAACTAACAGTTTATTTATGCTCTATTTATTCAATGGACATGACTGTTCATATCTGAAGGAATGCAGAAACATAATCATAATACAAACGGAGCAGCAACACTTCGGATTGTTAAATTACCAAGTAATTGAACTGAATTTTATTAAAAACTAACTTAGTGCTCAACACATTTGCGGTATTAATGGTTAAACTGGTCATATGCCAGTTATACCTGAAGAATTTTTAATTGCTGTTTTCACTAAAATTTGCATAAAATGTATCCTGAGACCCCCCCAGTGCAGGAACTGGGTTATCAAAGGCCAGCGATGTCTCTCACCGTCTATGGTGTCAGGCTGTAAAAGAACCATTGTTAACTTTCAACAGGAGTACGCTGCATAGTCGTCAGTGTGTTTCTGCCCTGTGATGGCCTGGTGAGCCATCCAGGATGTACTCTACCGTCGCCTGGAGTCGGCTGAGATGGGCGCCAGCCTTCCCATGACTCTAATTAAGATTAAGCGTTTCAGAAAATGAATGAATGAATAAGTATTCAGAGATGTTTCTACAACACTCATGCAGCTTGTGGGTCATTCGAAATATGTCACCATCATCACTCTGGCGTATCCTCAGGAGAATAAAGGTTGAACAATATCCTGCTGGACTTCGCTGCCCAAATGCACCACTCTATGAAGGCAGTGCGGTCTTGAGCAAGTCTTCTAATCTCTCTAAAACTTATTTGCAGCCAGTCTTCTATGTTGCTTTACCAACACCTTCTGTGGTGTGCCTCTGCTTCTCTTGCCATTGTTTTGCCTTCCAGCACTATTTCTTTTTTCAAGCGTATCATGTCTTCGATGTGACCAAAGTCTGACACGTTTTTCTTTTTTTGTTTTTTCTATCTATCTATCTATCTATCTATCTATCTATCTATCTATCTATCTATCTATCTATCTATCTATCTAGCTGATGATTTCATTTCGGCTTTTTTCCTGTATCAGGAGTCGCCACAGTGAATCGTCTGATTTGCATTTTTGATTTGTCATAGGTTTTTACGTCGGATTTCCTTCCTGACACAATCCTTTAGCAAGGGACAGAAACACGCTGACGGCTTTGCAGCTCCTCTTTACGAAAGTCAGCAATGGTTCTTTTACATCAACCTCTCACCATAGACAGTGAGACACCTGGCCCGCCTTTGATAACCCAGTTAGCTGCACTGGGGGGGACAGTGACAACCCTGAGCAGAGTGGGACTTGAACCCCCAACCTTAGGATCAGCAATTCAGCCCCCTATTGAGGTTTTGCATGTGGCTTCACATGGTCACATGACTTATGTTTATATGCCATATTGGACGGCATGATCCGGACGGCGCTCGCTCATTCAACATTGCTAAACATTTTAAAATAAGTAATAGTGGTTCAGCATTGCCCAACTGGATGTTGTTTGTCAGTTACTAACTTCCCTGAAGTGATAGAAAATAAGCAGTGAGTATGGTTATATCGTGTTGCGCTGTTGGCTGTGCAAATAGACAGAGGAGTAAAGCCTGCACTGTCATTTTATTGTTTTTCCATCTGACCCGGAGAGAAAAGCCAAGTGGATCGCAGCGGTAAATAGAAAAGACTGGAATCCTACAGAACACACTAGAATATGCAGCGAATGCTTTGTATCAGGTAAATATACATTATTAGGCTTATATATAAATAAAATATATAATAAAATATGTGAAGGGGCAGTGGTGGTCTAGTGGATAGGGCGCAGGATCGCTGATCCTAAGGTTGGAGGTTCAAGTGCCTGCAGGGTTGTCACTGTCCCCCCCCAGTGCAGCGAACTGGGTTATCAAAGCCGGGCCATGTCTGTCACTGTCTATAGTGAGAGGCGTGTAAAAGAACCATTGCTAACTTTCGTAAAGAGTAGCTGCAAAGCTGTCAGCGTGTTTCTGTGCCTTGCAAAAGGGTTGTGACAGGAAGGGCATCCGACATAAAAACCCATGCCAAATGAAACGTGCGAATCAGATGAGCTTTTTGCGACTCCCAAAAAAGCAGAAAAGAAAAGAACATATAAATAATCTATGTGAATTTATACACCCATTATACACAATGATAATTTTAATGTATTATTGCATAAGCGTTTGTTTGTGTAGCTCTATTTGGGGATAGAACACAAACCGTTATGAGGTGGTCGTCTCTCTTCCTGGTTCCTGGCTCCCATTGTTGCATACAGCTTACACATCCACCAACTAAATACTTGTAAGCTTCCATTGATTTGTAAGCTTTTAACTCTTTGCCAGTAAATGGAGACGGGCCGTGGACAAGATACGTACAAAGATCCAAACAGGCAAAAGCAGGAAGGGAAGAACGGTCGCATTCTAACACATTCCGAAACATCGACTGCGGCATTAGATATGGATCGGCAATCCCCAGCTGCTTTATTTTACTCAGATATCCCGCCCTCAGCTCACCTGTCAGATGATTGACAACGGCTGACAATATTATAGTGTCATCGCTTTTGCCTTCGACACTCACATATTTTGCTTTCGCTGTCATTATCGGTCGTTTCTAAAGCCATGCTTAGTGAATCATGTGTGTGTGTGTGTGTGTGTGTGTGTGTGTGTGTGTGTGTGTGTGTGCGTGTGTGTGTTCTGGATCACGCTTGCTGTCCAAGATGGTGTATGAAGGTATTGGGGTCATGTGACTAGAAAACATCAATACCACTAGACCACCACTGACCCTCAATCTATCTATCTATCTATCTATCTATATATATATATATATATATATATATATATATATATATATATATATATATATATATATGGAGTTATGGTGACGCTAGTATTTTGTATTTGGGTGTTTCTATGAAACTGCTACCTTGGTGAAGGTGAAAATTAAAACAGATGTAGACAAATATTCACTCAAATATTCAAACGGGTATAACAGGCTACATACTGTGCACAGCCAGAATAACCAAAGATACTCACTGTGCTACTAGCAGCAATTAAACCAAAACAAAAATTCATAGTAACTGCCTCCTTGGAAAGGCTGAAAATTAAACAAAGATGTAGACTAATATTCACTCAATTATTTGCCAAATCACTCATTCCGTGTTAGGTTGTGGGGAGTCTTGGCCCTATTTCAGACAACACTGGTCGAAGGGCAGCTCTCCAGACCACCGCAGCGCCAAGACACACACACACACACAACCATTCACACTCACATTCACACTTGGAATTTGGACCAGATTACTCCACCACAGGAATTTCATCCTCGACCTCAACCTAATACCAATAAACAGGTGGTATGATGGCATAGTGCATAGCTTGTTCATTTTACAGCATGACGGTTCTGAGTTTAAATCTATTGTTTGGATGTTTCCGTTTAGAGTCTGCATGTTCTTGCTGTGTTTGCATGGGCTTCTTCCAACAGTCCAAAAGCATGCACAGTAGGCTAACTATCTGTTCCAAATAGACTGCAGGTGTGAGTGTGTGTAAATGATTGTGTGTTAGTTTTGAAATGCACTGGCAAGCTCTTCAGGGTGTGCCCTGCCCTCACTTCAGTGTCGAGTGAGGTAGGCCACAGCCTCCTCATGACATGAGTAGGACTAACAGGTTTTGGTGAGTGAGTGAGTGAGTGAGTGAGTGAGTGAGTACTAATAAACTTAACAGCATTCAGGTTCAATATACTAAAGAGCAGGAGCTGTGCTTTCATCCATTACTGATCCTTAATCGACACTGAAAACAATGGTAGACTCACAGTAATAAAACAGCCATCAGTTCCCGAGTTCACACATTCATCAGGGAAGGGCAGGGTTGTGCACAGGCCCACTTGATAGTGGAGACAGATTACTAGGGGATGGGCGGCGCCATAAAACAAAAAACCATGACAGCACATGTGCATACACTTTTACATACAAGACTGAAGGATCAAAACTGATGATGTAATGGAATACATTGCAGACGGGAAAGATGTGAAAATACCACCTGAGAAACCAGACACGTCGCTTTATCCTCCCAGTGATATCACACAGAATATGTACAATATAAACCAAATAAGCAGATTGATTGCAACGAACTAAATGCAGAAGCAATACGAACAGTAATTAACAGCTATTAAAACAACAACAACAACAGCAGCAGCAGCAACAACAACAACAGCAACAACAACAACAACAACAACAATAATAATAATAATAATAATAATAATAATAATAAAGAGACTCCTACCAGTAGTATAGTGCCAAATAATTATAAATAACAAAAATGAAAAAAAAAAAAAGATACCAAAACAGAAATGATGAAAAGCAAAGCCAGCTGTGGCCAGAGCTGCAATTGTAGTTCCCCAATCATGCTGCTAATTGCCAACTCAGGCTGGCAAACCCTGCTATGCATAATTAAAAAGATCAAGAGAAAATCAAGGCTCAGAAGAACCAAACGAGTATCATAACAGGCTACATACTGTTCACAGTCAGGATAACCAAAGATACCCACTGTGCTACTCGCATAAATTCAACCAAAAAAACAACAAAAAAATAATAATAATAAATAAAATAAAATGAAATAATTAAAAACCACTCTATTTTACTACACTTAACATGATAAAGAAAATATATTTAAAATATATTTCAAGAAAATGTATGAACATACCAGTAGTGTTCTGAGAAAAGATTTAGGAAGGAATACTTACAGTAAAAGCGTTTATAAAACCATAAATTACAAATTTAACTCAGCAGTGTGGAATATAATCAAATAAATGAAGAACCACTGGAAAAGGGTCTATTTCCGTAACAATGGTGGAGGTCAGGTATAAATGGGAGTACAGACGCTCCCAGACTTACGTTTTTTAATTGGTTCCAGACGGCCGAACGTAAGTTGAAAGTGAACGTAAGTTGTTACAGTGACGTAAACTGTTTTAAGCTTCATGTAAAGTGACTCGGTATAAATAAGTGACTTATTTGAAATTAATGTTGATATTATTTGATATATTTGATATTATTTTACAATGTTATGTTTATAATAATTGATTTTGGGTCACTTTACATGAAGCTTAAAACAGTCAATCAACTCTTACAATATGTGAGGTTACTTACACAAAAGAAAGAACTCTGCTTTGCTGGGATTCACATGGCAGACTGTGTTCTAAATGAGTTTAACGGCACCCTTATGCACTTGAAAGACCGGAAGTCTGTATAACCCACAGCACGTACACTACTTTTGCAAGTCATTACTTTCGGTATTGAGCACTTCACATATTGTGTATTCACTTTCAACTTACGTTCAACTTACGTATAATTGGTCCGGAACCAATTATAAATGTAAGTCGGGGAGCGTCTCTCTCTCTCTCTCTCTCTCTCTCTCTCTCTCTCTCTCTCTCTCTCTCTCTCTCTCTATATATATATATATATATATATATATATATATATATATATATATATATATATATATATATATATATATATATATATATATATATATATATATATATATATATATATATATATATATATATATATATACACTCAGTCTGTAGTTTGTAAACAATGTATGCAGCGTCATTGCATCATTACGTGAGCGTACTACGTAGGTATGTCTAAAGTCAAAATTTGAAGAAAAAAAAAAGTAAAATTGGAAAAAACATAAAACGGATGAACGTAAGTCGGGGCGTGTCTGTATATATACACTCAGTGTGTAGTTTGTAAACAATGAATGCAGTGTCATTGCGTCATTACGTCAGCATACTACATAGGCACATCTAAACTCAAAATTTGACTTTTTTGGGGAAAAAAAACCATAAAAGCGAAAAAAACATAAAACAGATGAACGTAAGTCAGGGAGCGTCTGTATATATATATATATATATATATATATATATATATATATATATATATATATATATATATATACTAGTCCTTCTCAAAAAATTAGCATATTGTGATAAAGTTCATTATTTTCTGTAATGTACTGATAAAAATTAAACTTTCATATATTTTAGATTCATTGCACACCAACTGAAATATTTCAGGTCTTTTATTGTTTCAATACTGATGATTTTGGCATACAGCTCATGAAAACCCAAAATTCATATCTCAAAAAATTAGCATATCATGAAAAGGTAGTGTAAACGAGCTATTAACCTAATCATCTGAATCAACCAATTAACTCTAAACACCTGCAAAAGATTCCTGAGGCTTTTAAAAACTCCCAGCCTGGTTCATTACTCAAAACCACAATCGTGGGTAAGACTGCCGACCTGACTGCTGTCCAGAAGGACATCATTGACACCCTCAAGCAAGAGGGTAAGACACAGAAAGAAATCTCTGAGCGAATAGGCTGTTCCCAGAGTGCTCTATCAAGCCACCTCAGTGGGACGTCTGTGGGAAGGAAATGGTGAAAGAAGGGCCGATTCCAGACCTTGGGGGACCTGTGGAAGCAGTGGACTGAGTCTGGAGTAGAAACATCCAGAGCCACTGTGCACAGGCGTGTGCAGGAAATGGGCTACAGGTGGCGCATTCCCCAGGTCAAGTCACTTTTGAACAGAAACAGCAGCAGAAGCGGCTGACCTGGGCTACAGAGAAGCAGCAGTGGACTGTTGCTCAGTGGTCCAAAGTACTTTTTTCGGATGAAAGCAAATTTTGCATGTCATTCGGAAATCAAGGTGCCAGAGTCTGGAGGAAGACTGGGGAGAAGGAAATGCCAAAATGCCTGAAGTCCAGTGTCAAGTACCCACAGTTAGTGATGGTCTGGGGTGCCATGTCAACTGCTGGTGTTGGTCCACTGTGTTTTATCAAGGGCGGGGTCAATGCAGCTAGCTATCAGCAGATTTTGGAGCACTTCATGCTTCCATCTGCTGAAAAGCTTTATGGAGATGAAGATTTGATTTTTCAGCACGACCTGGCACCTGCTCACAGTGCCAAAACCACTGCTAAATGGTTTACTGACCATGGTATTACTGTGCTCAATTGGCCTGCCAACTCTCCTGACCTGAAGCCCATAGAGAATCTGTGGGATATTGTGAAGAGAAAGTTGAGACACCAGACCCAACACTGTGGATGAGCTTAAGGCCACTATCGAAGCATCCTGGGCCTCCGTAACACCTCAGCAGTGCCACAGGCTGATCGCCTCCATGCCACGCCGCATTGAAGCAGCCATTTCTGCAAAAGGATTCCCCACCAAGTATTGAGTGCAGAACTGAACATAATTATTTGAAGGTTGACTTTTTTTGTATTAAAAACACTTTTTTTATTGGTCGAATGAAATATGCTAATTTTTTGAGATAGGAATTTTTGGTTTTTCTTTACTTTTTTGCTAAAATTATCAATATTAAAACAATAAAAGGCTTGAACTACTTCGGTTGTGTGTAATGAATCTAAAATAAATGAAAGTCTAATGTTTATCAGTACATTATAGAAAATAATGAACTTTATCACAATATGCTAATTTTTTGAGAAGGACTAGTATATATTACCCTTGTGTTAAGACGTCGTCTCTGTGATGTTTGTGTTTACACTGTTTTGCGGACTTTTGTAACCCTGAGCAAATCTGGTTGGTCAAAAGTGTAAGCCTACTAGCATGGGTACAAGTCTCATACACAGAGATGAATTGACTATCTGCTCAGATCGGCACAATCTAATGCAGACTCAGTTAAGCAAAAAGAGTTGTACAGTAATATGAATGAAAACCTGAATCCACAAATTACAGAACAATTACAGATATTTATTATCTTTTCTGTGTACACTTTTCCTTTCATTCTTGCCGATACCCTCCTATCACACATCACACCGGACACTTTTCTCCAACCATTCCAACCTGCCTGCACACGCTTCTTCACCTCTTTTCCACACTCTCCATTGCTCTGGATTGTTGAGCCTAAGTACTTAAAATCCTCCACCTTCCTTATCCCTGTAACTTCACCGTTCCTCTTGGGTCCTTGTTCACACACACACGTTTTATTTATTTTTATATATATATATATATATATATATATATATATATAAATATATATATATATATATATATATATATATATATATATATATATATATATATATATATATATATATATATGAAAAATGCTCTTTGTTATTTTCACACTGACGGCCTCAAGGTCCTCTAGGTTGTGTCCAGTATCTGCTACTCGTGGTGCTCCTGTACCACAGAAAATTTTAAATTGAAACATCAACTTACAAAGACAACTGAGAAAGATTGAACACAAATATCTAGAAAAAAATCATATTCTGCTTATTATAAGCTGTAAGTATTGAAACATGCAGCCAAAAACAGTAACTGAGCAGCAGACAGAAAGTTTGGCGTGAGAGAGAAACTTGTGATTTTCCTGGAGAAAAGCTGAGATACTTTAACTGCAATGAAGAAAGCAAGAAAGATAATTGCTGACTAAAGGCTTGATGACCACAGCAAAGCTTGTCAACAGTGCAGTTAATTCTCCACGCCCAGGTAGTTGCCAAGGTGATGAATATAAATGACTTTACCGAAGACCTTGTTGGTGTTACCGCTTCATGCAACGCAACCACCTCTCTATCAGAGCGCGGACAGCAGCGGCCAAAAAACTGCCAACAGACTTCTGAGCCAAGGTCGACAGTTCTCTGCGTTTCTTAAAAAGCAAGTAATTGAGCACAACATGACCACGAATCATATTATAAACATGGATGAGGTCTCCCTCAGGTTTGACATCCCATGGGCAGAAGTATTGCAGAGAAAGAGCAAAAGAGTGTGAATATAGTGACGACTAGTCATGAGAAAATCACATTTCACAGTGGCGCTGGTATGGGGTGGAGATTGATCAAAATTGCCACCAGTGGTCATTTTTTAAACGGTAAACCGTGCCAAAAAGCCAATTCCCCTCATTTGTCATGGCCGTGAATGTTAAATTGTGAAAGGATCAAGAAATTATGAACTTTTGGCTTACAGAGTGCTACACTAGCTTCCCAATGGAGGCTTTAGAACACAAAACCCTGCTTGGTGTGGACAGTCTGCGAGCGCACATCATAGCACAGTTCAAAAATAAATTAAAGGTTTTCAACTCCATCCCCGCCATCATCCCTGGAGATTAACCAAAGTACTCCAGCCGCTTGACATTTCAGTGAACTGGAGTTTAAGGCATTTTTGTGTCACCTGTGGGAGCAGTAGATGATGGACGGAGAACACAGTTTAACTGCAACCAGGGGATACACCATGTAACTTTCCTGGAAATCAATGGATGGATTGACAAAGCACGGACTTCATTGACAAATCAAAACCGTCCGGTTTTTCAGCACTCCAGCACTCGTGGTGTGCGACAATGTAACTAGTTTTCATGGAATGTTTTGAGTTGTTCTTTTGTTTTGTGTTTGTTTAGAGTTGTTGTTGTTGTTGTTGTTTTGTTTGTTTTTTTGCTTGTTTGTTTGTTTGTTTTTGCATAATTTGCCTTGTTTTTGTAGCATTTTCCTTAATTTCATTTTTAATTCGATGAATATTAAAAAAAAAAAAAATGCGATCCACTGAAGCTGCATGAATTGAAATGCGAAGTAGCGAGGGATCCCTGTACTTTACAATAGCTATTACTTTTACATAAACATGAACTTTTCAATAGATTTAATGCTGGGATCTAATTAGTCAATTAAAAGTTTAACTTTGTCTTCAAGTCTGCCAGAGCATGCATGTGTGAAAGTCGTGTGTGTTTGCTAAACAGGTCCCACTTTAGTACAAGTTCCGTAAGTTCTCATGGAACGTTCCTGTCTCAGTAAATGTAATTACTATCTTACTATTACTTTACTACAGTACAATCTCTGTAAGCTTTGAACTCTCTTTGTAATGACAACATGAACAATATATAACTCATGTAGAAGGTAATAACGTACCAGGACCAAGCGCACACTCATGAACTGCATCTCTCAGACAAAAGGTATTAAAAGATAAAGTGGTTCTGAAAATGAAGTGCAAAGCACTTCGTCATATTATACGTTAAACAGTGGCACTACTGGCAGGTTAATATTTAATTAATTTGGTGAATCAAAACTTCAATTTGTAAATGTAAAAAAAAAAAAAAAAAAGTATATCTCAGATGTACACATAATGATTTCATGTGGCTCATATCTTGCAGATTCAATGAAGTGAGAGCACAGTTAACACTTTTTATCCCTACCTTTGCCTCACCTTCTGCCATACAGCTGTTCTTTGTCTTGCAGAAAAAAATATATATAATCGGTATAAAAGCCAGATTTTATCAATTTTACACTGACAATTGTAGTTTACAGCCAGGAGTTTTAATGCAGAAATATTTTGGTAGAAGTTTTTTATTTAAGTTACATTATATTTCAGTTGCTTAAAAAAAGAGCTTCTCCAGTCTACTCCTGAAAAACAAACAAACAAATAAATCAATCAAACAGCCAGGCATGAAGTCGAGTGCTTGTGTGCTACCAAAAATAATCTGCACACCTGTATAAGGTGGCTTTGAGTATATATATATATTATTTATATATTATACTTTTTTTATATATATATTTCCAAACCACGTACATTCTCTGAGCAGTTGCATCTGAACTCCAGTTTGGAATGTGTTTGTATGGTAAAGCTTTACATTTCTCTTTACCAAAACTCAGAGACCCAAACATGCTCCAGCATGACAGTGTCCTTGTGCACAATGTGGACTTTAAAAACAGGTTTGCCAAGGATAATGTGGAACAACTAATTAATACCCGATTGCTTTTACTTGTTGCTCTTGTAACACAGGTATTATAATCCCTATAGCTCCATTCTATATCATATAGGCCCACAAGAACTTTTTTTAAATATGATTAACATATATTCCTTGCATCAACCATTACCACAAGCACACACACACACACACACACACACACACACACACACACACACACACACACACGCACACACACACAAAAAAACAAAAAAACAAACAAACAAACAAAAAAAAATCATCATCCTTCCACAAGCTGGCAGCCATCTATTTCAAGTAAACAAATAGTCATTTATCACTCAAGAAAAATTGCACGTCAGCTTGCTGCTGTTAATGATTCTAAAATACAGGGAAAAGGACGCATGTTTAAACGAATCAGTTTGCCGTGCAGATTTCATGGTTGCCCTTTTAGCATAGATGTTCTATGATTATTCGGCCCTCAATCACCTTTAAATGAAGTGATGTGGAGCTCAGTGAAAATGAGTGTGACTCCCTCTATCACTCCATTGGGACTCAATAGACAGTACTATTAACTTTTTGAGAGTTCATGTGAGTTCATATGGGGTTATATTTTACGGTTAGCTCTACTTGCTGTGGGATGTACCATGTAATGGACAGCCCACTTAACAATGCTCTACCAGGGGATAGATAGATTTGGCTCTGGGATCCAGTGTGTGCTTTGTACACAGTATATTCAGATATCCACCTGGAAATGTTTCGGCCCCACCCCTGCAGCTGTTCATCAGCAGGCATCCCCCTGATTATTTTCTATGAGATGCTTGTATTACTATAGATAGATAGATAGGTAGATGGATGGATGGATGGATAAATAGATAATAGAGTGTAACAGTTTCAGCAATGTGTTTAAATTCTGTTTTTGGTGGTCCAGTTTGTGCAGTCATGTCCTTAACACAAAGTTATTTTGCTATTGAGGAATGTCAGAAGCTCAAACAGAACAATTCTACAGACAGTAAATTCGCTTCATGAACGTAATTATTGTGGGATGTTTAAGGGTTCTTTCTCAGCTCTGAATGCTTTTGAAATGCCTTTGATAGAGTAGCTTGCATATTAATTAGCCTGACAAGTGACAAGTTAATTTGCTTAAACACACAAGTTATTCAATTAACATGCCTGTCTATTTTTGTTCAGAATGACTGAAGGAAACTTCAATGCACAGGGAACATAAATATAAGAGGTTAAAGAGGATTCCAACAAATACTTTGCTGATTTAAATACCAGTATGGTGAAAAGTAAATAAAATTAAGATGTAGGTCACTTTATAAAAAATGGTTTCTTGATTTTTTTTTTTCTTTTTTCTTTGGCAAGCAGTTCTGTAATGTCTCAAATGTGGGAAACTTTCTCATGGAGATGTCACTCCATGCCAGAGCAATGCGAGTATTCCATCGAAGACAAACTCAGTCAGTCATCCATGGTCTGATACCATCTGCTTCATGCCAGTGTATCACGCTGGCTCTCACTGAATTAACACACCACTCATTACCTGAGAGCTGACTTGCCACTATCACTCATCAGCTTGCAACCTTTATTTTCATGTAAAAGAACTATTGCTGACTTTCATCAAGAGTATGCTGCGCAGCCGTCAGCATGGTTCTGCCATGAGATGGCCTGGCGTGGTGTACATGGTGTACTCCGCCCTCATCCAGAGTCGGCTGAGATGAGCGCCAACCCTGATCTTAATTAGGATTATGCGGTTCAGAAAATAAATGATTGAATGAACAAATGTGTGTGTGCCTGTGTGTGCTGGGGGTGGAGATAGTCACACATAACATTCTGATAGGAATTTTATATTCTGACCATATTATCTCAATAACACAATGTAGTTCAGGCTTCAACCCCACCTTCCTCCACCTTCCTCTCAATCAACCCATTTTAATTCAATCCCGCTCGACACAGGAATATGCATAGTGTGCGCGCGCGTGCGCGCGCGTGTGTGTGTGTGTGTGTGTGTGTGTGTGTGTGTGTGTGTGTGTGTGTTTGTGTGTAAAGGGGGGAGATAGCTTATTAATATGAGCTATCAATAATAATAATAATAAGAGGAATATGGATACATTTTATTTGTAAACTAGTTTTCAGGGTGCTTGAAGATGTTTTACAAAAATTAAAAGAAAATGAATAAATAAATTTCTGATTCATATTATTTACCAAACTGCTTGATTCTACTATGGTCATCTGGAGGCTATTGCCTATCTCACCCGATACTAGGTGAAGGAGAGGTACACCATGAACACCTTAGCAGACCATCGCAGGAGAACGCCCACACAGCCGTCCACATTCATACTCACACCCAGAGTCAATTTGAATCAGCCAGTGGGTCTACTGTGCATGTCTTTGTAGTGTAGGGGGAAGGGGGAGTACCCAGACGAAACTCCTGCAAGCACAGGAAGAACATGCAACCTCCACACAACAATACCTTTGGGGAACCTTACTCAAACCCAAGACCTTCTTCCTGTGCAGCAGATGTACAAACCCCTCATGGAAAATAATCAGGATGATGCATGCTGATCATTCTAGGCGCAGCTGCAGGAGTGGGGCCTGAACAATTCCAGGTGTATGTCTGTGTTTACTGTGTACATAGCATATGTTGGAGACCAGACTCAAGCTCAATAAATGGCCCTGAAAAGGAGTACTGACAATATTAAAATCAAATCTCAAGGCAATCCGTCACCTTAACCTTGCACAAGTGCTGAACACATCAAACCATGCCTTAATCATTCACAGCACACACTCACCAGAGCAAACGCACCAGCACAAACTTCCATATGTCATAAGTGAGACTGGATTTTTTTTCCCTTCTTTGTCCAGAGTCTGTCATTTACAGTAATGTGTGTATATATATATATATATATATATATATATATATATATATATATATATATATATATATATATATATATATATATAAATATATATATATATATATATATATAGTGTAATCTCTCTATCATTTTCTTTCCCCTGATATTAAACGTGCGAATCACATGATCACAACTATGTACAACATAAAACTATAATAATGGACTGCAAGGACCACCTTCCTTTATTTGGGGATAAATTTGAACTGATTTCAATCGTCAATGAAGATGAATCATTAGAGGAGCCGGGTTTCATTTATGATTTCTCTTCACTGAATCGACACTATCCAAGTCTGTCCCAGGATAACAGTACTCCATTGTAAAAAAAAAAAACAAGTTTTTTAAAGACACATTTCCTGTCGAAGACGTCGAAGAAGGAGAGGCGGGAGGCGTGTCCGTAGGCAGAGAGAGAAGAGGAAAGGCATGAGTCTAGGACTGAGAGTAGGGACTTTGAATGTTGGAACTATGACAGGAAAAGGTAGAGAGCTGGCTGACATGATGCAGAGGAGGAAGGTGGACATACTGTTTGTTCAAGAGACCAGGTGGAAAGGTAGCAAGGCGAGAAGCATAGGAGCAGGGTTTAAGCTGTTTTTTAATGGTGTGGATGGGAAGTGAAATTGAGTAGGAGTCATCTTGAAGGAGGAGTTTGTCAGGAATGTCCTAGAAGTGAAAAGAGTGTCAGACAGAGTGATGAGTCTCAAGTTAGAAATTGAAGGTGTGATGTTCAATGTTGTTAGTGCTTATGCCCCACAGGCAGGTTGTGAACTAGAAGAGAAGGAGAGATTCTGGAGTGAGTTAGATGAAGTGATGCAGAGTACCCCCAAAGATGTAAGAGTAGTCATTGGGGCAGACTTCAATGGACATGTTGGTGCAGGAAACAGAGGGGACGAGGAAGTGATGGGCAGGTTTGGTATCCAGGACAGGAACACAGAAGGACAGATGTTGGTAGATTGTGCAAAAAGGATGAAAATGGTGGTGGTAAATACTTTCTTCCAGAAGAGAGAGGAGTAAAGAGTGACTTATAAAAGTGGAGGTAGGAGCACACAGGTAGACTACATCTTGTGCAGGCGATGTAATTTGAAGGAAGTCAGTGACTGCAAAGTAGTAGTGGGCGAGAGTGTTGCCAAACAGCATAGGATGGTGGTGTGCAGGATGACGCTGATGGTGAGGAAGGTGAAGAAGGCAAAGGCAGAGCAGAAGACAAAGTAGTGGAAGCTGAAAAAGGAGGAGTGCTGTGTTGTCTTCAAGGAGGAGTTGAAACAGGCTTTGGGTGGTCAGGAAGTGCTTCCAGATGACTGGACAACAACAGCTAATGTGATCAGGGAGACAGGTAGGAGAATACTTGGTGTGTCATCTGGAAGGAGAGAAGATAAGAAGACTTGGTGGTGGAATGAGGAAGTGCAGGAGTGTGTAGAAAAGAAGAGGTTAGCTAAGAAGAAGTGGGACATAGAGAGGACCGAAGAGAGTAAACAGGAGTACAGGGATACACAGCGTAAGGTGAAGGTAGCGGTGTCAAAGGCCAAACAGGGCGTATGATGACTTGTATGCTCGGTTGGAAATTAAAGAGGGAGAAAAGGATTTATACAGGTTGGCCCAGCAGAGAAATAGAGATGGGAAGGATGTGCAGCAAGTTAGAGTGATTAAGGACAGAGAGGGACATGTATTGACTGATGACAGAAGTGTGCTGGGAAGATGGAAAGAGTACTTTGAAGAGCTGATGAATGAGGAAAATGAGAGAGAAAAAAGAGGAGAAGAGGTGACTGTTAAGGACCAGGAAGTAGCAAAGATCAGTAAGGGTGAAGTGAGGAGGGCGTTGAAGAGGATGAAGAATGGAAAGGCAGTTGGCCCTGATGACATACCGGTGGAGGTATGGACGTGTCTCGGAGAGGAAGCAGTAGATTTCCTGACAAGAACATTCAACAAGGTCTTAGAGAGTGAGAGGATGCCAGAGGAATGGAGGAGAAGTGTGCTGGTGCCCATTTTTAAGAACAAGGGAGATGTGTAGAATTGTGGCAACTACAGAGGGATGAAGTTGATGAGCCATACGATGATGTTATGGGAAAGAATAGTGGAAGCAAGACTAAGGGCAGAGGTCAGCATTTGTGAACAACAGTTTGGTTTAATGCCAAGAAAGAGCACCACAGATGCAGTGTTTGTCTTGAGGATGTTACTAGAGAAATAGAGAGAAGGTCAGAAGGAGCTCCATTGTGCCTTTGTGGATCTGGAGAAAGCATATGACAGGGTGCCGAGAGAGGAACTGTGGTATTGCCTGAGAAAGTCTGGAGTGGCAGAGAAGTATGTTAGAGTAGTGCAGGACATGTATGAGAGATGTAAGACAGTGGTGAGGTGTGCTGTCAGTGTGACAGAAGAGTTCAAGGTGGAGGTAGGATTGCATCAAGGGTCAGCTCCGAGCCCCTTCTTGTTTGCTATGGTGATGGACAGGCTGACAGACGAGGTTAGACAAGAATCTCCATGGACTATGATGTTTGCAGATGACATTGTGATCTGCATTGAGAGCAGGAGAGCAGAGAACAAGTGCAGGAAAACCTAGAGAGGAGGAGGTATGCCCTGGAAAGGAGGGGAATGAAGGTTAGCCTCATTAAGACAGAATACATGTGTATGAATGCCAAGGACCCAACAGGAATGGTAAGGATACAAGGAGCAGAGATAAGGCAAGTGGAGGATTTTAAGTACTTAGGCTCAACAATCCAGAGCAATGGAGGTGAAGAAGAGTGTGCGGGCAGGTTGGAATGGTTGGAGAAAAGTGTCCGGTGTGATGTGTGATAGGAAGGTATCGGCAAGAATGAAAGGAAAAGTGTACAAGACGGTGTTGACGCCAGCGATGTTGTATGGTTTAGAAACAGTGGCCCTGGGGAAAAGACAGGTAGGTAGCAGAGATGAAAATGTTGAGGTTCTCTTTGGGAGTAACGAGGATGGATAGGATCAGGAATGAGCACATCAGAGGGACAGCACATGTAAGACATTTTGGAGACAAAGTCAGGGATGCTAGATTGAGATGGTTTGCACATGTACAGAGGAGGGATAGTGAGTATATTGGTAGTAGGATGTTGAGGTTGGAACTACCAGGCAGAAGGCCTAGAGGAAGACCAAAGAGACGATTAATGGATGTGGTTAAGGAGGACATGAAGGCAGTTGGTGTAAGAGAAAAAGTTGCAGAGGATAGGGTGAGATGGAGGCAGATGATTTGCTGTGGCGACCCCTGAAGGGAACAGCCGAAAGGACAAGAAGAAGATTTCCTAAAATTTGGAATGAAAGAACCTTACTTGGACTTCATGAACACCTTTAGGACAAACTGGAACACTGAATATGTACCGGGCCTCCTGGTCCAATATCAGTGCTTGATCACACTAATGCTTATGTACAGTAGGCCCTCGATATTCGCAGGGGTTCGGTTCCGGCCCCTCCCGCGAATGAAGATAATGGACTAACAGTAAGCCCAGGCAGGATGAAGGCCGTGTAGCCGGCTGGCTGGTGCAATCGCCTTGTCGGGTATCCTCTCCTCGAGCCATGTTTCACAGAAACACAGCATGGAGCAGTCCTGTAGATCCCTCTCCACTGCAATCTGAGCATGAAGCTCATCCATTTTGTTTTGCAGGGATCAAACATTTTCAAGCAGTATGACCAGAAGTGCTAACCTTCCGCTTCTAACCAAGCGCCGGAGACGCTGAGAACTCCCCCTGCGCTTCTTGTTTGCCGGGGTGCGGCTAGCATTGAGCTACCATGGCATATTAGCTCAGAATAGCATATTAGCCTACAGCTCATACAGGCATAGACGAGCATCGTGCAAAACATGAACAAACAAAACAACAAATAAAACAAATTAAAACAAACAAAGAAACAATTTGACTCTGAGAACTCCGCTACGTCGCCCTCTAGGCAGCGCCATCTTGGAGACGTCACTCCAAGACGTCACTCCAAGTTCAGTGTAAAAGGACATGAAGCGTAATAAAGTTCATCCTTTTGGTATTTTTTAATAAACATGATACAAAACATAAAATCTCATGCACAAACATTCTAAAAATTAACTTAAGTACTGTACTGGAATAATAATTGAAAAAAGACTTTAATACAACAGTTCAGAGGAAACTGTCGTTTCTTCAAGAGAAAGTATTATTTCTTCAGAAGAGACATCCAGTGTTTTCTAGCCAGAGAAGACGCACAACACACATGAGTGGCATCATAGAGCTTAAGTGGTAATTAAAACACACAAAATAAAGAGGTTCATTGACAACTTGTGCGCGAATGAGGAAAAAGGGGTGTTACATCATCTCAACCAATCAGCAAGAAGGAGGACAGCCATTGGCTGAATTTGAATGATGTATCAGTTGCTTGGCAGCAAATACTCAAATCGTGAGTGCAAAACCGCAAATATTCAAGGGCCTACTGTACCCGAATGAGCACAAATCACATCCTTCTCCAAAAACCAGAAATCTTTACCACGAGTAAACTATGATAACCTTGTGGAGAGTGGGGCTTGAACCCCTGGATCAGTGATCCAGCACCTTCACCAACACTGCCCTGTTTGAAAATGTGGGATTAAACTGGTAAAGACTGAGGTTTAAGGCAATACTTTTTTTTTTCCCAAATACAGAGCATGAGAAAAAAAAAAAAAATATATATATATATATATATATATATGTATATATTCGATACGGATTCACGTGCACTACATTCAACTACGCTACCGAACATGCTCTGTTGTCCTGCTTGACTTGAGTGTTCTCTGATTGGCTATGAATCCAGCAAGCTGATTGGTCGAGATTACATTTCCCAGCATCCAACACATGGGGCTTCCTGTCTTTGTGTTCGAGCCGCATTGTTAGTTTATCTACGCTCCATATCAGCAGTTCTCCAGCCAAACGCCTAAGTTTTTCTCTCTCTGTGCTTGTAAGTACTGTTGTATACAGTATTACACGAAGGCCATGACAATGGCCCCAATACGCCAAGGAAGTGGTCTGTGCTAGTTGGCGGTGTTTAACTCTCTCTCTCTCTCTCTCTCTCTCTCTCTCTCTCCATACACTGGCAAGGCTGTTACCCACAGGCGAAATCCAGAGAGTCCACCTGAATTCACTCAGCCATCAGCGTGCTAGAGGAGCTCCGTGCTTGACACTCTCCCAGTGATTTTGGCTTTTAAATATTTGGTTTCCCTCGCCACTACGGTGAACATGATTTTTCCCACACCCGAGTGCTTCCCCTGAGCTCAATAAAAGTCTTTGTTTCATCGTACTTGGTCTCCTGAATTTTGGAGAGCTGATGACTGAGTCAATTCAGGTGCACTGTTTGAATTTTGCCTGCGGGTAACAGCCACACCCCTCACAAGTATATGTGTTAAACACCGCCAACTAGCACAGACCATAACAGTAACAGCGCAATAAGGCCGTTGTGAAAATGGAAAATGCCTTATTGTTGTGCATTACGGACTGCCATAAAAATAATGTGAGTTTGGACACTAACATGATATGCACTACTGTAAAGCTCTGGAGGCGCTGACGAGCCCCAATCAAGCGAAAGTGTCGCCACTGATTCTCAAGGCTGTTTGGCTTTTTACACCCGAGCCAACACACTAACACACACACACACACACACACACACACACACACACACACACTCGCACACACACACACACACACACACACACACACACACACACACACACACACACACACGCACGCACAAGCATGCACACACACTCACACGCACAAACACACACACACACATACACATACGCACACACACACGCACACACACACACACACTCACACACACACACACACACACACACACACACACAGTCAGTCCATTTCATTTCAGAACTTCATTTTCCAGCACATGCGTATGTTGCTTCTCATTGTGCTGATCAAACTATAAACCAAATTCTAAAATATTCTGAACTTTTCTGCAATTTTATGCAACTTTAAGGGTATTCTACGAAACATGATTATATTTACTTGTACCTACCTACTTATCTATCTATCTATCTATCTATCTATCTATCTATCTATCTATCTATCTATCTATCTATCTATAGTAATGTATAATATATCTATCTATATAATACCTATTTATTTCTCTGTATGTATGTCTGTCTGTCTACCTGTCTGTCTGTATGTCTGTCTATCTATTGCTTGTGACACCAGCTTCTAATAGAAAATAATAAGTGAGCTGTGTGGTGATGACCAGCTGTAGGGGTGGGGCCGAAACATTTCAAGGTGGATGTCTGAATGTTCTGTGTACAAAGCAAATAATGGGACCCAGAGCCAATCAATTTATAAAAGATTATATGATTTGGAACTTATAGAACATGATGTCAACAAAGAAAAGACAAAATAATTGGTAATGTAATGAAAATATCAAAACAGTCCGTAATACCGTCTTATCCATGTGTTCTTCCACACCTTTTGTTGGCCATCGGCGGGGCATGCTGCACTACAGGGCAATGTGTTTTCACTCACCCATTTACTGAACCGCTTAATCCTAGTATGATGGTGGGGAGGCCTACGTCAGCCGACACTGGATACACCCAGCTCACAAGGGCATTGGCAGTGTCTTCACAGGAGTGAATGAGTCTCAAGGCTGATAACAGTGTGTGATGGTTGAACTTGAACTATAGGACCCGACAAAAGGTATCAGTAAAGAATCTACTGATCAGTTTTAGACTGTCAGATGAGTTCTGATATCACATATTGCTGATCTCAGAGGTGCAGTGCGACTGTACAAATATAGGTGCTTGACAACTCTTATATTAATGCCAACACTAAGTTTTATAAAGTGCACTAGGAAACAAACTTTCTTGCTAGCTAGCCATTAATGCTTGTTTAGTTTAAGGCTTTGAGGATTATTACACATCGTGCTCTTGATCATTGTTCTCACTGCGTTATGTGGCAAAGACACGGTGGATGCCACTGGTGGAGATCCACTGAGCCTGAGGTGAATAATTGGTTTAGTATATACTACATGGAATTAAAAGAAGAAAGACACTAAAGCAAGAATATCCGATTGGCCTAATGTTCATGCCTTTGCACTGTGTGAGGAAACCCATGGACACACGGGGAGAGCATGCAAACGCCACACAGAAACGGGCCCTACTCCCTGTGAAATGGATATGCTTACCACTACGCCACCAGCCTGAGATTACACACCCAGCCATGTTTTACTGCTGTTAAAATTATAGTTTCTGTCTGATATGCATGTAGACCTTTGACTGACGAAAATTTCGAAAGCCCCCCGACAGCAACAACAAAAATAAGCTTTCACACTGAGACCACGAAAATCTTTTAGAAGAAAAACTCTTGATGTCGAGTCATAAATCTAGTGAAGTGTGTCACAGATTCATGCGAGGAGTGAATGCTGTCTCAGACTGAATAAAGAAGTAGGAATTAAAGGTGCATGGATTTAAACACGAGTGTTAATAGAACTGGCAGTGAACTGTAGTGAACCTGTTTTATTTTTGGTTTGTGATCTCCACACAGACCCCACCCCCCACCCCCTTCGTCAAACATAACAAGGTTTTGGTGTCCATGTCAGCACTCAGTCAGATCAATGTCATTGACCGACAGAGACTTCAGCTTGAGCGGCTACCGTGGCTTGGCACATTTATCATGCAGTGACAGATCCTATTAACACACTTTAAAAGGTCAATCAAATCAAAAATGTGTTGATATATTTTCTCCTAGCTTTTCAAAGGAAGGATATTCAATCCGATATGCTGTAGATAGAATGTTATTAATTATGTATGCTAATCTGAAGGCATTTGTCTTCTGTAAGGTGAAAAGGAAGTTACAGTGAAACATATACATAGGAATTCCAGCAATCTAATGAGCAACACTGATGTATCTTTCACACCTGATACCCTATGACTGAAACAGGTGCGATAAAGGTTTTCTTACTATGATCTGATCTATTGTTTATTCATTAGTCTGGATATTAGTAATTGTTTAGAATTAATACAACGGCATGTTATAGACAGACATTGGCGAATATGCCCGAGTTATCCTTGAGACTAATCATAATGTATGCAATTAATTGCAACTATCATAAAATCATATTTTATTCACACTAAAACACAGAAATCACATCAAACTTTGAAAACGAGACTTTTTTGAAATAGGAAACTTTGGATTTGAAGGACATTGCTGAACGCATGTCAAAAATGTTTTGGTTTGTGTGTCTGGGCTGCATCTGCTAAATAAATGCATATTTTATATTATATATATATATATATATATATATATATATATATATATATATATATATATATATATATATATATATATATATATATATTCCAAGGCCCCCAATACTACCCTTTAAAAATTATAAGAGCATACATTTTAAGGTACTTACGTCGTGTTGGCCATTCTTAGCAGAGTTATAATCTTGCAAATGTTTATGCAAGGCTGAAACCCTGAGTCAAAAATAAAGTTGCAATGAGCACACTCGAAAAACTCCATGAAACTGCTCAATGGAGATGCGTCATCCCTCCTAGCCAATGGGAGGCCAGCCGAGCGGGATGTTGGGAGATAGCCAATGGGAGGGAGCTGCGTCACCCCTCCTCACTAATGGGAGGCCAGCGGGTGTTGGGAGATATCCAGTGGGAGGCCAGTGGGGCAAATAAATTAAATTCAAGCAAAATAATTTCAAATAGATACATTTTAATCAAGTTCACTCATCAAATATCAAATACAGTATCAAATATAACCTTTAAGCTTCTCTATGATGCAATCTTTCGCTTGTAAATGGTTCCGATGGTCAACGGAGCCATTTGGAAGAAATGTGCAACACTCAGATGTTTTTCACCAGCATCCATCAATTTTCTTGATAATAGCCGTCTTTGTTTTTAACGAGATGGCTTGCTGCTTTTTCTGATTACCACTATCACTAGTAGGCTTATGCTTCTGACAAACCTTATTTGCTTCGGGTTACAAAAGTCTGCAAAACAATGTAAATACAAAGGTCACAGAGACGACGTGTTAACACAAGGGTAACACGCAGTGAACTAGGAACTGGGAAGAAACAGGGCACGTTCAGTCTCTCGTTTGTAAACAATGGATGCAGCATCATGCGGAAGTAGCATATTACGTCAGTGTACTACATAGGTACGTCTTGTACTACAGAGGGCATGCTAAACTCAAAATTTGCCGAAAAATAAAATCGAAAAATACGTAAAACAAATTAACCTATAGCAGGGAGTGTCTGTATGTATATACGACCCAATTTCAAACTTAAATAAATGTTTACTTGTGTGAGTTTATTTGTGAAGCCATATTTCAAAGTCTATAATATGTGCCTGAGAGATAAGATTATATCAAAATCTGGACATACAGTGAACACTCAATTTTGTGACAAGAGAAAGACCTCATTATTTTCATGTCCCGATGAGCCGCTGCTAAGGTCGCCACAAGACTAATATAACCACCTGATTCAAAGCACAGTTGCATGCATATAGCAAGGTTGGTAAATAAGAGCCAGAAGTAAAACAGGATCAATGATATCCATAACTTTTCCTGTCCATGTTACACGGTGTATCTTGTGCACTCACCAATTACTGATGGATTCGCATTTATCAACTTTAGATAATAAAGAACAGTTGAACATGTCAAGTACCATCAATCAGCACAGTGTAAATAATTACACAGTTATTATCTAAAGCTATTATTAGTGAACAGAAGGCTGTTCATTCTGCCAATGTTACTGACTGACTTTTTGAGTTGCCCTACTGATCATTTAATGCTGCTGCATCTAGAAGGAATATTATCCTACATCTATCAGGATTTAATGTACATTGGCATCATACATTAAATATGGGATGAACAATTTTATTTTAGAACACATGAGCCCGCACACATATTTATGCAATAAGAACACACACACACACACACACACACACACACACACACACACACACACACACACACACACACACACACATTCTAAATCTGCATCTACAAATTTCAAAATAAAGTTTATCAATGTAAAATTAACTTCTATCTCATCAAAATATCTCATCTACTGTAAATAATATCACATCAAAGGATTATGAGAATTTGCAGAAATTTCTGTGTGCAAGAAGCAAGGAGCAAGGCGCAAGGTTGAAAATCAATATTTGACGCTCATGATCTTCAGTCCCTCAGGGTGCAGTGCATTAAAAACAGGCCTGGATTTGGACAAGCTATTGATTGTTTCACAAAAGGGCACATTTGGGCAAAAACAAACAGATGTCAATCGCATGTTCTAATATTTATGAACACTTAAAAATATGTTAAATCAAAGAGAAGAGGAAAGGCATGAGTCTAGGACTGAGAGTAGGGAATTTGAATGTTGGAACTATGCAAAGAAAAGGTAGAGAGCAGGCTGACATGATGCAGAGGAGGAAGGTGGACATACTGTGTGTTGAGGAGACCAAATGGAAAGGTATCAAAGCTAAAAGCTTAGGAGCAGGGTTGAAGCTATTTTATCATGGTGTGGATGGGAAGAGAAATGGAGTAGGAGTCATCTTGAAGGAGGAGTTTGTCAGGAATGTTCTAAAAGTGAAAAGAGTGTCAGACAGAGTGATGAGTCTCAAGTTAGAAATTGCAGGTGTGATGTTCAACATTGTTAGTGCTTATACCCCACAGGCAGGATATGAGCTAGAAGAGAAGGAGAGATTCTGGAGTGACTTAGATGAAGTGATGCAGAGTACCCCCAGAGGTGAAAGAGTGGTTTGTGGGGCAGACGTCAATGGACATGTTGGTGCAGGCAACAGAGGGGACGAGGAAGTGATGGGCAGGTTTGGTATCCAGGACAGGAACGCAGAAGGACAGATGTTGATAGATTTTGCAAAAAGGATGGAAATGGCTGTGGTGAATACTTTCTTCCAGAAGAAACAGGAGCATAGGGTGACTTATAAAAGCGGAGGTAGGAGCACACAGGTAGACTACATCTTGTGTAGGCGATGTAATTTGAAGGAAGTCAGTGACTGCAAAGTAGTAGTGTGTGAGAGTGTTGCCAAACAGCATAGGATGGTGGTGTGCAAGATGATGCTGATAGTGAGGAAGGTGAAGAAGGCAAAGGCAGAGCAGAAGACAAAGTGGTGGAAGTTGAAAAAGGAAGAGTGTTGTGTTGTCTTCAAAGAGGAGTTGAAACAGGCTATGGGTGTCCAGGAAGTGCTTCCAAATGACTGGACAACCACAGCAAATGTGATCAGGGACACAGGTAGGAGAGTACTTGGTGTGTCCTCTGGAAGGAAAGTCGATAAGGAGACCTGGTGGTGGAATGAGAAAGTGCAGGAGTGTGGACAAAGGAAGAGGTTAGCTAACAAAAAGTGGGACATAGAGAGGACTGAAGAGAGTAAACAGGAGTATAGGGAGACACAGCGTAAGGCGAAAGTAGCAGTGGCTAAGGCCAAACAGAGGGCGTATGATGACTTGCATGATAGGTTGGACAGTAAAGAGGGAGAAAATGATCTATACAGGTTGGCACAGCAGAGAAACAGAGATGGGAAGGACGTGCAGCAAGTTAGATTGATAAAGGACAGAGAGGGAAATGTATTGACTGATGACAGAAGTGTGCTGGGAAGATGGAAAGAGTACTTTGAAGAGCTGATGAATGAGGAAAATGAGAGAGAAAAAAAGAGTAGAAGAGGTGACCATTGAGGAGCAGGATGTAGCAAAGATCAGTAAGGGTGAAGTGAGAAGGGCATTGAAGAGGATGAAGAATGGAAAGGCAGTTGGTCCTGATGATATACCTGTGGAGCTATGGAAGTGTCTAGGAGAGGTAGCAGTAGATTTTCTGACAAGAACATTCAACAAGGTCCTAGAGAGTGAGCAGATGCCGGAGGAGTGGAGGAGAAGTGTGCTGGTGCCCATTTTTAAGGACAAGGGAGACGTGCAGAGTTGCGGCAATGACAGAAGGATAAAGCTGATGAGCCATACGATGAAGTTATGGGAAAGAATAGTGGAAGCTAGACTAAAAGCAGAGGTCAGCATTTGTGAACAACAGTTTGGTTTCATGCCAAGAAAGAGCACCACAGATGCAATATTTGCTTTGAGGATGTTAATAGAGAAGTACAGAGAAGGTCAGAGGGAACTAAATTGTGCCTTTGTGGATCTGGAGAAAGCATATGACAGGATGCCAAGAGAAGAACTGTGGTATTGCATGAGGAAATCTGGAGTGGCAGAGAAGTATGTTAGAGTGGTGCAGGACATGTATGAGAGATGTAAGACAGTGGTGAGGTGTGCTGTCGGTGTGACCGACGAATTCAAGGTGGAAGTGGGACTGCATCAAGGGTCAGCTCTGAGCCCCTTCTTGTTTGCTATGGTGATGGACAGGCTGACAGACAAGGTGAGACAAGAATCTCCATGGACTATGATGTTTGCGGATGACATTGTGATCTGTAGTGAGAGCAGAGAACAAGTGCAGGAAAATCTCGAGAGGTGGAGGTATGCCCTGGAAAGGAGAGGAATGAAGGTTAGCCTCAGAAAATCAGAATAAATGTGTGTGAATGAAAAGGACCTTGGAGGAACGGTGATGTTACAGGGAGCAGAGATAACGAAGGTGGAGGATTTTAAGTACTTAGGCTCAACAATCCAGATCAATGGAGAGTGTGGAAAAGAGGTGAAGAAGCATGTGCAGGCAGGCTGGAATGGTTGGAGAAAAGTGTCCGGTGTGATGTGCGATAGGAGTGTCAGCAAGAATGAAAGGAAAAGTGTACAAGACGGTGGTGAGGCCAGCGATGTTGTATAAGATAAGATAAGATAAGATAAGATACAGATTTATTAATCTCACAATGTAGAAATTCACTGTTACAGGCTCTTGAGGTACCATCAGTAGGGGGTGCAAAAATAGATACAAATACAAACATACACATATACACATATACATATACATATACATAAGAGACAATTAATGGATGTAGTGAAGGAAGACATGAAGGTCGTTGGAGTCAGAAAAGAAGATGCAGAGGATAGGGTGAGATGGAGGCGGATCATTTGCTGTGGCGACCCCTGAAGGGAGCAGCCGAAAGTAAAGGAAGAAGAAGAAGAAGAATCAGTGTTGTGAGAATTGCTTGTAACAGCATTGGTTTTAGCTCTTTGTTGGCTTGATCATTAGCATGGGCTTCCTTTGGGTACTCCAGTTTCCTCTCATAGTCCAAAGACATACACATTAGCTCAACTGGCTACTCTAAGTTGCCCAAAGATATAAATATTTGTTTGATTGGGTCAGCTTCACAATGGATTGATGACATGTTCAGGGTGTTCCGCAACTCTTGCCTTAAGTCTGAAGGATAAACAGTACAGGTAATCGAGAGCTGAAAGCAGATTTGTGGATAAACAGTCACTGGTAGACCTGAAATGCATACACGTGTAATGTCACAGTGTTCTCACATGTACAGGGTAATTTTAAAAATATTCACACTAATATGACAGTATCTATATTTTTTACATCTTAATCCTAATTAGGGTGGTGTTGTGGCTGTCACCCATCTCAGCGGACTCGGGCGAGGGTGAGGACAGCTTGCCAGTCCATTGCAGGGCCTACTATGCATGTTTTTGGACTGTGTGAGGAATTCAGAGGAAATCCATGCAAGCACAGGGAGAGCATGCAAACTCCACACAGAGACACCCGAGCTGGGAATCGATCCCAGGACCTTCCTGTTGTGAAATGCGTTTGCTAACCACTACACCACCGTGGTGCCAATATGACAGTATGACACAATGAAAATAAAGAGTTAATGCTGAATAATAATTTCATGACACAAGCTGTTATCAGTGGCTTATTGGTTCAATATTCTCTATCACAGCAAGAAGGCCCGGGTTCGATTCCCGGCCTGGGCGTTTCTGTGTGGAGTTTGCATGTTCTCCTCGTGCTTGTGCGGGTTTCCTCCGGGTGCTCCGGTTTCCCCCGCAATCCAAAGACGTGCACTGTAGGTTAATTGGCCGTTCTAAATTGACCGTAGTTTCTCTCCTGCAGCGGCACTGGAACCCAGTCGTATCGGCACTTGCCTTTCCATTGGATCCTTCCGGTGGCGCTGAGACAGGGGGGGACTTGCTGCTTGGGTAACAGCCTGTCCCTCATTACTCCCTACCCAGGCTCTGTGCACTGGGGAGTATCACCAGTCGGGATACTGGCCAGAGCACAGCCATAGTCCTTCGGGACTGACGGAGGCCTACGCAATGTACTTAACTAAAGTTTTATACATCTGTAAATAATGTAAGGAAATTATTTATTTAATTTAACCAATAATATAAATGAGGCTCTTTAACTATGTTGTTCTCTGCCCCTGCCTCTCTTGGAGTAAATACGTTTCCACATTGTAGGAGGATTAGACACAAAAGTCATCATTTTCGAATAAGAATGAGACGTATGTGTGAAGTCTGCTTTACTTTATTTGAGGAAATTTGGGTACAGTTTCAAGAGAAGGGCTGCATACAAAACCACAAAAAAAAAAAAAAAAAAAAAAAAAAAAAAAGACCTCAACTGGTGAAGGCTGAACATGGTGGGGATAATAATAATAACAATAATAATAATAATAATAATAATAATAATAATAATAATAATAGAAAATTTTAAATCAAGCCTATTTCATGTAATTACATGGCTCATTTAAATACTCTGTCTTGATTGGTCATTTCACTGTATCCAGTAATTAGTTATTTCTTTATAACCCACCACTGGTTTTAAAGATACCATTAGCAAAAGTCATGAAGTCAGTTTTAAATCAGTCTTTAGTTACTAGTACAGTAATGGGGGCCCATTCGCGGTTCACCGGTTGCGGCCCTGCATACTCATGGACAGCCCCGGAAATTACTGGCACTTGAGTCAAATTTAGCCAATGGCTGAGAGCTTTTGTTTCTCCCTCCTGCTGATTGGTTGTAGATGATGTGTACACCTCTTTTTTTTGCTCTCGCTCTCTCCTTTGTGCATGTCATCAACAGGATTGCATGGATTGGGAATTTACATTTTTTCGTGTGTTTTTAATGATATTTAAGCGCTGTGATGTCACCTAAAAACCCTGCATCTTCTCTAGCTTCTGGTAAGGAGCCTAAGCGCTTTATTTATTCATAAATATTCTCACAGTACAAAATTAAAATGTTTTTATTTAATCATTACTATATTGTACTGCGTTATTACTGTATTAATAAGACTGGCTATAGAATGTGTTTAACAAGCGTATTTTAATGTCTGTAAAATCATACATAGGGTTTTAAAACCAAATCAATAATTCGCGGATTTTCAGGATCCGTGGGAAGAGGAGGAACGCAACCACTGCGAATAACGACGGTTACTGTAAAGTACTGCAAGCTGATCGTTATCACAGGGTAAGCCTTTTTAGGGTTATGGTTCCAGCTCTGCCTGTCAGGGTTTATATTAAGGTTTATTGACAAGTTTGCCACACAATATCCATTACGTTGTAATGTCGTTAGGTATGGTGGCATAGTGGTCAGAACATCCACCTCACAGCACAAAGGTCCTGTGTTCAGGTTGGAGGCTCGGGAAGGGCATTTCTATCTAGAGTTCTCCCCACGCATGTGCGGATTTACACCGAGTACTCTGGTTTCATTCCACAGTCCAAAGACATGCACATTACAATCATTGGCTGTTCCAGATTGTCCCAGGTGTGAGTGAGAGTATGAATGTGTGTCGCCATTGGCCCTGCAATGGTCTGCTGAGCTGTGTATTACATAATAAAATACAGTTTAAGTGCTCTTTAATTGTACAGCTGAGTGAATATTGTGAGTCTCTGTGTAGTACTGGGCGATGCACTATCATTCTTCTTTCGCAGTTATAGAGGTTCTCTCCATGGAGCTTATTCGAGTCCCACTTCAATCGTTCAGCACTTTTTTTTTAACTGCATCAGATCACTCACCACTCCATTGCCTGAAGTTTCTCCTCTGGCTTCTTGAAGATGCCTATTTTGTGACAATGCTCAAAAGCCTCACTTTTCACTCAATCTTTTTCAGCTCTCTTCTTGCAAATGAACCTGCAAGAAGCATCAGGACTCTTCTCTGTGTTGACAGAACGGTGGTGGCATGAACTTCTTCAGTTCTATAAACAGCTGAATCACTGGCTGTGATCAAACTCAGAGTGTGGTCCAATCTGTTTAATAAGCACTTATCTCAACACTCATTATGCAATTGAGGGGGGGGGGTGTAAATTAATGTTAATGATGCATCAATAGATCTTTTTTTTATTATTATTTTATTTTTGTTAAGTTTGGGTTTTGCTCTTTTTTTCTTCAACTTATTCTCTATTAAAAGTAAAGTAGATTTTTTTAGATTTTTTTTTTTTGGGGGGGTGGGGGGTGGAGTCTGCAGCTGTACAGCCCAAAGGTCATGGGTTTGAGTCTCGGGCTTGGGCACGGAGTTTGTGTTCTCCCCGTGCTCGCATCGATTTCCTCCAGGCACTCTGTTTCCTTCCACAGTCCAAAGACAGGCACATTAGGCTAAATGTCTGACCCAGATTGCCCCTAGGTGTGGATGTAAGTGTGAATGGTTGTGTGTGTTGGCTCTGCAAAGATGTTATGAGCTGTTCAGGGTGTGCCCCGCCTTCGCATGGTGTCAGTTGAAATAGGTACCAGCGTCCCTGTAATGTCGGATTATGCTAATGAATGAGTGAGCTGATGAGTGAGAGACACGGCGTGTCTTTCTGACTATTTCACATTTAAAATGCAGTAAATATGAATCAATTCTGGCTCTAGATCAAAATTATTTTAAATTTCCAGGGAAAAAAACGAAAACAAAAAACTGTTAAATCCATAGCTACAGTACAGTGTCTAACCTTGTTACGTATGGACAAAAACCTATGGCCCCACAGTGCACTTATCAAAGACCGGCCATGTCTCTCTCTGGCTGTAGTGAGAGGTTCAAGTAAAACAGGGGTGTCAAACTCATGCCACAATGGGCCATGTGGCTGCAGGTTTTTGTTTCAACCAAGCAGCAGCAGCAGCACACCTGACTTGACTCATTTAATCAACTGAGCTGAGTGTTCGGGCTGTTGATTGGTCAGTCTCTGTACAGCCTGAAGACCAAAACCAGTTGATTAAATGAGTCAAGTCAGGTGTGCTGCTGGTTGGTTGAAACAATAACCTGCAGCCACATGGCCCTTTGTGGCACGAGTTTCACACCCCTGATGTTAAAGAACCATTGCTGACTTAAGAGTAACTGCAAAGCCGTCAGTGTGTTTCCCCTGTGATGGTCCAGGGTGTACTCTTCCCTCAACCAGAGTCGGCATTGATGGGCACTGGCCTCTTTCTGACCCTAAATAGGATTAATAGGTTCAGAAATTAATGGAAAACCTAAGAGACTAATGCATTCAACATGTGGAGTTGATTTATTAATTTCCCAAACCACTTAATCCGACAATCACTGATAGCGGCTCACCAGTCCATTACAGGACAAATAAGGGCAACTGGGAACAACCAAGTACTTGAAGGACACCCATGTATGCACAGGAAGAACATTAAAATTCCACACAGAAATGCACTCACCAAATCCTGGACGCCAACCAAGGACCTGCTAGCAGACATGCGATCCACTCTGCTTCCACACCACCCTGTAGAGTTTATAGATCTTAGAAAATGCATTTATGAATTTATGAATATTATAAAATCCAGAGAATTGCTCGAGTGTTCTTTTCTATGGTAGTTGTCATGATTTCAGTGCAAGAAGCGACAGAGGTGCAAGAGCTAGATAATAATCTATACATTATTCATCAGGGAAAAAACAAATAGAACAGAAACGGAAGCAAGTGAACCGACACACGGAAACCAACTCACGACAAGCAAAGTCTTTTATGTTTAAAGCAGACAATAGATTACGAACGCGGTTCGAGAAGCCGATAAGAGCAAACAAGAAACATACAGTCCGGAAGCTCCTATGTCATGACTGGTGTGATCGTGGTGAAGATCATTAAATACTGCAAAACAAACAAACATGAGAGAAATACACACCAATAAACTGAAACTAGATCAAGCTAGATAAATAAAGAACAAAGATACGACAGCCAGAGAAACCCCTGGGAATAAATAAATAAAAACAGTTAATTTCAAGTAGGTGAAAAGGTGACAAGGGAGAGGTGGCGAAAACAAAACTCAGGATCAGAAGCCCGAGGAATTGGACCATCAGAGGCGGGCCATCGTGGCACTGGTGTGTCAATACTGTGAATTGTATGCGTAGTCACTTTTTCTTTTAATTTGTAATCACAGGAGAGTTTTTCCTGCTTCTTTAAACCATTTATCCTGCTTTGTTCCCAGTTCTCATAAAAGTGAAATATTATCCAGCACATTCAGTCTCAAAAAAGCTCAAATACATTAATTAAAGTAATCAGTCTTCTACTGTGATTTGAGGAAATTAGGCAGCCTGATTAAGCTTTTGTGATGAATATGCATATTTGGAGATAAAGTGTTTCTCTTTAATATTTCACTGGCCTGTGTTTACGCTTGATTACAGGGAGTAATAACCATTGCACTGTTGTTTTATTTGCTTGGGTCGCGGCTCAGCAACAGTATGCGGCAATGACGTGAAGACAGCCGATGACCTGAATGTACTGAATGACCAGGTTACCCCATCAGTGGCCTTTTTCTTCCTGTAAAAGCAAAGAAGGAGAGGCAGGAGGCGTGTCTGTCGGCGGAGAGAGAGAAGAGGAAAGGGGTGAGTCTAGGACTGAGAGTAGGGACTTTGAATGTTGGAACTATGAAAGAAAAAGAGGGAGGGAGGTGGACATACTGTGTGCTCAGGAGACCAGGTGGAAAGGTAGCAAGGCTACAAGCTTAGGAGCAGGGTTTAAGCTGTTTTTTCATGGTGTGGCTAGGAAGAGAAATGGAGTAGGAGTCATCCTGTACGTGGGGTTTGTCAGGAATGTTCTAGAAGTAAAAAGAGTGTCAGACAGAGTGATGAGTCTCAAGTTAGAAATTGAAGGCGCGATGTTAAATGTTGTTAGTGCTTATGCCCCACAGGCAGGATGTGAGCTAGAAGAGAAGGAGAGATTCTGGAATGAGTTAGATGAAGTGATGCAGAGTACCCCCAGAGGTGAAAGGGTGGTAATTGGTGCAGACTTCAATGGACATGTTGGTGCAGGCAATAGAGGGGACGAGGAAGTGATGGGCAGGTTTGGTATCCAGGACAGGAACACAGAAGGACAGATGTTGATTGATTTTGCAAAAAGGGTGGAAATGGCTGTGGCAGATACCTTCTTCCAGAAGAAACAGGAGCATAGAGTGACTTATAAAAGCGGAGGTAGGAGCACACAGGTACAACAAGATGCCTACTGCCTACACAAGTAGGCAATGCAATTTGAATGAAGTCAGTGACTGCAAAGTAGTAGTGGGTGAGAGTGTTGCCAAACAACATAAGATGGTGGTGTGCAGGATGACACTGATGGTGAGGAAGGAGACAAAGGCAAAGGCAGAGCATAAGACAAAGTGGTGGAAGCTGAAAAAGGAAGAGTGTCGTGTTGTCTTCAAGGAGGACTTGAAACAGGCTTTGGGTAGTCAGGAAGTGCTTCCAGACGACTGGAAAACTACAGCTGATGTGATCAGGGAGACAGGTAGGAGAATACTTGGTGTGTCATCTGGAAGGAAAGTAGATAAGGAGACTTGGTGGTGGAATGAGGAAGTGCAGGAGTGTGTACAAAAGAAGAGGTTAGCGAGGAAGAAGTGGGACATTGAGAGGACCGAAGATAGTAAACAGGAGTACAGGGATACACAGCGTAAGGCGAAGGTAGCGGTGTCAAAGGCCAAACAGAGGGCGTATGATGACTTGTATGCTAGGTTGTACAGTAAGGAGGAAGAAAATGATTTATACAGGTTGGTACAACAGAGAAATAGAGATGGGAGAGACGTGCAGCAAGTTAGATTTATAAAGGACAGAGAGGGAAATGTATTGACTGATGACAGAAGTGTGCTGGGAAGATGGAAAGAGTACTTTGAGGAGTTGATGAATGAGGAAAATGAGAGAGAAAAAGGAGTAGAAGGGGTGACCGTGAGGACCAGGAAGTAGCAAAGATTAGTAAGGGTGAAGTGAGCAGGGTATTGAAGCGAATGAAGAGTGGAAAGGCAGTAGGTCCTGATGACATACCATTGGAGGTATGGAAGTGTCTACAGGAGGTAACAGTTCAATAAGGTCTTAGAGAGTGAGCAGATGCTGGAGGAATGGAGGGGAAGTGTGCTTATGCCCATTTTTAAGAACAAGGGATAAAGTTGATGAGCCGTACGATGAAGTTATGGGAGAGAATAGTGGAAGCTAGACTAAGGGCAGAGGTCAGCATTTGTGAACAACAGTTTGGTTTCATGCCAAGAAAGAGCACCACAGATGCAGTGTTTGCTTTGAGGATGTTAATAGAGAAGTACAGAGAAGGTCAGAAGGAGCTGCATTGTGCCTTTGTGGATCTGGAGAAAGCATATGACAGGGTGCCGAGAGAAGAACTGTGTTATTGTATGAGGAAGCCTGGAGTGGCAGAGAAGAATTTTAGAGTGGTGCAGGACATGTATGAGAGATGTAAGACAGTGGTGAGGTGTGCTGTCGGTGTGACAACAAGAGATCAAGGTGGAGGTGGGACTGCATCAAGGGTCAGCTCTCATCCCCTTCTTATTTGCTATGGTGATGGACAGGCTGACAGATGAGGTTAGATAAGAATCTCTATGGACTATGATGTTTGCAGATGACATTGTGATCTGTAGTGAAAAAATCTAGAGAGCTGGAGGTATGCCCTGGAAAGGAGATGAATGAAGGTTAGCCTCAATAAGACAGAACACATGTGCGTGATCGAGAAGGACCCAAGAGGAATGGTGAGGTACAGGGGGTAGAGAAAAAGAAGGCGGAGGATTTTAAGTACTCAGGCTCTACAATCTAGAGCAGTGGAGAGTGTGGAAAAGTGGTGAAGAAGCGTGTGCAGGCAGGTTGGAATGGTTGGAGAAAAGTGTTCAGTGTGATGTGTGATAGGAGAGTATTGGCAAGAATGAAGGGAAACGTGTACAAGACGGTGATGAGGCCAGCGATGTTGTATGGTTTAGAAACAGTGGCCCTGGCGAAAAGACAGGAGGCAGAGCTGGAAGTAGCAGAGATGAAAATGTTCAGGTTCTCTTTTGGAGTAATGAGGATGGATAGGCTCAGGAATGAGTACATCAGAGGGACAGCACATGTAAGAGGTTTTGGAGACAAAGTCAGAGAGGCTAGATTGAGATGGTTTGGACATGTACAGAGGAGGGATAGTGAGTATATTGGTAGTAGGATGCTGAGTTTGGAACTACCACGCAGAAGGCCCAGAGGAAGACCAAAGAGAAGATTTATGGATGTGGTGAAGGAGGACATGAAGGTAGTTGGAGTAAGATTAGAAGATGCAGAGGATAGGGTGAAATGGAGGCAGTTCATTTGTTGTGGCAACCCCTGAAGGGAACAGCCGAAAGGAAAAGAAGAAGAAGAAGAAGAAGAAGAAGAAGACAAAGAAGAAGAAGAAGAAGAAGAAGAAGAAGTAAAGCAAAGATATCAAATTGAAGTACAAATTTTGAGCAGTCAGTTAGTGAAGGATCTCACTCGAGTTTGATTTAAAAAAAAAAAAAAAAACAATTTGCACGAATATATTTTTTGTGAATTTATTTTTGCATATTTTGAAAATTGCATCATGTTTTGTAAATTCATATGCAAGCATAGCCGTCAGCGTGTTTTTTCCCTATGATGACCTAACGAGCTGGCCAGGAAGTAGTCAGCCCTCGCCCGGATTCGGCTGGGATGTGCGTCAGCCTTCCTGCGACCTTGATTCAGATCAAACGGTTACAGAAAATGAATGATGAACATGCAAGCGGATATATTGTAGCTGAAATACGTATATCACAGAAAAGTTGTGAGAATGTCATGCAACAATCTGCTGATTTGCAACCAATTTGTGATTGGTTTGTGGATGTTTGGTATAAACCAGTTGCTTTTTATTTTTCAAATTCTTTCCTTTTTATTTGCACGTTACTCTAATAAAATATGACTAACATGGGAATAAAATATGAATGATGGTGGAAATAGCAGAAGCCATCAAGTCTCAAACTTTTCTACAACTTTCTGTGCTGAATTCTCCAAATGATCACTTTTCCTTGCAAATGAAAACTAATAATTTGTGAGAAAAATGATAACTTTGCAACCCTCTGACAATATGTGCAGATTGTATGAGGAGAGTCTGGCACCGCTTCACATCAGAGCCTGATTGTGCAACATTCGCAGAAAATTCAAACATATTTGAGATTTTTATGATAAGTTCATGAACAAAGCTCTGCTCTAGCCCCAGAGTCAGCTGAGATGGGCGCCAACCTCCCCACGACCCTAATTAGGATTAAGCGGTTCAGAAAAAATGAAAGAATAAACAAGATGACCAAAATGTGATGTCATGAGTGTTGCGCAGTAAATTTGAGAATATTTTCAGAAAAAAAGGCGACAGCTGCAAATTGCTGGTCATGTCAGTCACTTTACTTTTGCACATCTAGTGTAATCAACCCCTTAGAAAAGTGGGATTTGGACTAAACAATCACTGGTTCGATTTCTAAGCCAGTTAGAAAAATGTGTGGTGGTAGTGGGGGGGGGGACCGAGCAGCACTTTCCCCTTCTACAACCTTCATGGCTGAAGTGTCCGTGAACAATTCACAAACCCTTAAGTGTTCTCTTGGCGCTGCAGTGTGGCTCCCTGCTGCTAGAAGTGTGTGTGTGTGTGTGTGTGTGTGTGTGTGTGTGTGTGTGTGTGTGTGTGTGTGTGTTCTTATTGCATAAATATGTGTGCGGGCTCAGTTTGTTTGGGCGAAATACAGAGCCGGATTTTCTTTGTGGGATGAGTACAGTATATACAAGTGAAAGGTGGTTCCGGTGATGGAGAAGACTCCATGGAGTGGTTCAGTTTTTCCATCATCAATTCATGCTGACGGTGAAAAATTAACCCATCTCTGAATGGAAATAAATGTTGCACTGTTGCTTAAGTTTGTTCAAACGATGTCATGGTGGTTACATGATGTAATTATGGATGAAGACTGTCCAACAAAATAGTAAAGTGCATTTTTTTTGTGTGTTGTGTGTATTTATGTGCGCTTATGCTTGTATGTTTTCTTTATCCTTGATTTCTCGAATTCTCTCTCTCTCTCTCATCTCCGTCCTTCAAAAACTATTTTTCACTCTGTAGTGATAATGACTGTGAGCTATTTCACGATGTGTTGCTTATATAATCATCTCAGTTGTATGCAGTATAATAGAATTCACCCCACAAAGCCTGGTTCATTTACACCATCCTACAGTGTTCACAACATTTCAACCACTTCCCTACCTTCAGTCTATCTAGGACGAGAAATTGGTGTTCACAGAACAAACATTACAGTTATCATTCCCTGTGCTAAAGCCATTGCAGCCTGTTTTGTGCTCTCTCATACACCTTTGTTCCCTCCTTTCCTTTTCTGTTCCTCCCACTCATCTGTCCATACAATCCAAGATTCATCTTCTTTTTTCATTTCTGATCTGTGTTCAAAAATTTGTGCCCTATTTTTTTTTATTTATTTTTTTTACTCTGAACATACAGCTTCATATTTGCTCTCATGCAGAGGCAAAATGCCAGCTGTTTGAAGACATGTCCCCTGTGTCGCTACTGACTCCTTTTAAAGTGATTTGTAACCCAGTATAAACTGAAAAGAAGAATTGGCCAAAAAGAAAAATATTTCCTGAGAATGAAGAATGAGTCAATGTTCATGCCTTTTTTTTTTTTTTTTTTTTTTTTTTTGATGTAATTGTGTCATGTATCTGCAAATGTGCACTAATGCCCTTCCTTTGGTTGCACTAATATGGTAATTACTTAAACCACAGCAGATCTGTTTAAACATGATGTTAGCCTATTTAATATTTTATACAAAATGCAGGTATGTGCTTGAGCCTCATATATAATTATTGTACATGCAGACCTTTTCTGGAAACACAGACTCAGACTCAGTGGTCCAGCACAAGCTTCTGCACTCCATCAGGACTCGATTTCTACGATTTCTACCCCTGGAAGGAAATCCCACTGGAGGAGTGGGGCTCAGACTGGAGATCTATGGCTGCAGTTACAGTAAGAACATGCTCACCGCTCACAGAAACCCAGTCTCGCAGAAAAAGTGTTTGCTTGCAACTTACCTACAGCACTTACAAAAAACAAAAAAAAAAAGAATATCAGCGTTCTTGTAGAAGCCGACATGTTCTACAGCAATGGATCAACTTTCATTTGATTGCTCACTCGGTCACGCTATGCAGCAACAAAACTATTTTAAGTAAGCCAACTTGTAACACTGAATTATTTAAATAATATTTATATGTAGAACATTTATATATATATATATATATATATATATATATATATATATATATATATATATATATATATATATATATATATAGAGTATAAATAATTAAAAATTTGTTGGCAAAATGGTGGCATAGTGGTTAACACAACCGCCTCTCAGGAATAAGGTCCTGTGTACAAGTGAGCAGGGTTATGATGATGATGATGATGATAATAATAATAATAATAATAATAATAATAATAATAATCACCATCATCATCATCATCATCATCATTATATACACACCTGCACACAGAAACTTATTCAGATAGTACAGCGGTACACTTGGTGCTAAACATGACGTACAAAGTATATGAATGAAAATTTGATATGTTGCAATGCAACGCATAGTTTTATCAAAACATTAATATTCAACGAACAGAAGGCACTACAGATAAGTTTCAACCAAAGCTCTTTTTATTCTCTGTGAATCCATTTGCTTAGAAATATGTGTATAGGCATGTTTCAGCAAAGTCTTTAATTCTCTGTGTATCAGAGTGTGTGATTGTGTGTACAAATGCAAAAGAAATATTTTCGAAAGGGGATTAATGCATTGACAGTATTCACTATGTTTTACTTTTTCAATATAGACCTCAGAAAAGTGTAACTGTTTTAAACTGATTCGGTGTGTCCTTCTTTTCCCTTTCTTTACTTCTTGCAGCACTTTTTTTTTCTAGTCAGCTGTGACAGTGCTGAAATTACTGACAACACTCACTCAAGGCTGCTGAACATTTCGATAATCTGTTTGCCTTTCATACTAACAGCCAAACCAAAGAATTTGTATTGATTGGGATCAACCTGATGACAGCCAAGGACATTAACACGCACATTACTTTCTTGTACCACTTTCAATAAGATATTTCTAAAAAAAAAAAAAAAAAAAAAAAAAAAAAAAAAAAAACTTTTACAATAATAAAAAGTAGATTTTTTAAAAATATATCAGTTCTCTCATGTACACTATTCAACTTGACACAGTCCATCAGGACATGCAAAATAACCACAGTACAGTGGTATGAAAAAGTATCGGAACCTTTTGAAATTTCTTACATTTCTGCATAAAATCACCATCAAATGTGATCTGATCTTTGTCAAAATCACACAGATGAAAAAAACAGTGTCTGCTTTAACTAAAACCACCCAAACATTTATAGGTTTTCATATTTTACTCAGGATAGCATGCAAACAATGACAGAAGGGGGAGGAATAAGTAACTGAACCATCAAATTTAATATTTTGTTAGCCCCCTTTTGGCAGCAATAACTTCAACCAGACGCTTCCTGTAGCTGCAGATCAGTCTGGCACATCGATCAGGACTAATCTTGGCCCATTCTTCTTTACAAAACTGCTGTAGTTCAGGCAGATTCCTGGGCTGTCTGGCATGAATCGCTGTCTTGAGGTCATGCCACAGCATCTCAATGGGGTTCAAGTCTGGACTTTGACTTGGCTACTCCAGAACATGTATTTTGTTCTTCTGAAACCATTCTGAAGTTGATTTACTTCTGTGTTTTGGATCATTGTCTTGTTGCAGCATCCATCCTCTTTTTAGCTTCAACTGTCTGACAGACGGCCTCAGGTTTTCCTGCAAGACATCCTGATAAACTTTTGAATTCATTTTTCCATTAATGATTGCAAGTTGTCCAGGCCCCGAAGCAGCAAAACAGCCCTAAACCATGATGCACCCTCCACCATGCTTCACGGTGGGGATGAGGTGTTGATGTTGGTGAGCTGTTCCATTTTTCCTCCACACATGACGTTGTGTGTTCCTCCCAAACAATTCAACATTGGTTTCTTCAGTCCACAAAATCATTTGCCAAAACTTCTGTGGAGTGTCCAAGTGCCTTTTTGCGAACATTAAACGAGCAACAATGTTTTTTTAGATAGACATTAGTGGCTTCCTCCTTGGAGTCCTCCCATGAACACCATTCTTGGCCATTGTTTTACATATTGTTGATGTGTGCATAGAGATATTGGACTGTGCCAGTGATTCATGTAAGTCTTTAGCAGACACTCTAGGTTTTTTTTGTTTGTTTTACCTCTCTGAGTATTCTGCGCTGAACTCTTGGCGTCACCTTTGGTGGACGGCCACTCCTTGGGAGAGAAGCAACAGTGCCAAACTCTCTCCATTTGTAGACAACTTCTCTGACTGTCGATTGATGAACATCCAGATTTTTAGAGATGGTTTTGTATCCTTTCCCAGCTTTATACAAATCAACAATTCTTGATCGCAGGTCTTCAGACAGCTATTTTGAGCGAGCCATGATTTACATCAGACAATGCTTCTCATCAAGACAATTCTTACCAGGTGTGTTTTTTATAGTGGGCAGGGCAGCTTTAAGCCACTCATCAGTGATTGGGCACACACCTGACTTCAATCGTTTGGTAAACATTGGTTTCATTTGCTCTTTAAGTCTTCTTAGACAGAGGGTTCGGTTACTTATTCCTCCCCCTTCTGTCATTGTTTGCATGCTATCCTCATTTAAATATGAAAACCTATAAATGTTTGGGTGGTTTTAGTTAATGCAGACACTGTTTTTACATCTGTGAGATTTTGATAAAGATCACATCACATTTGATGGTGATTTTATGCAGAAATGTGAGAAATTCCAAAAGGTTCCGATACTTTTTCATACCACTGCACATATCAGAAAGCCTATTCAGGAAGTGCAGACATAGTGTAAAGTCATTGTGTTTTCACTTATTTATTTATTTATTTATTTATTATTGGGCAGAACATAATAGTTAGCATGTCTGCCTCACAGAAAGAAGGGCTCACATTCCGGGTTCAGATCCTTCTGTATGGAGTTTGCATGTTCTCCTTGTACAGTGGTACCTCACCTTATGAAATTAATCCATTCCATAAGTGGTTTCGTAACCTCGATTTTTCATAAATTGAACCACATTTTACATGTAAAACACGTGATTCGTTCCAAGCCCCCCAATACTACCCACTAAACCCTTTAAAAATTATAAAAGTATACCTTTTAAGGCCTTCTTCTGCTTCACTATCGTATTGATGGTAGACGGGTTTGGCCATATTCCTTTGCAATATCACTCAACCACTTGCCACGAGCCCGCTTCTTCTTTTCACTCGCACCAGCAATCACATGTGTGTGTGTGTGTGTGTGTGTGTGAGTGTGTGTGTGTGTGTGTGTGTGTGTGTGTGTGTGTGTGTGTGTGTGTGTGTGTGCGTGGTTGTGTTGACCATGTCTTCTTAGCAGAGTTATAATCTTACAAATGTTTATGCAAGGTTAAAAGCCTGAGCCAAAAAATAAAGTTGCAATGAGCACACTCGAAAAACTCACGAAACAACAGTAACTCTGTCCTTTACACAAAAAGCATCATGGTATTATGGAGATGTGGCTAATAGCCAATGGGAGGGAGCTGCGTCATCCCTCCTAGCCAATGGTATGCCAGTGGGGCAGTTCGTTAGGAGATAGCCAATGGGAGGCCAGCGGGACAGGATGTTGGGAGATAGCCAATGGGAGGCCAGCAGGGCAGGATGCTGGGAGATAGCCAATGGGAGGCCAGCAGGGTGGGATGTTGGGAGATACCCAATGGGAGGCCAGCAGGGCGGGATGTTGGGAGATAGCCAATGGGAGAGCAACTCGTGCATTGTTTGAAATTTTGAGATTGTGCTTCCGTAACGTGAATTTATTTCCTATCCAGAGACGCAATTTTTAGGTAAACGTGTTTCGTATCCTGGATTTTTCATTTGTTGGGACTTTCGTAAGGTGAGGTACCACTGGACTTGCATAGCTTTCCTCTAGTACTCCAATTTTCTTCCACAGTACAAAAGCATGCAAACTAGGCTAACTGGCTGTTACAAATTGCCACATGTTGTTTGTGTGAGTGTAAATGTTGGTGTGTGTGTTGGCCTGTAATGGGAAGTGGTTCAAGGTGTATTCTGGTATCACCAGTTTTGGTTGACATGTGCTACCCTAATAGTAAGATTAAGGCAAATGAGTGACTAATTAATATTAATATTTAATATGTAATTATTGAATGTATTGCTTAACATATTCTGGTAATGATTATTTAAAAGGACAGATTTTACCTGGAGCCATGTGAGATCAAAGGGTTTTTTTTGTTTGTTTGTTTGTTTGTTTTTAGACATAATTTTATAAATTTAAAATTACAGGTCTATTGGATTTCAAGAAATACTGTCTAGATCACTGAGAATTGCTATTTCTGAAAGAAAATCTGAAATATCATATACAATATTTTAAAATACTGTATCTTTACCTGTGCTGTAGCGTGAAATCAAAAGAAATTAGGACTCTTGCTGTGGGACATGCTGGGTCCTGCGACTGAAATAGAGTTTCACTGTCAATTTGTTCCAACCACTTCCCAATTCTCTGATCTTCTAATGGGCTTTTCAGAGTCCGATGTAGCAGATTTTGACGGGCACAGCGCTCTGCTTTACCGCTTCAATCAGAAATCGACGAGTACAGTGAAGAATGTGATCTCAGTCCGCTTCCGGAGCAGGCAAGCCAATGGTGTTCTGCTGCACGGAGAGGGCCAGAGAGGAGACTACATCACCCTGGAGCTCCAGCGAGGAAGACTCACACTCCACCTCAACCTCGGTATGATAAAACGAGGACAGGGGGCAAGAGTTTTATTCTGTTTGTTCAACCGCAATTTTCCAAGGCATATGCATTTTTATTGATGAAAGTAGGTAGATAACTCATAAACATAAAAAACCTGAGGTAGCTACAGTCCCTCAGCTGTCTCATTTTACTTTCTCTTCTGAAATGATTAAAGCATTAAATATGCAGCAAGTCATCACGGTGGCATAGTGGTCAGCAGGTCTGCCTCAGAGCAACAAGGTCCTGGGTTCGATTCCCAGCTCGGGTGTTTCTGTGTAGAGTTTGCATGTTCTCCTCGTGCTTGTGTGGGTTTCTTCCAGACACTCCAGTTTCCTCCTGCAGGCCAGAAACATGCACAGGAGGTTAATTGATTGTTCCAAATCACCCCAAGGTATGAGTATGAATGGTTGTGTGAGTGTTGGCCCTGTGATGGCCTGGTGAGCTGTCCAGGGTGTACCCTGCCTTCACGCAGAGCTGGCCGAGATGGTTGCCAGCCTCCCTGCGACCCTGATTAAGTTTAAGTGGTTCAGAAAATGAATGAATATGCAGCAAGTCATGCTACTAAAAAACAATGAAAAGTTATTTGTCTTTTAAATGTGTGGTCCAAAAAAATTATCCCAAGCAACTAAAAATCCATCATGCAATCAGCATAAGCCAAGTTTCATTCATTTTCTTTTCCAAGCTTCCCATTATTAGGGTGGCGGGCGAGTGGTCTCGAGCCACTCCCAGTGAATTCCAGGCTCAGTGTGGTACACTAAAAGAGTACCAATTGTTTACTACATTTCAGATTCATAAAGATCCACAAAACCCCTGAATTACAAAACCATTGTGGTTTTAAATGTAAATCATCGTTTACTTCTGCAGCTGTGGCTTCTTGGTTAGAAAAGCTGCTTTCAGACCAAATGTTTTCTGGTTCGATTCCCAAACAAGCAAGAAAAATGTTTGGTGGTGAATGAGCTGTACTTTTCCTTCCTTCACCTGCAAGGCTGAAGTGCCCTTGAGCAAAACACCTGTGTGTTGTGTGTGTGTGTGTGTGTGTGTGTGTGTGTGTGTGTGTGTGTGTGTGTGTGTGTGTGGGTGGGTGGGTGTGTGTGTGTGTGTGTGTGTGTGTGTGTGTGTGTGTGTGTGTGTTCACTTTGAATGGGTAAAATGCAGAGGCAGTGATTCCTTTGCGGGATTATTACAGTATAGAAACAACAACAACAGCAAAAAAAAAATTAATTAATTAAAAAAAAACAATCAAACATCAGTTCAGTTCATTTTCTGTACCCGCTTAATCCTAATTTGGGTCGCGGGGAGGCTGGCGCCCATCCCAGCCAACTCCGGGCGAGGGCAGAGTACACCCTGGACAGCTCGCCAGGCCATCGCAGGGCGGAAACACGCTGACGGCTTTGCAGCCTACTCTTGTCGAAAGTCAGCAATGGTTCTTTCACATGCCTCACACCATAGCCAGTGAGAGACATGGCCGGCCTTTGATAACCCAGTTAGCTGCACTGGGGGGGACAGTGACAACCTTGTGGAGAGTGGGACTCGAACCCCATCCTTTGGATCAGCGATCCAGCGCCTTATACCACTAGACCACTACTGCCCCTGTACCAATCAAACATCAAAGACAGCTTATAGCGAGGACCAATATACCGGCCAATGAATTCAATTTATTGGGCCAAGCAATCCTTCAACTCTATATAGAGCTCAGGGGTCATTTCCAATCCAGATCACTGACTTTTGAATAAATAAATAATCTGGTTGTCTGCCTGATGGAAGAAGTTTACAGTCAAAAGGAATCTATGTTGCTTTGAATTGTTTCAGGTAATATCATAAACATTATAATAAACATTTTGCATACAGTATATTCAGGTGCTATACATTAATTGGCCACTATTGTGCATTGCATTAAGTGAATTATGAACACTTTTAACATGTGCTGCATGCTTTGAGTCAGGATTTACCAACTCACTGAAAAAAATCTGGAAGCAGTAAATATGTTAGAACTCTGCAAGGTGCTGTTGTTTCTTAAAAGAAAATAAGAGCAAACAAAATAAAATAAAAAAAATAATGGGAAAATATATTTTCATATAATAACCATCACAAGTATGTAGAATCCAATTTCGTTGAAAATTTCTTTTAGCTTTTTAGCTCTTCATGTACAAATGAATGAACAAAAACGTGGCTTCTGTCTATCTTGTATGGTCGCTTGTTTGAATTGTATCTTCAGTGACACAAAGGAAGGCATTTAAAAAAAAAGCATAGACAAGATATAGACTTCTTTTTTCATTTCGTAGACTGTGTCATATCTATATACATGTATTATATAATTCATTCGTTCATTCATTTTCTGAACCTCTTAATCCTTAATAGGGTCACGGGGAGGCTGGTGCCCACCTTAGCCAACTGTGGACAAGGGCAGAGTACACCCTGGACAGGTCACCAGGCCACAGCAGGGCAGAAACACACTGACGGCTATACAGCTCCTCTTGTCGAAAGTCAGCAATGGTTCTTTTACATGAACCTCTCACCATAGACAGTGAGAGACATGGCCGGCCTTTTATAAAACAGATAACTGAGATATCAAAGGCTGGTCGTATCGCCCACTTTTCTTCTTAAATCCCAAGCAGTGATTCAGTATCTTTACCGCCAGGAAACCACTGCCTTGTATTATATAATTCAGTTCAGTTCATTTTCTGTAACTGCTTAATCATAATTAGGGTCACAGGGAGGCTGGCACCCATCCCAGCCGACTCCGGGCAAGAGCAGAGTACATCCTGGATGCTCGCCAGGTCATCGCAGGACAGAAACACACTGATTGCTTTGCAGCTACTTTTGTCGAAAGTCAGCAATGGTTCTTTTACATGCCTCACACCATAAACAGTGAGAGACACGACCGGGCTTTGATAACCCAGTTAGCTGCACTGGGGGGCAGTGACAACCTTGTGGAGAGTGGGACTCAAACCCCCAACCTTTGGATCAGCGGTTCAGTGTCCTATACCACTAGGCCACCACTGCCTAGCATAAATCTTTATTATATATATTTTGTAGGCATCTGAAAAAAAGAAGAAAATTAAATTAAAGATAATAAGAATGAAATAGATTATAGATTTGATTTTTTTACACTGGGTCCGTCGTGTCCATGATGTCCACAATTTCTGAGAATGGCAAAGAAAGAGTAATAAGAAAGCGCTATGTGGAGGGTCGAAACAAAGCAAATGAATAATGTGAGATGAGAAGTGAAGATGGTGATGAAGATTGAGAAGGCTGGGCATCGGGGAAATGAGAAAGCTGAGGTGAAATGAAAGGGTGTGGTGGGTTTGATAAGAGAGACTGTGTTCGGGAAAGAAAAAAGCAGGGAAAGAGACAGACCATAAGCAAGATGAAGAGGGCACCTGATAAGGAAGAGCAAAGTCAGTGAGAGGTGAAAGGGAAGGAAGAGTAAAAAGAGTGAGGGTGGAAAGAATGAAGTGAGAATTAACAAGTAAAAGTAGACAGAGGGGCAAGATCGAATTTTCACTAAATTTAAATTGTGAGAGGGTGAGCAAAGACGAGTAAATATGGTCTGTGGTGAAGGCTCTGGGCTACAGAACTGAAGGTTGTGAGTTCAACGCCTGTCAGCACCCAGCTGCCACTGTCTGGCCCTTTAACGAGGCTCTTAACAATCAATTGCTCAGTAGTATGATACTATTAGTAGTATGAAAATGATAAATGTAAGTTGCTGTGGATAAAGGCGTCGTAAAAAGCCATCAGTATGAATGAAGAAGATTAACTTTTTCCTTCAGAGTCAAGAAGGAAGTGCAATGTTTTACACGATTCCACAGGAAAAGATGTTAGCAAAACCATGTCCTTGAGTTTTCACATAATTTTGCTGTCCTTTAAATAAAAATACAGAAAAAAGCCATCAAATAAAACAAAAACATAAATAAATCTCACGCATTTCAATCTATACATCTATTTTTAATGCCACTTGTGGAGTGCAGCGGAGAGTCAATCCTTTCTGTACTCTGGTGTGTGGGCGGGCCGATACTTTGAAACTCTAATTTTATTGGATTATATGCAACAGCCTGCATAAGTTGTTTTTTGGGGAAAGAGGTAAATTTCCCTCGTTTTTGATCAGCTCATTTGCACGAAGCCAAGCAGAGCTGGCAAGCAAAACACAAATGGACAGACATGGAAAATCTTCAACCCGCAGACGAGCTGATTGCCAAAACCTGAAACGCGCTTCCTCTCACATACGAAACACTGCAGCATGTAAGTTTTGCTGGATTGACCATGTTTGGCTCTACATATGCATACAAGCAGTCCTTATCTGAAAAATCAACCAGACTACAAAGCCACCAGCAAAACCATGCAGCACCAGAATTCGCATTAATAGTAAAAAGTACTTTTCTTATTAATAAATAACTTCATTATGACAGTGTCATTTAAAATAAATTCAGAGTCTTATTATACTCTCAATATATATATTGATTTCAGAGGATTAGATTTTAAAATGTATCTTTTTTTTTTTGTCTCTCTTAGTCAAAAAGGCTCCCGACCCCTGGTGTAATACATCATGAAAGCAGGATGTCAAAACACTTTATATAAGGAAAAGAGTTAAACATGTTTCCCATTCAGTTTCTGTAACCGCTTAATCCTAATCAGGATCACAGGGATGCTGATGCCCATCCCAGCTCACTCCAGGCAAGGGCATAGTACACCCTGTACGGCTCACCAGTCCATTTTCGGGCAGAAACACACTGAGGGCTATGCAGCCTACTCTGGTCAAAAGTCAACAATGGTTCTTTTACATGAACCTCACACCATGGACAATGAGACCATGGCCGGCCTTTGATAACCCAGGGAGCTGCACTGGGGGAACAGTGATGACCTGTTGAGAGTGGGGCTTGAACCCCCAACCTTAGGAGCAGTGATCCAGCACCTTTACCACCAGACCACCACTGCCCTTAAATATGTTGCATGAACAAATAATGCAGAGAGATTGGGGAGGTGGTGGTGTGAATGGGTGAAGGAGGTAATGTTATGACCATGAATAAAATGGAGAAAGTAAAGAAAAGCCATTAAAGTGAAGGAATGTGAAGATTTAAGGATCTTATGTAGAGATCAGAGGATGTGCCATGATGTTTATGAGAAGGAGGGAGGAAAAGAAAGAATGACAGTGTTACACAATGAGTGAAGAAAAACATGGATAGACATGAAAGATGGAGTGGGAGAATGAATGGATGAGAGAAAGGGTGAGGGAGGGAATCTGTATTGACAATACAGGTAACGATTGAATTTCTGTGGAAAGCTGAGAGAGTAAATAAGAGGTATATGAGTTAATGGAGGGAATGAGTACAGCGGAAGGAAAAAAAGGCTGTGGGATTCATAAATAAAGCGGATGTGGAGTGAGGGCAGGAGAAGTGTTTGTGGGAGTAAAAAGAATGAGATTAATTAAAAGGGAGTGGAGTAAACAATAGGTCGATCAAGGAAGGGGTGGAGATGTTTCCAGGGATATGAGGCAGAGGTGCTCAGTCAGTGAAATTTATGTTGCTATAGCAACTCCTCACAAAGACAAACTTGAATGGAACACACAGGTTTTTCACATGTGCGGGAACAAGTTATTTGCACAAAATTGCCTGGTATTAGTTGTTCCTTGGTGACTGGCTGTGTTCTTTCACACAGACAAACAAGTCGTGTTGTGTTCGAATTTCTTGCATTTTAAAATTGAATATGGGATTACGCTCAAATAGAGTTCGATTTCTAACCACATGAACCACGGTAGACAACCACTCATCATCAATTCACCAACCCTAGTATGGTCACAGGGAGGCTAGAGCCTATCTCAGCTAACTCTGCAATGAGCAGCTCATCAGATATTTGCAGGGCCAACCCACAGACAACCATTCACACTCACACTTATGGGAAATTTGGAGGGAGGAAACCAGAGCACCCAGAGGAAGCCCATGCAAGTACAAGGAGAACATGGAAGCGCCACACACAAACATGAAGGCATGGAACCCGAACTCAGGAGCTTCTCGGTATGAGGCAGACATGCTAATCACTACACCACCATGCCACCATCACAAAACACAGTAGGAAATAAATATACTGAATAGTATTCTTAAACTTTAAATTATAGGTCCACTGTTGACACTCCTTTCCATTTCCTTCCCAAGTAGCTTTTTAGCACAACTGTGTATTTATACTTGAGTTCCTTGATCAATGGTGAGTGAAATCAAATTAGCAAACAAAAGCTGACCTATTAAGAATAGCATGCTGTGATAATTCTATAATTCAGCAGGTTCTGAAACAGGACCTTGAATATCTCTCAGTCTCCCCACTCGTGTCATTATGTGCCGTCTGCTTGTGGGTTGGAATGGGCAAAGGAATGCAAATTAACAGTTATTTGCTATAGGCATAGAGGATGTCACTGAATGGAAAATTAAAAGCAATTTAAAATAAAATGTTGTATATTTTATTTTACATCATTTATCATGACAGAGAGAAATAGCACTGTGTAACTAACATCATCTTTTTAAACTAATTCTGAGATTTAATATGTAATGCACAGAGTAATGAAATGCTAACTGAGATTTTATATACCGTGTTTCCCCGAAAATAAGACAGGGCTTATATTAATTTTCCTACCAAAATATGATACTAGGGCTTATTTTTAGGTGATGATGTATTTTACATTTTTTTCTATTACATGTCTTATAATATATCTTTGTCTTTATATATTCTTATTTCGTTATATTTCTTTATTTTTTAAAATATTTTAATATCGAGCGATTTTAGCAATTTTTATGGACGCAAGTGTTTGTCCTCGTCTTAAAGCAGCCGCTGCCGTCATCGACTGAGCCTCAACGCGCAAGGATTGATGCTTTGAGAGCGTACCCTAGGTAAAGCTGCCTAATAGATGAGTCAGCGCTTTCACCTCGAGCCCTAGATTGAGTGAGTAGCAGGCCAATGAATTGCTGCCGCTCTCAACTGGGGCTTATTTTAAGGGGAGGGCCTATATTAAAATCATCTTGTAAAATCACGCTGGGTCTTATTTTATGGTTAGGTCTTATTTTCAGGGAAACACGGTATATATATATATATATATATATATATATATATATATATATATATATATATATATATATATATATATATATATATATATATATATATATATATATATATATATAAATAAAAGGACAGGACAAAGACTTTCTATTGAAACTTCATTTATCACTACAGATCTGTTTCGAGGGGTGGTGAAACCATCCTCTCTCTTCAGGTGATTACAGAGAATTCTCTCCTCTCTCTCTCTCTCTCTCTCTCTCTCTATATATATATATATATATATATATATATATATATATATATATATATATATATATATATATATATATATATATATACATACACACACACACACACACTCACTCGGCCCTCTACTTATGAAATTAATCCGTTCCAGAGCCTTTTTCGTACCCTGAAGTCTTCGTAAGTAGAGGCGCATTAAACCATTTTATTAACTTCTTCTTCTTCTTCTTCTTCTTCTTCTTTTCCTTTCGGCTTTTCCCTTCAGGGGTCGCCACAGCAAACCACCCGCCTCTATCTCACCCTATCCCGTGCATCTTCTACTCTTACTCCAACTACCTTCATGTCCTCCTTCACCACATTCATAAATCTTCTCTTGAGTCTTCCTCTCGGCCTTCTGCCTGGTAGTTCCAACCTCAGCATCCTACTACCAATACACTCACTATCCCTCCTCTGTACATGTCCAAACAATCTCAATATAGCCTCTCTGACTTTGTCTCCAAAACCTCCAACATGTGCTGTCCCTCTGATGTACTCATTCCTGATCTTGTTGCCAAACAGCATAGGATGGTGGTGTGCAGGATGATGCTGATGGTAAGAAAGGTAAAGAAGGCAAAGGCAGAGCAGAAGACAAAGTGGTGGAAGCTGAAAAAGGAAGAGTGTCGGGTTGTCTTCAAGGAGGAGTTGAAACAGGCTTTGGGTGGTCAGGAAGTGCTTCCAGATGACTGGACAACTACAGCTAATGTGATCAGGGAGACAGGTAGGAAAATACTTGGTGTGTCCTCTTGAAGGACAGTAGATAAGGGGGCTTGGTGGTGGAATGAGGAAGTGCTGTAGTGTGTACAAAAGAAGAGGTTAGCTAAGAAGAAGTGGGCCATAGAGAGGACAGAAGAGAGTAAACAGGAGGACAGGGAGACACAGCGTAAGGCGAAAGTAGTGGTGTCAAAGGCCAAACAGACGGCATATGATGACTTGTATGTTAGGTTGAACAGTAAAGAGGGAGAAAATGATTTATACAGTTTGGCACAGCAAAGAAATAGAGATGGGAAGGATGTGCAGCAAGTTAGAGTGATTAAGGACAGGGTATGAAATGTATTGACTGATGACAGAAGTGTGCTGGGAAGATGGAAAGAGTACTTTAAAGAGCTGATGAATGAGGAAAATGAGAGAAAAAAGAGCAGAAGAGGTGACTGTTGAGGACGAGGAAGTATCAAAGATTAGTAAGGGTGAAGTGAGGAGGGCATTGAAGAAGATGAAGAGTGGAAAAGCAGTTGGTTCTGATGACATACCGGTGGAGGTATGGAAGTGTCTAAGAGAGGTAGCAGTAGAGTTTCTGCCAAGAACATTCAACAAGGTCTTAAAGAGTGAGAGGATGCCAGAAGAATGGAGGAGAAGTGCGATTGTGCCCATTTTTTAAGATCAAGGGAGATGTGCAGAGTTTTGACAACTACAGGCGGATAAAGTTGATGAGCCATACGATTTTGTTATGGGAGTTTCAAGTTATGGGAAAGAACAGTGAAAGCTAGACTAAGGACAGAGGTCAGCATTTGTAAACAACAGTTTGGTTTCATGCCAAGAATAGAGCACCACAGATGCAGTGTTTGCTTTAAGGATGTTAATAGAGAAGTACAGAGAAGGTCAGAAGGAGCTGCATTGTGCCTTTGTGGATCTGGAGAAAACATATGACAGGGTGCCGAGAGAGGAACTGTGGTATTGCATGAGGAAGTCTGGAGTGGCAGAGAAGTATGTTAGAGTGGTGCAGGACATGTATAAGAGATGTAAGACAGTGGTGAGGTGTGCTGTCAGCGTGAATGAAGAATTTTAAGGTGGAGGTGGGACTGCATCAAGGATCAGCTCTGAGCCCCTTCTTGTTTGCTATGGTGATGGACAGGCTGACAGACGAGGTTAGACTATGCTATGGACTATGATGTTTGCAGATGACATTATGATCTGTCGTGAGAGCAGAGACCAAGTGCAGGAAAATCTAGAGATGTTGAGGTATGCTATGGAAAAGAGAGGAATGAAGGTTAGCCTCAGTAAAAACAGAATACATGTGTGTGAATGAGAAGGACCCAAGAGGAACTGTGAGGTCACAGGAAGCATCGATAAAGAAGGTGGAGGATTTTAAGTACTAAGGCGCAACAATCCAGATCAATGGAGAGTGTGGAAAAGAGGTGAAGAAGCGTGTGCAGGCAGGTTGGAATGGTTGGAGAAAAGTGTCCGGTGTGATGTGTGACAGGAGAGTGTCAGCAAGAATGAAAGGAAAAGTGTACAAGACAGTGATGAGGCCAGCGATGTTGTATGGTTTAGAAACAGTGGCCCTGGGGAACAGACAGGAGGCAGAGCTGGAGGTAGCAGAGATGAAAATGTCGAGGTTCTCTTTGGGAGTAACGAGTATGGATAGGATTTATATATACATATATATATACATATATATATATATATATATATATATATATATATATATATATATATATATATATATATATATATACATATACATATATAAATACATATCCACTTTGATTCACAGTGTGTTTTTGTCTTGTTGTTTTTTTTGTTTGTTTGTTTGTTTGTTTTTTGTTTTTTTTTGTTTTTACTTCCTGTGCCGGGGCAATGGTGGCCTGTTGGTTGGGGGCTCAAGTCCCACTATCAAAGAGTTCTCACTGACTCCAGTGCAGCTAACTGTTTTATTAAAGGTTTATTTTACTGTCTGTAGTGAGAGGTTCATATAAAAGAACCACTGCTGACTTTCATCAAGAGGAGCTGCATAGCCGTCAGCGTGTTGATGGCTTGGCGAGCTATCCAGGGTGTACTCTGGCCTCACACACAGTCAGCTGAGATAGGCACCAGCCTCCCTGTGACCCTAATTAGGATTAAGCGGTTCAGAAAATGAACGAATGAAGTTTTGTTTATTTGGAAACACAAGAAGAATTGTAGTAACAACTTAATATCTTATTTTTCCATCATAAATTTTAAAGTGTAATAATACAAATACGCGCGCGCACACACACACACACACACACACACACACACACACACACACACACACACACACACACACACACACACACACACAGATAGGGGGAGGGGTTGGGATAATGGGATAAATCATATTCTCACTTTCATTGATGAATTAAATTATTTAAATAAGATTAATCTTTGATTTTTCCGCACTGACATAGCGAATATGGGTACCTCCATCTTCAGCATCATGTGACCCAAGAAAAGTTATTAAGTATGTTTTCACACTTGGTCTGGTTCCATCTCAGAATAATGAATCAGCAAATTTTGTGCATATGTTCACGTAATACATTCTCCCGGGCCCCCAATACATGACCCACTAGCCAAGTGTACTCAGACCACCTCCAGAGGTTTGTTTGTGGTCCATTTTCTGGTCACCTTGATATGGGTGTTGGTCTCAGAACACTCATTTTTTTATGGGTAGAAAAACGTGTGGGTCAATGCACGTAGCTTGTTTTTTTTGTTTATTTATTTTTTTAATTTATCTTTTTTAACCCAAGTGAATTAAGTTGTGCAATGCTAGGTAGTAGCTTCTAGAACTTCACTTCAGTTGTGTTCACCTCTCAGTGTGTTTTAATCCACAACCAAACAATATCACATAATTTAAATGATACTGCCCACCATTCAGTGTAACAAGGGGATAACAAGTGATAGTCAGAACAAAGTGTGCTCTCATCAAAAAAAAAATCCCTTTAATGTTCCTTGTAGTTGTTTATCTCTGATGCTCACATAAGAATGATTACATTTTATTTGTTTATTTTGTTTGTTTATTTTTCTTAACCTGCAATTAAGATTTATCTCTGCCTTTAACTAATCCAAACACATTCACACACACACACACACACACACACACACACACACACACACACACACACACACACACACACACACACACACACACACACACACACACACACACAGGAGAAGTGGGCAGCCCAAAGAGCAGTTGTGGGGTAAGTTTCTTACTCAGAGGCGCTTCAGCCATGAAGGTAGAGGAAGGGGAAGGGCTCCTCATCACTCTATATTTCTCAGCCAGCCTCTTTTTGGTCCCAAACCTGCTTCTATTATACATTTTTGTTTATATTAAGCCATGGCTGCTCCAATTTAAAAGGAGCTATATGAGAAGGGAGGCTTTATAAAGATAAAATAAACTTTCTTCTTCTTCTTCTTCTTTTCCTTTCGGCTTTTTCCCTTTTCCAGGGGTCGCCACAGTGAATCATCTGAGTCGCACATTTGATTTAGCATAGGATTTTACGTTAGATGTCCTTCCTGACACAACCCATTATATGCTTTGCATTTGTGTCGACATCTATAAATTGTGGAAGAATTTCAGGATAATATTCCACAATGTAAATTTCTGAATCTGACTCATACTCATCATCTACAGTAAACAGTATTAAAAATTCAGAGAATCTGGAGAAACCTTGAATTAATCAGATGCCCATGTTCTTTGGTTCCTCTGGTAGCACTGCATTAAAAACAGGCCTGGGCCATTTTATGGAAATCACTGCATGGGCTCAGGAACACTTTCAGAAATCATTGTTATTTGTTATTTTACACAATTTCTTCTGAATTGAGGTTGCAGAATTAGTAAAAATAAATAAATAACTATGAGCATGATTAAATTTATATATATATATATATATATATATATATATATATATATATATATATATATATATATATATATATATATATATATGTCTATCTCTGTCTGTCTTCCTTTCGGCTTTTTCCCTTTTTACTTGGGAGTCGCCACAGCGAATCATCTGATTTGGCAGAGGTTTTTACGTCGGATGCCCTTCCTGTCACAACCCTTTTTTTATCAAGGAACAGAAACACACTGACGACTTTGCAGCTCCTCTTTACGAAAGTCAGCAATGGTTCTTTTACATGAACCTCTCACCATAGACAGTGAGAGACATGGCCCGCCTTTAATAACCCAGTCAGCTGCACTGGGGGGGACAGTGACAACCTTGTGGAGAGTGGGACTCGAACCCCCAACCTTTGGACCAGCGATCCAGCACCCTATACCACTATATACATATACATATCTATATTATTATATATATAGATTCTTCTATAATCACCTGAAGAGAGAGGATGGTTTCACCACCCCTCGAAACAGATCTGCAGTGATAAATGGATTTTCAATAGAAAGTCTTTGTCCTGTCCTTTTATTTTTATTGTTATTTGCTCTACCAAAAAGTATTGAGCACTCTCCTACGGAAGGATGTACTCAGAAAAATCATATATATATATATATATATATAATGCAGCCATGAGGTGGGGGAGTGTCTCTCCCCCTCATGCCGGTCCCAAGCCCGGAGAAATGCAGAGGGTTGTGTCAGGAAGGGCATCCGACGTAAAACCAATGCCAATTACTTAAAATGCAAATCAAAAGTATTACCTCCATACCGGATCGGTCGAGGCCCGGGTTAACAACGACCGCCATCAGTGCTGTCAATCAACAGGGTGCTGATGGAAATTGGACTACTGTTGGTCGAAGACGTCAAAGAAGGAGAGGTGGGAGGCGTGTCCGTAGGCAGAGAGAGAAGAGGAAAGGCATGAGTCTAGGACTGAGAGTGGGGACTTTGAATGTTGGAACTATGCACAGAAAAGGTAGAGAGCTGGTTGACATGATGCAGAGGAGGAAGGTGGACATACTGTGTGTTCAGGAGACCAGGTGGAAAGGTAGCAAAGCTAAAAGCTTAGTAGCAGGGTTTAAGCTATTTTATCACGGTGTGGATGGGAAGAGAAATGGAGTCGGAGTCATCTTGAAGGAGGAGTTTGTCAGGAATGTTCTAAAAGTGAAAAGAGTGTCAGACAGAGTGATGAATCTCAAGTTAGAAATTGAAGGTGTAATGCTCAATGTTGTTAGTGCTTATGCCCCACAGGCAGGATGTGAGCTAGAAGAGAAGGAGAGATTCTGGAGTGACTTAGATGAAGTGATGCAGAGTACCCCCAGAGGTGAAAGAGTGGTCATAGGTGCAGACTTCAATGGACATGTTGGGGCAGGCAACAGAGGGGACGAGGAAGTGATGGGCAGGTTTGGTATCCAGGACAGGAGCATGAAGGACAGATGTTGATAGATTTTGCAAAAAGGATGGAAATGGCTGTGGTGAATACTTTCTTTGAGAAGAAACAGGAGCATAGGGTGACTTATGAAAGCGGAGGTAGGCGCACACAGGTAGACTACATCTTGTGTAGGCGATGTAATTTGAAGGAAGTCAGTGACTGCAAAGTCATCGTGGGTGAGAGCGTTGCCAAACAGCATAGGATGGTGGTGTGCAGGATGACTCTGATGGTGAGAAAGGTGAAAAAGGCAAAGGCAGAGCAGAAGACAAAGTGGTGGAAGTTGAAAAAGGAAGAGTGTCAGGTTGTCTTCAAGGAGGAGTTGAAACAGGCTTTGGGTGGCCAGGAAGTACTTCCAAATGACTGGACAACCATAGCAAATGTGATCAGGGACACAGGTAGGAGAGTACTTGGTGTGTCCTCTGGAAGGAAAGTCGATAAGGAGACTTGGTGGTGGAATGAGGAAGTGCAGGAGTGTGTACAAAGGAAGAGGTTAGCCAAGAAGAAGTGGGACATTGAGAGGACCGAAGAGAATAAACAGGAGTACAGGGAGACACAGCGTAAGGCGAAAGTAGCAGTGGCTAAGGCCAAACAGAGGGCATATGATGACTTGTATGATAGGTTGGATAGTAAAGAGGGAGAAAATGATCTATACAGGTTGGCACAGCAGAGAAATAGAGATGGAAAGGACGTGCAGCAAGTTAGATTGATAAAGGACAGAGAGGGAACTCTATTGACTGATGACAGAAGTGTGCTGGGAAGATGGAAAGAGTACTTTGAAGAGCTGATGAATGAGGAAAATGAGAGAGAAAAAAGAGTAGAAGAGGTAACCATTGAGGGGCAGGATGTAGCAAAGATCAGTAAGGGTGAAGTGAGAAGGGCATTGAAGAGGATGAAGAATGGAAAGGCAGTTGGTCCTGATGATATACCTGTGGAGGTATGGAAGTGTCTAGGAGAGGTAGCAGTAGATTTTCTGACAAGAACATTCAACACGGTACTAGAGAGTGAGCAGATGCCGGAGGAGTGGAGGAGAAGTGTGCTGGTGCCCATTTTTAAGAACAAGGGAGACGTGCAGAGTTGCAGCAACTACAGAGGGATAAAGTTGATGAGCCATACGATGAAGTTATGGGAAAGAATAGTGGAAGCTAGACTAAGGGCAGAGGTCAGCATTTGTGAACAACAGTTTGGTTTCATGCCAAGAAAGAGCACCACAGATGCAATGTTTGCCTTGAGGATGTTAATAGAGAAGTACAGAGAAGGTCAGAGGGAGCTACATTGTGCCTTTGTGGATCTGGAAAAAGCATATGACAGGGTGCCAAGAGAAGAACTGTGGTATTGCATGAGGAAGTCTGGAGTGGCAGAGAAGTATGTTAGAGTGGTGCAGGTGTAACACAGGTAAACACATGGTTACTAATTTTATTGGAAAAAACCCTAGTTTCCAACACTCCCTGAAAGCACTAGTTTCCTAGTCCCCTTGAGCGCGTCATAGGCGCGTGCGCCTGCATGCGACCAGCAGAGCGTGGTGAAGAGCAGGACGCATACAGAGCCCTCGAAAAGCGACACGAGTGAGTCAACGATCAAAAATGTGATTAAGTGAACTTTTAACAAGTTTAACTAAGTTTGTGTGCTTTTCAGAGCCTTGTATGTGTTTTGTTCTCTCTCAATCGAACCGGGTGGAGAGAGTTTGTTTTCTTGGAAGCTCCGGTGAGTCATTACAATATGAAGCTAGTTTAAGAACCTATGCTAACTTTACACGTGGTGAACCTATGCTAACTTTACACGTGGTGACTTTTAAAGCTGTGTGCACTATTTTTGTCTTTAAAAGGCTAAGACCAGTCGGAGTACATAACAAAGATTGTGCTGTGCACAAAATGAACCTTACATTTTATTTTTCTAAAATGTTTTGTTGAAGCACTTTTGCTAATGCACTAAAGTAGTGCAGATAAGCTGTTTTGTATTACATTCCATTCAGTGCCTTTCATGCACTTTTGTCATTTTATTTAGGAATTATTGTTGTTAAATATTTTATTCATTGTGTCTGTACTGCATGTGCAGACTGGTTTTTAGTGGATCTGGATTTGATCTTGAAGCTGGTTTCGGACACGGATGGCGAGCCAAATCCAGTGAGAACTCTTGGTGGATCCAGAAGCAGTGTGGCCAACTGTTCTCTGGATGCGAGAGTAGATCTACAGACCCAACTACTTCAAATCACAGGATCCCAGATAAGAACAGATAAAAACACCTTTATCCCAAACGGATCACAATCCTGGAAAAGACTCCCGGGTTCACACGAATCAAACCTTAGAGACTTAAGCTTATTTTATTTTATTTTTAATTTGTAAAGAAAGTTCTACAATATTGTTTGCACTGTTTCTTGTAGTATTGTTAATTGTAATAAATCTGCCGGCTGTTCAAATTCAAATCTCCACAATTCATTTTACTCCTCCAGAACCTAGTATAAAATCTAGCACAGCTATATCAAGCTGGTGTTACACAGGACATGTATGAGAGATGTAAGACAGTGGTGAGGTGTGCTGTCGGTGTGACCGACGAATTCAAGGTGGAGGTGGGACTGCATCAAGGGTCAGCTCTGAGCCCCTTCTTGTTTGCTATGGTGATGGACAGGCTGACAGACGAGGTGAGACAAGAATCTCCATGGACTATGATGTTTGCAGATGACATCGTGATCTGTAGTGAGAGCAGAGCACAAGTGCAGGAAAATCTAGAGAGGTGGAGGTATGCCCTGGAAAGGAGAGGAATGAAGGTTAGCCTCAGAAAATCAGAATACATGTGTGTGAATGAGAAGGACCCAGGAGGAACGGTGATGTTACAGGGAGCAGAGATAACGAAGGTGGAGGATTTTAAGTACTTAGGCTCAACAATCCAGAGCAATGGAGAGTGTGGAAAAGAGGTGAAGAAGCGTGTGCAGGCAGGCTGGAATGGTTGGAGAAAAGTATCCGGTGTGATGTGCGATAGGAGAGTGTCAGCAAGAATGAAGGGAAAAGTGTACAAGATGGTGGTGAGGCCAGCGATGTTGTATGGCTTAGAAACAGTGGCGCTGAGGAAAAGGCAGGAGGCAGAGCTGGAGGTAGCGGAGATGAAAATGTTGAGGTTCTCCCTGGGAGTAATGAGGATGGATAGGATCAGAAATGAGTATATCAGAGGGACAGCCCACGTAAGATGTTTTGGAGACAAAGTCAGAGAGGCTAGATTGAGATGGTTTGGACATGTACAGAGGAGGGATAGTGAGTATATTGGCAGTAGGATGCTGAGGTTGGAACTACCAGGCAGAAGGCCTCGAGGAAGACCGAAGAAGAGATTTATGGATGTGGTGAAGGAAGACATGAAGGTTGTTGGAGTCAGAAAAGAAGATGCGGAGGACAGGGTGAGGTGGAGGCGGATGATTTGCTGTGGCGACCCCTGAAGGGAGCAGCCGAAAGTAAAAGAAGAAGATATATATATATATATATATATATATATATATACATACACTAACATACCTTATGATTTATTTGTTTGTTTTACTAGAGCTTCAGTTTTAATGCCAGGCTTCTCCCAAAATTTTTAAAGGAAGGCTGTGAACTTGTTTGCCTCTTCATGAGCTTTACCAAGTTCAGATGTTGATGTTGAGCAGCATGGCCTGGGGCATAGTTGGCATTCCATCTCATCCCATTGGTGTTCCATGGGGTTCAGTTCAGGTCTCTGTGCAGCATATTTCAGTTGTTTTCATTCCAAACTGGGCTTGACCCCAATAGATTCAGTACAGTAAAGTCTGTATTAGAGGCAGTTTAGATTGATAAGTCATATTAGAACAGGGAGAGTCCACAGCAATACAACCTACCTACCTCTCTTTACACTAAAACTAATTTCTGACATCTGAATGAAGTACTGATACTATTTCTGAGCTTTGTGACTTCTTGTCCAGGGTGTACTCTGCTGTCACCCAGAGTCGGCCAAGATGGGCACCAGCCTCTTTGTGACCCCAATTAAGCGGTTCAGAGAATGAATGAATGAATTCTAACGACAAGTTTTATTGAATCTCTCTCTCTCTCTCTCTCTCTCTCTCTCTCTCTCTCTCTCTCTCTGTAATTACAGATGATGCTAAACCCCAGTCCGATGGTAGACCCACTTCTGTGATGTTAGGCAGTCTGCTAGATGACCATCTTTGGCATTCTGTCCTCATCGAACGTTTCAACAAGCATGTGAATTTTACTGTTGATAAAGACACGCAGCACTTTCGCACACAGGGCCAGGAGGACTCTCTGGAGGTAGACTATGAGGTGAGGACCACCGCCCCACAAACTACACTGTATTCCACCTTTTCAATCCTGAAGACTGGATGGTCCGATGCAGGTTAGTCAGTGAACTATTGATGGATCCTCTGACGTGTTGACATCGACAATCAAGATTAGATAAGCTACAGCTTTATTAATCTCACAATGGAGAAATTTACTGTTACAGGCTCTTGAAGTACCGTCAGTAGGGGGTGGTACCTCCGAGTCGGATGAGATAGGCTCCAGCCTCCTCAAAGAAAGAAACATTTCATATGCTCAAACAAGCCAAGACACAAAGTATTTATTTATTTATTTATTTATTTTAATTTATTATTATTGTTTTTCTATTTTACGTGAGACCTGTGTGACTGGTATAAATATGTTATTTTAATGATCATTTCCCGAAGCCAGATTACACCACAGACAGGCACTGGCGAAATGACTAATTTATCTCACCACGCAGCATCGTTTATAGCCTCGATTGATCAGGGTCGAAGCCGCAAGCGTCTCGTGATTACTAAGAAACTGCATGCAGCTTTTTTTAGTGTGTTTACTGCTTTTCTTTGTCCATGTATAAACCATATACTGCAATTATTTTCCATTCATTCTGCAGGTGAAATGAAGCCAAATAAATCTTAATTAGTTGATTCCATGGTGTGAGTTTGGTCAGATGCACCATGCAAATGTAAGCAGTTTCTCATTTGTTATTTGCCACCATGTGGATGAACACCATTGATTAGACGTGAACGCAGGCTTGTTTTTTGTGAAATGGAACTCTACTCATTCTTTCCACTCTTATAGGATTTCGAGGCACAAGAATACAACCTCGCTGACAGTTAAAATACTGCTCGACTGTGAGAACTTGAGTCGAAATTTCTAAAGCAATCCCACAACACTCTGTTATGTATTGATTCCATTAAAGTCACACTCAGCAAGAAGTAAAGAGGAAGAAAAGGGAAAAGAGGTTGAAAATCTCTTATTAGAAAGCATGTCCTTTTTTCTCGCCATTTACCAAATTAAATGTGTGCCATAAATATTACAAAAGTGTAGTATAAAGCGATTAGTATCAAGACTGAAAACTACGCTTCAGCCATTCATCCTGCCATTTTCATCCAATTAATTTGTCTGTAAATCTAATTGTTCATCCATCGGACCATCCATCTATCCATCTATCCATCTATCCATCCATCCATCTGCCTCAATCTCTTCTTCTTCTTTTCCTTTCAGCTGTTTCCTTCAAGGGTCACCACAGCAAACCACCCGCCTCTATCTCGTTCTGTCCTCTGCATCTTATTCTGTTACTCCAATGACCTTTATGTCTTCCTTCACCACATCCATAAATCTCTTCTTTGGTCTTCCTCTAGGCCTTCTGCCTGGTAGTTCCAACCTCAGCACTCAGCATTCTACTGCCAATATACTCACTATTCCTCCTCTGTACATGTCCAAACCATCTCAATCTAGCCTCTCTGACTTTGTCTCCAAAATGTCTTACGTATGTTGTCCCTCTGATATACTCATTTCTGATCCTATCCATCCGCGTTACTCCCAGAGAGAACCTCAACATTTTCATCTCTTCTACCTCCAGCTCTGCCTCCTGCCTTTTCCTCAGCACCACTGTTTCTAGGCCATACAACATCGCTGGCCTCACCACCATCTTGTACACTTTTCCTTTCATTCTTGCTGACACTCTCCTATCACACATCACACCGGACACTTTTCTCCAACCATTCCAGCCTGCCAACACATGCTTCTTCACCTCTTTTCCACACTCTCCATTGCTCTACATTGTTGAGCCTAAGTACTTAAAATCCTCAACCTTCGTTATCTTTGCTCCCTGTAACATCACTGTTCCTCTTGGGTCCTTCTCATTTACACACATGTATTCTGATTTTCTGAGGCTAACCTTCATCTATCTCCTTTCCAGGGCATACTTCCACCTCTCTAGATTTTCCTCCACTTGTTCTCTGCTCTCATGACAGATCATAATGTCATCTGCAAACATCATAGTCCATGGACATTCTTGTCTAACCTCGTCTATCAAGCTGTCCATCACCATCGCAAACAAGAAGGGGCTCAGAGCTGATCCTTGATGCAGTCCCACCTCCACCTTGAATTCGTCTGTCAAGCAGACAGCACACCTCACCACTGTCTTACATCTCTTATACATGTCCTGCACCACTCTAACATACTTCTCTGCCACTCCAAACTTCCTCATGCAATACCACAGTTCTTCTCTTGGCACCCTGTCATATTCTTTTTCCAGATCCACAAAGGCACAATGCAGTTCCCTCTGACCTTCTCTGGACTTCTCTATTAACATCATTAAAGCAAACATTGCATCTGTGGTGCTCTTTCTTGGCATGAAACCAAACTGTTGCTCACAAATGCTGACCTCTGCCCTTAGTCTAGGTTCCACTATCGTTTCCCATAACTTTATTGTATGGCTCATCAACTTTATCCCTGTATAGTTGCCGCAACTCTGCACCTCTCCCTTGTTCTTAAAAATGGGCACCAGCACACTTCTCCATTCCTCCGGCACCTGCTCACTCTCTAAGACCTTGTTGAATGTTCCTGTCAGAAAATCTACTGCTACCTCTCCTAGACACGTCCATATTCCCACAGATATGTCATCAGGACCAACTGCCTTTCCACTCTTCATCCTCTGCAATGTCCTCCTCACTTCACCCTTACTATTCTTTGCTACTTCCTGGTCCCCAACAGCCACCTCTTCTACTCATTTTTCTCTCTCATTTTCCTCATTCATCAGCTCTTCAAAGTACTCTTTCCATCTTCCCAGCACACTTCTGTCATCAGTCAATACATTTCCCTCTCTGTCCTTTATGATTCTAACTTGCTGTACGTCCTGCCCATCTCTATTTCTCTGCTGTGCCAAACTGTATAAATAATTTTCTCCCTCCTTACTGTCCAACCTACCATACAAGTCATCATACGCCCCCTGTTTGGCCTTAGTCACTGCTACTTTCGCCATACGCTGTGTCTCCCTGTACTCCTGTTTACTCTCTTTGGTCCTCTCAATGTCCCACTTCTTCTTGGCTAACCTCTTCCTTTGTACACACTCCTGCACTTCCTCATTCCACCACCAAGTCTCCATATCTACTTTCCTTCCAGAGGACATACCAAGTACTCTCCCACCTGTCTCCCTGATCACATTTGCTGTGGTTGTCCAGCCATCTGGAAGCACTTCCTGGCCACCCAAAGCCTGTTTCAACTCCTCCTTGAAGACAACACGAGCCTCTTCCTTTTTCCACTTTCACCACTTTGTTTTCTGCTCTGCCCTTGCCTTCTTCACCTTCCTCACCATCAGCGTCATCCAGGACACCACCATCTCATGTTGTTTGGCAACACTCTCACCCACTACTACTTTGTAATCACTGACTTCCTTCAAATTACATCGCCTACACAAGATGTAGTCTACCTGTGTGATCCTACCTCCGCTTTTATAAGTCACTCTATGCTCCTGTTTCTTCTGGAAGAAAGTATTCACCACAGCCATTTCCATCCTTTTTGCAAAATTGATCAACATCTGTCCCTCTGTATTCCTGTCCTGGATACCAAACCTGCCCATCACTTCCTCATCCCCTGTTGCCTGCACCAACATGTCCATTGACGTCTGCACCAATGACCACCCTTTCACCTCTGGGTGCATCACTTCATCTAACTCACTCCAGAATCTCATTGAACATCACACCTTCAATTTCTAACTTGAGACTCATCACTCTGTCTGACTCTCGTTTCACTTCCAGAACATTCCTGACAAACCCCTCTTTCAAGATGACTCCTACTCCATTTCTTTTCCCATCCACACCATGATAAAACAGCTTAAAACCTGCTCCTAAGCTTTTAGCTTTGCTACCTTTCCACCTGGTCTCCTGAACACACAGTATGTCCACCTTCCTCCTCTGCATCATGTCAGCCAGCTCTCTATCTTTTCCTTTTATAGTTCCAACATTCAAAGTCCCTACTCTCAGTCCTAGACTCGTGCTTTTCCTCTTTTCTCTCTGCCTACGGACACACCTCCCACCTCTCCTTCTTCGACGTCTTCGACCAATAGTAGTCCAATTTCCATCAGCACCCTGTTGGTTGGCAGCACTGATGGCGGCCATTGTTAACCCGGGCATCGACCGATCCGGTATGAGATTCGTCTTTATGGTTTGCATTTTGTATTTTGGCAAAAGTTTTACGCCGGATGCCCTTCCTGTCACAACCCTCTGCATTTCTCCGGGCTTGGGACAGGCATATGGGGGAGAGACACTGGTTAGTGCCCCCCACCCCCCACCCCACCTCATGGCTGCATTCCATCTGCCTCAATCTATCAGACCAAAAATTCAGACATTTCTTCATCAATCTATCCAATCATCTATCCAACAATCCAGCCATGTTGACTATCTATATATCCATTCACTTATCCATTCATTTATTCACCCAACCATCTGTCTGTCAGTCCATCAATCCATCTGTCAATCTATCTGCCTATTCATTCATCCATTTACCACTTATATCTAACTTGTCTGCCTGTCTATTATTCAAAGCAGCCATCCATCCATGATTGCATCTGACTCGGAAGTGTTCGTAGGAAACTAGGGAAAAAAAGCGACATAAATTTTGCCATTAAAAAGGTTCTTGTATACTGTTAGCACACCAAAATGTATTCCTCTCCAAAAATAAAAAGTCATTGTAATTCATAAGAGGACTCTTGGCCTTTTGAATGTTCCACAGACAACATGAGAACAGCAGCTTCAATCCGCAGTCATAGTCGTTGTTACTACTGCAACACGAGTACTCCTGCCATTTCTATGATATCCTTTCAAAGCCACGTACACTTGTACCACATGCCACCACATAAAAAAATAACAATAATTCTATCCAAGAAAAAATACGAGATGGTTCAGATGCTTCTGCCCAGTGTCTGATCTACAAGTATCCGATCTATATTTTTAACCAATTCTGCTTTTAAAGAAAAACATCAACACTGCTATGTTTTATCACCGAAAATGTGTTTTCAGTGACAGCTCAAGGTTCACAGCATTGTCTTCATTAGTCTCTGTCTCATCAACTGAGGTAAAACGTTACTCGCAGCATTTAATAGTGAGATTCATCATCATCTCTCCAGTCCACTGCTCGCTGTCCAGGCATAAATCAGTGGGGAAATAAGAGCAGGTTTGTTTGAGTCTGTTATTTTGGCTGAAATTCTTGTTATTAACATCTTATAGGTCGATCTATTCTTGGTGAAAAAACAACCCACTTTAAACCGAGTCAACTGATGAACAGATCAAGAATCAGAAGAACTTTTTTGCTATTGTGCAGAGAATAACGAGATATTGTGCAATGCCTACAAGACACCAAGGCAGCACCAAGGGAGCATAGTGTAGTAAAGTCTACATAGTGCAAATATGTAAAATAAAGAAATAAATAAATAAAGCGGAAGAGCGAGAGAAATATGTTTAAATGTGACTAGAAATAATTAATATCTTACAAACACAAACGCAATCAGTAATACAGGGATAACTTACTTTCGTGGTTAATTGGGACAAGATCCCCACATGACCACCGAATTCCACGAAGTAAGATCACCCCCAACCCCCAACCCCGACTGACGTATATGTACATGCATATGTGTATATAATATCAATATTCAATGCTATAAATGCTTATAATAACAATTAAACATTCAAAAAATCATACAAAAGATGTAAATAAAATATAAATATACACGCACACATACAGACACACCCACACGCACAAAAAATGCAACTAGTTTTGATGGGAGGGTTTTTTTTTTATTTATTTTTTTTCATAATTGGCCTTGGTTTTGCGGCATTAAAAAAAAAAATGCAATGCAATGAAGCTGCATGAATTGAAGTGCAAAGTAGCAAGGGATCCCTGTATATCCAATACATATAATAACACCACATTTGTGAAGAAGCAGCAGTTTGGGGTGAAGTTGAAATAGACAACTGGAATATGCAGCATTCCGTGGAATATGGGAGGAGAGAAATGATGATAATGGGCATCTTTGTACGTTTTATTTTTAAAATAATAAAGTCAAATTTTGAGTTTAGATGTACCTACGTAGTACGCTGACATAATGATGCAGCGTCTGGGGACAGTCTTTTTTTATTTATTTATTTACTTTTATTTATTTATTTATTTATTTATTTGTGTGTGTGTGTGTGTGTGTGTGTGTGTGTGTGTGTGTGTGTGTGTGTGTGTGTGTGTGTGTGTGTGGGTGGGTGTGTCCTTATGGGGTGGTGGGATGGGGGTGATCAGTCTGACTGCATGTTGGAAGAAGCTGGTAATGTCCTGTCGCACCTTCCCGAGGAAAAAAGGTCAAAGAGGTGAAGGCAAAGATCCCACAAGGTCCCCAAGATATTTTAGATTACTTAAGTAGGTCTGTAAATTCTGCACTGGGAGATTCCTGCCTGAGCTTCTCAAGAAATAGATAAATTGAGGAAAAGTGTTCAGTGCTTTGGTATAGTGGGGTAGAGCATCCATCTCACAGGCTGAAGGTCCTGGGTCCGAGTCCCAGCTCAGCGTTTCTGTGTGGAGATTGCATGTTCTCCTCATGCTCCGGTTTCATAAAACATGCACATTAGGCTCATGGGATGTTACAAACTGCCCCCAGGTGTGAGTGTAAATGGTTGTATATGTGTGTGTGTCGGCCCTGTGATGGTCTGGCTGTTGATCTGTTTAGGGTGCAACCCCAGTTGACATAGGCTCCAATCTGTCCGTGAGACTAGTAGGTTTAAGCGGTTTGGAAAATGAGTAATAGAGTACGAGTGTTCTGCTGTTCTTCTTCGGGTTGATAAAAATGTATTGTATTTGAAAATGCTTTTGTTTTTAAATCAGTGGAAATTTAATTGTGAATTTTTAAGCCAGCACTATTTTTTTTTTTTTTGAAGATTGTTTGTATCTGCTTTAAATGCTGTATGTGTACAGTGCACATGCTCACAACCTGAATGGGAATCTTTATTGAAATGAGCTTCATTTCCAGCTGTGTTTGCTAAACTGGCTCCTTACTTAAAACAATCGTCCCAGGCAGATCACTATCTATAATATATATATATATATATATATATATATATATATATATATATATATATATATATATATATATATCCCAGGCAGATCACTATGTATAAGCATTACACTTAATGCTTATAGTTTCTGGATGTTTTCCACAATTTCTCAGCAGTGAAATTCATCAGGGATTTCCTGGCTGGGATAATTATTTTATCAGACATTCTCCTTATTTCATTTCAGTGTATCATTGTGTTTAGCACTCCTGCCATTTCTATATGTATATGTGTGTGTGTTTTGTCGACTCAAGCTTAGCTTTGGAGGAATCCCTCTCCCAGGAAAACCGGGGACCTTCCTGAGGGAGAATTTCCATGGATGTTTGGAGAACCTCCACTACAATGGAGCCAATATAATCGACATGGCCAAGAGACGTAAACCTCAGATCTACACCGTGGTAAGCTGCCCGGGTTGGCTAATATTAGCATGTTATCAACATATAATTGCTGCAATAGATATAAACCAGCTAAAATATAATGATTGTTTTCATCTGAGTTTGTGATTATTATATTATGCTTGTTAGTATGTGTGACCCGCAGTAAGTCACAGGTCTGCAGAAAGTTCTGCTTAATTGGAGCCTTAGTTATTCATGTCACTGTAATTTCAAAGTGAGGATTGCGCGCGCGCGCGTGTGTGTGTGTGTGTGTGTGTGTGAGTGAGTGTGTGTGTGTGTGTGTGTGTGAGAGAGAGAGAGAGAGAGAGAGAGAGAGAGATTTCTCTGTTTTTTTTTCTCTTCATTCTCTCACTGTGGGAAGTATTTTTTTTCTGAACAGCAACATTACTCATCACTTCTTTAAAATCTCTGGCAAAAATTATTAAATTACCACACACAAGATGTTCATCCTATTTCAGATTTAACAAATAAGTCAATCACTGATATGACACAATTTTGTTTGATAGCTCAAAAGGTGTAAACGTGATTATTTTAATTAATGTCACATATTATTTTCTGATTAATAGAAGAAACTCACCATGTGAGTTCATTCACTCGTCTCACTCATTTGCTGAACCACTTTAATCCTACGCAGAAACGGCCGCGCCTAGCCTGTGACTCAAACCCCGGAAATTCTTGCCATAAGGCAGACGTGCGAACCACCACACCACCCACACCCTCTAATTTGTAACTTATATACACCCTGGACAGCTTGTCAGGCCGCCGCACATGCACACCTACACACATACCAATGGCAACCATCTCAGCTGACCCCGGGTGAGCGCGGGGTACACCCTGGACAGCTTGCCAGGCCATCGCAGGGCCAACACACACAACCATTCACACTCACACCTAGGGGAGATTTGGAACAGTCAACTAGCGTACTGTACATGTTTTATTTATTTTTCATTATTTTTTTTGGACTGTGGGAGGAAACCTATGCAAGCCCAGGTAGAACATGCTCCACACAGAAGCACCCCAGCTAGGAATCAAACCCAGACCTTCTTGTTGTGAGGCTGCCGTGCTAACCACTGCACTACCATGACACCCACACACATACTGTGCATTTTTTTTGGACTGTGAGAGGAAACCAGAGTACCCGGAGGAAACCCACACAAGGGAGAATGTGGTGAAGGACCAGGAGAGATGGCAGCCATTACCTATAGCGTCAGCAAGACAGAAGTGTATATTGCAATTGTATCCGCTTTATTCACTCCACTGATGGAAAACAGGCTTGGCGATGGTTAATTCATTTTTGGTGAATGTGAATGGGCCTGCCTCAAAGCACCTCAGTGTTCACAAAAGACAGATCATCACAATTTAAGAAAGAGTCTGGATCTCAATGCAATTAAATTCTGATACATGATGGAATTTTAAAAGCTTTTCTATACCTGTGTCACCTGCTATTCGAGCACACGGAGCTTGTGAGACGAAGCACGGCTGATCCGGACTTCCGATCTTTCAAGTGAACAAGTGCGTGCGTATAGTATACAGGTATACTTCACCCTACGTTGTTAATTGGTTCCAGGAGAGACGACTTAAGTCAAAAAACGACTTAAGTCAAATTAGCTTGTCTCTATGCTAGCCTAGGCTAGGCTACACCAAATTTACTCGTCTACACTAAACAGAAAATAACCATTCCTAGTTCTGTACTTTATTCATGAATGCAATTTTCGATATGGTTAATAATGTTGTGCCTGGAGCATATGCGTCAGACCCAAAGATGCAGGAGACCATGTAAGAAGATTTTATTTTGCACTTTGGAAAATCTAAATCACTGGAAATAATTAATTGATAAAAACTGGTTGAGCACAAAACAGGATTCCAGAGAGATAGCAAGAAAACGGAATCACTAGGAAGGACAATCTTCTGACGTCGGAGGGAAGCGTGCCACTCCTGTTTATAGCTCGCTGATTGCTGATTGCTGAATGGAAACAGGTGCGCTCTCTGGGCCTCGCCTGCAGGTAGCAGCCGCGCCCATCACCAGCGCTTGCAATGAATGAAGAGAGTTAATGCCTCGAGCCATTACAGACCATGACAAATAACATCTATTTTATTAAACTTTATTGATTCAACTTTATTGATTCAACTTTATTTTTATTTTATTTTATTATTTTATTTTTCTATACTTTTTTGAAAGCCGACGTATACCTGTATATATATATATATATATATATATATATATATATATATATATATATATATATATATATATATATATATATATATTCTTTTCTCTTTTCCTTTCGGCTGTTCCCTTCAGGGGTCGCCACTGCGAATCATCTGCCTCCATCTCACCCTGTCCTCTGCTCTGCATCTTCTTCTCTTACACCAACTGCCTTCATGTCCGCCTTCACCACATCCATAAATCTTCTCTTTGGTCTTCCTCTAGACCTTCTGCCTGGTAGTTCCAAACTCAGCATCCTACTACCAATATACTCACTATCCCTCCTCTGTACATGTCCAAACCATCTCAATCTAGCCTCTCTGACTTTGTCTCCAAAACATCTTA
>CM045751.1:22697500-22722500 GCA_024760905.1 Plotosus lineatus | reverse complement strand
TGATGGACAGTGGCATTCTGTGGTGGTAGAGGTCAAAGATCAGCAGGTCTTCCTGACTGTCAACACTCAGAAGCCAGAAGTCATGGAGATCACTAACTTTCCCAGCATCATACAGAGAACTGCTGTTCTATTTGGAGGTACTGTTTATTTAAAACAGCACAATACGTTTAAGTATTGTTCACTGTTCAGCCATAACATTAACACCACCTGATTGTACCTGCTAGGTAGTTCCATACAAAGCAAGTGCAATGCATTGTGTTTTTCTGAAACATTTCTGTCAGTGCCAACATTCAAAGTTTCAGCAGTTTGTGCTATTGTGTCTCTTCAGAGGGATCAGACCACACCCGTTAGCCCTTGCTCCCCACATGCATCAGTAAGCTTTGGGCACCCATGACACTGTTGGTTGTCTTTTGTTGGACCATCTTTGCTGTTTGAAAAACAAAGTGCATGGTAGCTTGCTATATACGGCTCTGCCTAGCCATAGACCAGTTTTATGCAGGAATTATATGAGTTGCTTCATTTGTAGCGGAGCTTCTGATCAGAACCTTATAGGCATGAAACAACATTGGTGGGTGTCCCCTGTCCATGCCTGGGTCGATGCTGATTAACTGTTATGTGTCACTGACTTGCATGATGACATGCAGCAGTAATGAAATAAAAAAGCAGATTAATTCATAATGAAAGGAAAACCCAAAAAATAGGTTCATACAACTCCATTCAGACTCGCACAGAACAAAAAAACATACCACATTTCTCAGATGAGCAGTCAAACTTTCACAAAGCAAACCACTTCTTGACGTTATCACAAACAATAAACCAGTAGTAAATAGCAGTGTAAAGAAAACTTGCTGACAAAAAGCGGATTCATTTAATTATTTGCTTCAAGGATCCATAGTTGAACACTTATTTATATATTAATTTACCCATCGTACCACATTTACACAGTGTCTTAATCGTATAGTGTCTTCGTGTATATTTGAGCTTAAACTGTTCTTAAGATAAATTACTCTGTACTTTAAAATCTATTCTCTTATTAGAATGTAGACGTGTGCCCTTCATCTCTAGCTTAACCAGCTTGCTTTAAATTGGGTACGATCCTGTGTGCAACCATGTTGATAGTTCATGCTAGAATCACTTCGTTGATTAATTCTTTGATTAATTGCCTTGACCTATTGGCTGCTGGAAAGACAATTAGTAATAAATCACACCAGGATTACTTTGGTCTAAGCAATTGAGACTTTTTTTTTTTTTTGTCCAGTTATCAGTACAAGAGGCAGACATTGTTAGATTATCAATAGTTATTTATGACAAAGGAAAAACTGTTCTATCTTCAATTTTGCATCATAGTAAGATACCCTTGTTTATATTTCTTAGTTATTGCTTGAGAAGTATCACACTGAATTTCAAACACTTTACATGCAAAAGGTTAGATCCGTACAAGGAAACAAACTTACTGTTCCAAATATTGTTGCTGCTTCAAGTAATCTTTCCTCAGCCTCCAGTGGCTTAATGAAATCCTCTAGAATCCTCAGCTTGAAATATGTCAGGTGATTCTGATTAATATTTACATAACCTGGTTTTGTTTTTAGTGTTTTTCTTTCCCCTCAAATGCAAGATGTATTTGTTTTCCCCAGCTTCTCCCACCAATAGTTAAAGGTTATATGCACATTTTCCGATCTTTTTTTATTTTTATTTATTTATTTATTTGTTTGTTTATTTATTTTTCTGATAGCAGTGAAGCACTAAAGTACAACTCCTAAACTTCACACTTCTTTAGGAAGTTACTTCTCCACTTCCTCCTGAAATGTTGATTTGGATAGCAGGCATTGTATAACCTGTTTGGCTTCATTCTCCCGTTTATGGTTTTTTTTTTCATTCTATGCTCTGATTGGTTGTTACCTTTCTGAACAATCTGCACTATACTGGTGAGAAAATCTGCTGATCAGCCATCAGTGCAGGTCATTAGTGCAGGACACTAGTTTTTCTCTAATAAATAAATAAATTAATACAAAAATATCAACCTTGTAGCTCAAACAGCCCAGAGGAAAAACTTAACCCTAGTCCAGACCAGCTCTCACAGGTATGACCAATCTTTTGATTGACAATTTTCTGAAAGGGCCAGTGCTGTATGCCCCAGTGTTGCAAGACTGCTACATTCAGAAAGAATTTACACGGACCCGGGTTTTTAAAATCAATGGCCACAACCGTGCATACATGGAGTTAGCAGTGCAATATCAAGCTACTGAGTCTGGATATACAGCTGGCAGCTCCAGGGTTAAACGTGCTCTAACCTCGTTAACTGTCACTCTGGTGTTGACAAATATGCCTTTTCAATACTGAAACATCTGTGAGTTAGAAAAGTGTAACAAGCACAACATCTCTCATTTAAATAAAGACCTTGCCTCGTTCCAGGCTGTTCTGTCTCACAGTATGAATTTGGTTGCGAGAGACCTTACACAGGATATCAGGGGTGTCTTCGCCTCATCTTTATCAACAACCAACCTATCAATCTCAGCAGAATTCAACAGGAGAAGCAGACAAACATCAGCGATCTGAGCTTTGACTCCTGCAGTATCCGTGACAGGTTGGAGTTTTCAAGATTTTCACAAATTAGTATCAGTTTTTATTTATTTATTTATTTGTTTTTAAATACCAAGATCTTGGGTCTAAATTATTGTTGTTTGCTTGTTTACTTCAACTGGTGTATACACACTTACACTCTCACTCATTAGAACACCTACCCATATTACAGTAAAGGTGCGAAGACTGAAGCCTATCTCAGTCATCTCTTGGCAAAGGCATGAACAGCTCACAGGACTAGCACAGGGCCAATACACATAACCAATCACACTCACAGCCACACCTAGGTAACATTTGGAATAGCCATTTAGCCTACTGTGCATGTCCTCGAGCTGTGAGAGGAAACCAGAGTACGCAGAGGAAACCCACACACACACGGGAGAACATGTAAATTCTATACAACCTGAGCCTAGTGCTTGAGCCTTGGGTGTTCCTGCTGTGAGGCAGAGGTGCTAATCTCTTCTACACCACCACAATGCCCCAAAGCATACCCTCATATCACAATATCAGATCCAAGTATGCACACACAAAAGGAATCTCATGTTCTTTGATCTTACCTGGTCAGGTGTGTGCCTAATTTCTGTGAGCATGGAGGATTATGCTACCAGTCCTGGGACCATTTCTACTGCAACTGCTCTGGAACGGGCTACACAGGCACCACCTGCCATAACTGTAAGTTTAATGCAGTGCTGAAATCCTGGCGTAGTCACACTCAGTGTGATGACTGACCGACGTTCTCAGTTCACTGCTGGCCTGCACTCACATTGATCCCATGCTTGGTTTCATCATCAGAATGCATGTTTTTTTTTTTTTTCTGTGATAGTGAAAAGGGCTCTTGCATGACCTGATGCTTAAGTTCAAAATGCTTTTATTTGTTTGTTTGTTTGTTTGTTTGTTTGTTTGTTTGTTTGTTGGTTTCGTTTTTTGATTGTTTGCAGTCATTTTTGGTGCAGTGACCTCCATCATATGCCATATGCTCACATCCCATACATCATGTCCTTAGTCTTGTACTCTAGTGATCTTTAACAAATCATGCTGCATGTATAGGAAGATTTTTCAGAGGCAGCTGATGCTTATGGCAGCCATGGCCTAATTCCTGAACCAGCAAGAAAAGAGTGTGTGTGTGTGTGTGTGTGTGTGTGTGTGTGTGTGTGTGTGTGTGTGTGTGTGTGTGTGAGTGTGTGTGTGTGTGTGTGTGTGTGTGTGTGTGTGTGTGTATGGGAGACCCACACCCCCCCCCCCCTTCCTTTACCTTTATGGCTGATCAAGGCACCTCACCCCCAACCACTCTCCAGGCCCCCTGTAACAAACCACTGTTTTCTGTGTGTGTGTGTGTGTGTGTGTGTGTGTGTGTGTGTGTGCTCACTTTGGGTGGGTTAAATATGCAGAGAAATAATTTCCTTTGTGGGATTAATACATGTATCAAAATCAAAATGACACTAACGGTGCAGTAAAAAGGCATCCATCCGTTCATTTTTTGTAACCATTTAATCCTAATTAGGGTCTGGGGAGGCTGGCGCCCATCCCAGCCGACTGGGTAAGGGCAGAGTACACCCTCGACAGCTCCCCAGGCCATCGCAGGGCGGAAACATGCTGACGGCTTTGCAGCTCCTCTTTACGAAACCAGCAATGGTTCCTTGACATGAACCTCTCACCATAGACAGTGAGAGACATGGCAGGTCTTTGATAACCCAGTTAGTGCACTGGGGGGACAGTGACAACCCGTGAAGAGCCGGGTTTGAACCTCCAACCTCAGGATAAATGATCCAACACTTTTACCACCAGGCCACCAGGCCACCACTGCCCAGTGAAAAGGCAACTACGTACTGTAATGCGAATTGATTTTTATTTATTTATTTAATTTTTTTTATTTTTTTTTGTAAAATTTGAATTTTGTGTTATGTTTTGTGACTACACAATGAATATCAGTGAATATTCTGCAACATAAATACATATATCGTGCAACAATTTGTGACGAATTTGCAAGTGATTTTCAATTGGTTTGTGGATGATTGATGAATAAAATGATTCTCCGCATTTTGTTCACTTTCTGTTCTCAAACCACTTACTTTTTATTCATACGTTACTAGTGCTAACACAATGAGAATAAATATACAAATGATAACAAAATGCACGTGAATTCCAGTAAGTCTCAAATATTTTTCTTAAGTTTCCACACGGAAGTCTCCAACTTTGAATTAAAAACTATTAATTTGTGAGCGAAACAGCTTTGCAACCATGTGCGGACTGTTTGTCAAGAGAGTGGTTTATTCAAAAATGTACTGAAATTTTAAACATCTTTGATTTTTTATTTATTTTTTGGAAAATCCAGTTTCCATTCATGCCAGTCTTTTTCCTTTTAATTATGTTTTTAACCATAATGAAGAATCTGCTTCCAATTAAAAGTGGTTATCAGTTGAGTGAGATTCAGAGCCGTTAGTAACCGAGATATTCTTATATTCATGTCCTTCAGCATTCTTCTCCAGAGCAACCTCCATTTTATATCTCATTTATACGACTGTGCAGTGGGTATTTAAGGGCCATGCTCGAGGACCCAACAGTGGTAGCAGGGTCTTAACCCCTGCTGTTTAGAGCAGTAACAAAACTATAACCACTGAGCCACTTTCTGTTTTCCGAGGAATGTATGAGGTTCTTGTCATAGCATTCAATTTCCTTGCGTGGGAATTACATGCATTGATCAGAACCATGGCCAAGGGCGCCACCTCTGCGAGGACCAAATAAATGGTCCCTGAATGTGGTACACAGTTGCCAAACCAGACTTTGGGAGTCAGTCATGTTCTAGTTAAAAAGTTAGCGAAAGTTAATCATCCGCTATTGCAAATAAACTGCACACTACAGACCTCACAATATCTTCTTTTAAATGTTTTGTATTGTTGTTATTAAAAAAATAGTTTTTTATGAAGTAGCTTCTGGTTTTATGAACTTTTATTAAATTTTTAATTGTTTTGCTCTGAAGCACACATGGTTTTGGTATTCTTCAGAAAATGAGCAAAAATCAGTCACATTGATTTTGTGGGTTTTGATTTTACCAATTTTCACTGTAGCTTTTTAGGAAAGTATCTGTAACATTTGACAGAAAAAATTGGAAATGCCAAGAGATCTTACTGGGTCACACACTTCCACAATAAAGTCCCTCACGCTAACATTTTGTTGGACCACATGCAGCCGTGATTAAAACATGTCATCACCAAGGAACTGCTGATTAATTTGATTTTCTTGAGGCTTCACAACACTGTGTAGGAATAAAATGAAGTGAGTTGATGACCTCAACGTAATTAATAAATTACCCGGTTATTTTATTCTGCATTAAATTCATCATCGTCATCATCATCATCATCATCATCATAATCATCATCTTCCGCTTGATCCAGATTCGGGTCGCGAGGGCAGCAACCTAAGCAAAGAGGTCCAGACATCCCTCTCCCCTGCCACTTCCTCTAGCTCTTCCGGGGGGACACCGAGGCATTCCCAGACAAGCCAAGAGACATAGTCCCTCCAGCATGTTCTAGGTCGACCCCAGGGTCTCTTCCCGGCTGGACATGCCCAAAGCACCACACCAGGGAGACATGCGGGAGGCAATCTGACTAGATGCCCGAGCCACCTCAACTGGCCTCTCTCAATGTGGAGGAGCAGTGGATCTACTCCAAGCTCTCCCCAAATGGTAGAGCTTCTCACCTTATCTCTAAGGGAGAGCCCCACCACCCGACAAAGGAAGCTAATTTCACCCCAAGACCCCAAGATACTTAAACTCCTCCACTTGGGGCAGGACCTCATTTGCCACCCGTAGGGTGCATTCCACCCTTGTCCGAATAAGAACCATGGCCTCAGATTTGGAGGTGTTGATTTTCATCCCGGCCACGTCACACTCAACTTCCAATCACTCCGATGAGAGACGGAGGTCCCAGCTTGATGGAGCCAAAAGGACAATGTCATCCACGAAAAGCAGAGACGAGATCTGATGGCCACCAAACCAGAATCCCTCAATGTCTCGGCTGTGCCTAGAAATTCTGTCCATAAAAATTATGAACAGAATTGGTGACAAAGAACAGCCTTGGCTCACACCAACCCTCACCGGAAATGAATTCTACCTATTGTTGCCAATACGGACCAAACTCTGGCTCCGGTGATACAGCGATCGAATGGCCCGTAGCAACGGGTACGGAATGCCATTCTCCCGGAGCACGCCCCACAAGATAGTCTGAGGGACACAGTCAAAAGCCTTCTCCAAATCCACAAAACATATGTGGACAGATTGGGCAAACTCCCATGCCCCCTCCAGAATCCTGTGGAGCATATAGAGTTGGACAAGAGTGCTATGGCCAGGACGAAAACCACATTGTTCCTCCTGGATCTAAGGTTCTACTATTGGTCGGATCCTTTTCTCCAGTACCCCCGCACAGACTTTCCCAGGTTGGCTGAGGGGTGTGATTCCCCGATAATTGGAACACACCCTCCGATCCCCCTTTTTAAAAAGGGGGATGACCACCCCAGTTTGCCAATCTAGAGGTACTGCCCCCGATGGCCATGCGATGTTTCAGAAACGTGTCAACCAAGACAGTCCGACATCATCTAGAGCTCTGACAAATTCTGGGCAGATCTCATCCAACTCCGGAGCCTGACCACCGAGGAGCTTTTTGACTACCTCAGTGAACTCCACTCCAGTGATGGGTGGACCCCTGCCCAAACCCCCAGGGTCTTCCTCCTCCACGGAGGGTGATTTAGTGGGATTGAGGAGGTCCTCAAAGTATTCACTCCATCTCTCGACGACATCTCCAGTCGAGGTGAGCAGCTCCCCACCTCCAAAGTAAACAGTGTTTGTGGAGAACTGCTTCCCCCTCCTGAGGCATCGGACAGTGGTCCAGAACCTTTTTGAGGCCAACCGATAATAAATCTCTAGGCTCTCACCAAACTTTTCCCATGCCTGAGATTTTGTATCTGCAACAGCCTCAGCTACAGCACGTTTGGCCTGCCGGTACCCAGGTTCAGGGGTTACCGCCACAACAAACACCGATGACCTTCCTGCCACAACTATGGGCTGCCGCCTCAGCAATGGAGGCATGAAACATGGCCCATTCGAATTCCATGTCACCTGCCTCCTTAGGGATGTGGTTGTAGCTCTGCCGGAGGTGGGATTTAAAGGCCTCTCGAACAGGAGACTCCGCCAAATGTTCCCAGCAAACCCTAATAACATGCTTGGGCCTGCCAGGTCTGGAAGGCAGCCCACCCCACCATCGAAGCCAGCACACCACCAGGTGGTGATTGGTAGACAGCTCCCCTCTTCACCCGAGTGTCCAGAACATGCGGCCTCAAGTCCGGTGACTCGACTACAAATTCGATCATCAAACTGCAACCTAGGGTGTCCTGGTCCCAAGTGCACTTATGGGCACCCTTATGTTCGAACATGTTGTTCATGATAGACAAACTGTGACTAGCACAGAAGTCCAACAACAAAACACCATTCGGGTTCAGACTGGAGAGACTGTACCTACCAAGCATACCCTTCCAGGTCACACTATTGTTCCCCACATTGGGCATTGAAGTCTGCCAAGACAACGAGTGAGTCTCCAGAGGGAGCGTTCTCCAACACCCCCCTAAAGACTCCAAAAAGGGTGAGTACTCTGAACTGTCATTTGTTGCATAAGCACAAATAACAGTCAGGACCCATCCCCCCACCCCAAGGCGGAGGGAAGCTACCCGTTCATCGACCGGGGAGAACCCCAAAATAGGGGGCAACAAAGATTCCCATACCGGCTTCCCTCCTCTCCCCATGAGCAACTCCAGGATGGAATAAGGTCCAGCCTCTCTCGAGATGGGTGGTTCCAGAGCCACAAGCTATGCATTGAGGTGAGCCTGACTATATCTAGTCGGTATCTCTCCACCTCACGCACCAGCTCAGGTTCCTTCCTCGCCACAGAGGTGACATTCCATGTCCCAAGAATCAGAGTCAGTAACCAAGGATCGGTTGGACAGAACCCATGCCTTCGGCTGCGACCCACGTGGTGGGTCCATGGGAGGGCGGGCCCATGTTTCCTTTTCGGGGCTGGGCCCGGCCGGGCTACCTGGGCTAAAGCCCAACCACCAGACACTCACCTTCGAGCCCCTCCTCCAGGCCTGGCTCCAAAGGGGGATCCCAGTGGCCCCTCGTCCGGGCAAGAGAAACTGTATCCTTGATTTTTCCATCATAGAGGTCTTCTGAACCGCACTTCGTCTGGACCATCACTCAGGACCTGTTTGCTTTGGGTGACCCTACCAGGAGCATTATGCCCCTGACAACATAGCTGATGGGATCATTAGGTCACGCAAACTTAGATTTCTGCATTTAACCTAAACAAACTGAGCGCGCGTGCGCACACACACACACACACACACACACACACACACACACACACACACACACACACACACACACACACACACAGGTAAACAGCGAGTGTATACATGCACACAAGCACACACACACACACACACACACACACACAGGTAAACAGTAAATTCACACACACACAGACACACACACACACACACACACACAGGTAAACAGCGAGTGTATACATGCACACAAGCACACACACACACACACACACACACACAGAGTGAACAGGCATCATAGAGTCTTGACTTTAAATGTCTTCGGGATGTGATGGAGAGAATTTTATGGAACGTTTCATTTTCCCTCATCAATTCTAGATGTCGATGTCGATCACATACTGTAATCAAGGCAGCCCATCAAATTATTAGCAGGCAGCTTTTTTTTTTTTCCTTGAACAGGTGCTATATTCTTAGGTTGCTATGTAGGTATAGGAAACCCAATTCAAATCTAATCACAATGTTACTGTTTTCAATATAATTCAAAGTTAAATTTCAAAAGTCTATATTTACTTTTCGTCATAGAAGTTCCCAAAAGCAAGCCATGGATGTCTAGCCAGGAGGTGATGTCACCATGTTGTACATATTATGACACACACCACATTTTTGTTTGTTCTTTCTTTTCCTGCTGAGCAGATATTGGCAAAAAAAATTCATTCATTCAGCACCATTTTAACTTTTTATTTCTACTTTAGTTTGGTGAATTAAAATTGTGTCTGACATGGAGTCAAACCAATATTAGCCAAGAGTAGGAGTTTTCCAGCTTCGGTTTTCTCGTCAGTTTTTTTGGCAACAAAGTCACAGGGAGGAGGCGGTGCCTAAAACAAGTCGATTATGTGGTAGTACTGGATTATACACTGGATTTTGTGGAAGAGGCACAGATAACAGCTGTTGTTTACAAAGAGAAGACTGACGCTGAAGAACAACAAAGTGTTTGCTTTACTAACACCAAATAGTGTGCTGAAATTATCCACATAGCCCGGGAAGGGCACATGAGCAAATGCTCTCAAAAAAGAATCTCCAACAAAACATGCATGAGTTTGACAAGCAGGATGAAGCAGGATGCAGCATCGCTTGATCGAGGATTTCAGGAAATTCTGCAGCAAATATATTTAAATACTTTCTTGCATAGTTAGCTTTCCCACCGGTTTACTTTTAAATACCAAAGACATGAAACGCTGATGTACGTTTTTAAGATGATACGTTTAAGTTTAAGAAATGATTATTTAAATTTTGTTGATTAGTATTATTTATTAAAATCTGTGTGAGATGATGAACGTGCACTTTGTAAGTTCGAAGGAAATTACACTAGTTGTTGTATTGTGTAAGTTGCAGGTTACATTTTACTTTGAACAATTTTTAAAAAATTCATGGATGATGATGATGATGCAGCCTGAACAGGATCTTGACATGACATTATAATTTCAATGTTCCTCAATCATTCTTAGACATATACTATGACGGGTTCTCTTGGAAAGATCCTTTTCACTCAGTCACTTGATTAAAAAAAAAAAAGAAACCTTCATAATATTAGAGTCACAAGGGACTTATCGCATATCGCATTTAACACTGAATGAAGGCAGACCATCACAGGGCAAATAAACACACACAACTATCCACACCCATACCTGGGGCAACTGGAACTGCCAATTAGCTTAAAGTGCAATTCTTTGGACTGTGGGAGGAAACCAGAACATCTAGAGGAAACCTACATTGTCACTGAGAGAACTGACTAATTCCATACGGAAACTTCTGAACCCAGGACTCGAACCCATGACCTTTTTGAATTGAAGCAGATGTGCTGACCAATACGCCATCAAATATCCTTTTTAATGCAACCGTTTTATTATCTTTTTATTTGTATTTAATCACAACGGGACCGGTCCAGAGCGTATTCTGTCCTCACCCAGAGTCGACTGAGAAGGGCACCAGCCTTCCTACGACCCTAATTAGTGGTTCAGAAAATGAATGAATGAATAAAAGTAGTGGCACATTTTTACAATGAAAAGAATAGAACACTGCTGACATTTTACTTGGTCATAGAATAATGAGAGAAGTGCAATAAAAAAATAAAATAAAATAAAAATCTAATCAGTTGAACATGAATAGCATTTTCTAAATGTATGTTAAATGAAGTGCAGTAAGTGGGTTATCAAAGGCAGGGCGTGTCTCTCACTGTCTAAGGTGTATGGTGAGGCTCATATAAAAGAATCATTGCTGACTCTTGTCAAGAGCTCATAGCCATCATTGTGTTTCTGCCCTGCAATGACCTGGTGAGCTGTTCAGGGTGTACTCTGCCATTGCCCGCAGTCGGCTTAGATTGTGACCCCGTGACCCCAATTAGGATTAAGCGGTTCAGAAATGAAATATTAAGTGCGCTCTGTTTGCAGGTGCTGTATAGCTCAGCTCAGAGACGGTGAGCTGCTGGTACATTGCTTCCTAACTATGGGACTTGATTGACATGAAACTATGATAGAACTCTCCTCGTGTCTGGTGTTAGCTGAACACAGAAATATCCAAAGTCACTGCTGTAAGAACTGTAAGAACATTCACAAATAGAGAAGGCAAAGATCAACTTATATTGTTCACTTATATTTAAAAGTTTCAAAGTTTGAAAATTTTTGTGTCACACAAGTTGTCTAACCATGACCCTGTCATACCACTTGCCTATATATATATATATAAATGCAGCCGTGAGGGGGGCACAAACCGTGAGGGGGGCACAAACAAGTGTCCACCCTCACGCCGGTCGGAAGCAAGGATAAATGCAGAGGGTTGCGACAGGAAGGGCATCTGTCATAAAGCTTTTGCCAGAATACAAAATGCAAACCGTAAAGACAAATTTCATACCAGATCAGTAGAGGCCTGGGTTAACAATGACCGCCATCAGTGCTGTTAACCAACTGGGGTGCTGGTGGAAATTGGACTACTGTTGGTCGAAGAAGGAGAGGTCGAAGAAGGCGAGGCGGGAGGCGTGTTCGTAGGCAGAGAGAGAAGAGGAAAAGCACGAGTTTAAGACTGAAAGTAGGGATTTTGAATATTGGAACTATGGCAGGAAAAGGTAGAGAGCTGGCTGACATGATGCAGAGGAGGAAGGTGGACATACTGTGTGTTCAGGAGACCAGGTGGAAAGGTAGCAAAGCTAGAAGCTTAGGAGCAGGGTTTAAGCTTTTTTTTCATGGTGTGGATGGGAAGAGAAATGGAGTAGGAGTCATCCTGTACGCGGGGTTTGTCAGGAATGTTCTAGAAGTGAAAAGAGTGTCAGACAGAGTGATGAGTCTCAAGTTAGAAATTGAAGGTGTGATGTTCAATGTTGTTAGTGCTTATGCACCACAGGCAGGATGTGAGCTAGAAGAGAAGGAGAGATTCTGGAGTGAGTTAGATGGAGTGATGCAGAGTACCCCCAGAGGTGAAAGAGTGGTCATTGGTGCAGACTTCAATGGACATGTTGGTGCAGGAAACAAAGGGGATGAGGAAGTGATGGGCAGGTTTGGTATCCAGGACAGGAACACAGAAGGACAGATGTTGATAGATTTTGTAAAAAGGATGGAAATGGCTGTGGTGAATATGTTCTTCCAGAAGAGATATGGGCATAGGTTGACTTATAAAAGCGGGGGTAGGAGCACACAGGTCGACTACATCTTGTGTAGGCAATGTAATTTGAAGGAAGCCACTGACTGCAAAGTAGTAGTGGGTGAGAGTGTTGCCAAACAGCATAGGATGGTGGTGTGCAGGATGATGCTGATGGTAAGAAAGGTGAAGAAGGCAAAGACCGAGCAGAAGACAAAATGGTGTAAGTTGAAAAAGGAAGAGTGTCGTGTTGTCTTCAAGGAGGAGTTGAAACAGGCTTTGAGTGGTCTGTTTGAGTGTGTCCTCTGGAAGGAAAGTAGATAAGGAGACATGATGGTGGAATGAGGAAGTGCAACAATGTGTACAAAGGAAGAGGTTAGTTCAGAAGAAATGGGACATAGAGAGGACCGAAAAGAGTAACCAGAAGTATAGGGAGACACAGTGCAAGGTGAAGGTAGTGGTGTCAAAGGACAAACAGAGGGCGTATGATGACTTGTATGCTTGGTTGGACAGTAAGTAGGGAGAAAATTATTTATACAGGTTGGCACAGCAGAGAAATAGAGATGGGAAGGACATGCATCAAGTTAGAGTGATAAAGGACAGAGAGGGAAATGTATTGACTGATAACAGAAGTGTGCTGGTAAGAAGGAAAGAGTACTTTGAAGAGCTGATGAATGAGGAAAATGAGAGAGAAAAAAGAGTAGAAGGGGTGACTGTAAAGGACCAGGAAGTAACAAAGAATAGTAAGGGATTGAAGAGAATGAAGAGTGTAAAGGCAGTTGGCCCTGATGACATACCGGTGGAGGTATGGAAGTGTCTCGGAGACAGCAGTAGATTTTCTGACAGGAACATTTAACAAGGTCTTAGAGAGTGAGAGGATGCCGGAGGAATGGAAGAGAAGTGTGCTTGTGCCCATTTTTAAGACCAAGGGAGATGTGCAGAGTTGTGGCAACTACAGAGGGATGATGTTGATGAGCCATATGATGAAGTTATTGGAAAGAATAGTGGAAGCTAGAGTAAGGGCAGAGGTCTGCATTTGTGAACAACAGTTTGGCAGTTTGGCTTCATGCCAAGAAAGAAAGCGCCATGAAAGCACCACATATATAGTGTTTGCTTTGAGGATGTTAATAGAGAAGTACAGAGAAGGTCGGAGGGAGCTGCATTGTGCCTTTGTGGATCTGGAGAAAGCATATGACAGGGTGCCGAGAGAGGAACTGTGGTGCAGAACATGTATAAGAGATGTAAGACAGTGGTGAGGTGTGTTGTCGGTGTGACAGAAGAGTTCAAGGTGGAGGTGGGATTGCATCAAGGGTCAGCTCTGAGCCCCTTCTTGTTTGCTATTGTGATGGACAGGCTGACAGATGAGGTTAGAGAAGAATGTCCATGGACTTATGATGTTTGCAGATGACATTCCCATCTGTAGTGAGAGCAGAGAACAAGTGCAGGAAAATCTAGAGAAGTGGAGGTATGCCCTAGAAAAGAGTGGAATGAAGGTTAGCCTCAGTAAAACACAATACATGTATGTGATCGAGAAGGACCCAAGAGGAATGGTGAGGTTACAGGGAGCAGAGATAAAGAAGGTGGAGGATTTTAAGTACTTTGGCTCAACAATCCAGAGCAATGGAGAGTGTGGAAAAGAGGTGAAGAAGCGTGTGCAAGCAGGTTGGAGAAAAGTATTCGGTGTGATGTGTGCTAGGAGGGTATCGGCAAGAATGAAAGGAAATGTGTACAAGATGGTGATGAGGCCAGCGATGTTGTATGGTACACCCTGAACAGACCATTGCAACCAACGACTCACACTCACACCTAGGGGCGGTTCAATACTTCAAACAAACTAAATTAAATTATTTTAATTATTATATATATATATATATATATATATATATATATATATATATATATATATATATATATATATATATATATCACATGCTGCTAATTTGGTTTTGTTTTGTTTTAAGCTTGGTAGTCTGTCATGTTAACACCTTCCTGTAACTAATGACGTTACACTTGAACAACAGTGCAATTACCAAAGTAACGCAGAGTCTGTCTGTCTTCCTTTCGGCTTTTTCCCTTTTACTCGGGAGTCACCACAGTGAATCATCTGATTCGCACATTTGATTTGGCAGAGGTTTTTACGCCAGACGCCCTTCCTGTCATAACCCTTTTCGCAAGGGACAGAAACACGCTGACGACTTTGCAGCTACTCTTTTTATGAAAGTCAGTAATGGTTCTTTTACATGCCTCTCTCACCATAGACAGTGAGAGACATGGCCCACCTTTGATAACCCAGTTAGCTGCACTGGGGGGTACAGTGACAACCTTGTGGAGAGTGGGACTCAAACCCCCAACCTTTGGATCAACAATCCAGCACCCTATACCACTAGACCACCACTGCCCCACCAAAGTAACACAGAGATTATATATAAAACAATGTGGTCTCATTGTGTTTAAACATATTCACTTCTGGTGGTTGTCCTGGTGATATTCTGGAGTACGTTTGTATGAAGATAGATTAGAATAAAAGAAGAAAAAGCTTCTCTGAGGGAAAGCAAAATCCATCGTTTTGTATACATGAGCTCACCGCCACCCATGATTGGCTTCTGATCAACAAAGTAGCAAGGAAATGAGCGTATGGCATCCCTTCCTCCCTGAAAGCTCGACTAATTAGGTCCCATGAGCTGCTTTTACATGGGCAAGGGAACGAGTACCAAAAGTCTCTCTGGAGCAATTTGAGTCCACGTTCTGAAGTGTTTACCTGGTCACTGTTAAATCAGTGGCAAGCTGGAAGCTAAAGGAACAACATGCATACAGACCACTGGAAGAAGGCCACCCACCAGCACAAAAGCTCTCGAAATTACAGAATAACCCAGAAACCTTCCTGTTTGTTTTCAATTGTGTTTAATTTTCCTAAGAAGCATGTGCCAGTTCAAGAAGTCGAGCCACTTGTGCTCACTGCTGTCAAGTTGTTCCACAACAAATAGCTTTTACACAGACAGTTGTGCCAGGGCAACTGCTCGTGCACAAGTAGCTATAACAAATGGCCGTTCGCATCAGGAGGCAAATGTTTTTGTGTTTTTTTAGTTTTAAAAACAATGAAACTTGTTTGCAGCTAAACATTAATATGTGTTTATAAAGTCTGCCATATTTGTGACAAATTTCCCTCTTACCACAAGCAGGACATCTGGCTTCCTGCATCACTTCTGCATTGTTCACTGATTTACTGTTTGGTGAATCGGAATTGGAACCCGAAGTTCCTGTGTTATCTTCTTCCATGCTTCCATTAGTCTGAATCCGATTGTGTTATGATCACGTGCACCTGTTTCAGTTTAGCACGTGGTAGTGAATTTATGCACGCATGCTTCCTTTCTTTTTCCACGATCATGACCAATGAATTGTTCCTTGAGTTAATATTGTCGTTTTAATTGTTTTGCTGATTTGATGAACTGACCACTCACTGCCTGTCCTCTGGCCTGGTTTTTTTTTTTTTACACAAACATTCTGATGTTCATTCGACATACACCAGGGGTGTCAAACTCATGCCACAAAGGGCCATGTGGCTGTAGGTTTTTGTTTCATCCAAGCAGCAGCACGCCTGACGTGTGTTACATATGCCAAATGGATTCTATCGGACGAGCCCCCAATTTAGTTACGTATGGAATTTAGAAGTAAATTGCCCCGTGAAACCAGTAAAGCACGACAGACCATGACAGAAACTATATACAATTTAATAATATAAGTAAGGCAAGGCAAAATAATACTCACAGCTTAAAGCTCAACCAAAATACAAATTAAACAAAGGGTCCCATAAGTCACCAAGCATGTGCAGCGTGGTAAATTTTGAATCGGCGCACGCGCTGGTGGGGAAATGCTTGGAATCCTGCGTTAGACAGAAACAAAAACTGAGTTGGCTGTGGATGGACTTTGGCGATGAAGTCCCAAACGATGAAACTTTGTTGAAACGCGTTTCATGATCTGCCTTGAATGAGAGGACCCATTGCAGTGAGTTTCCTTCAGAGAGGTCAGAGAGGATCTGCGCACCGAAGAAACCCGAAGAGACTGGAAGAGGCTGCAGAAGACGGGAAGAGGCTGGAGCCAGTCGGCACAAGGTCCTTAATATAACCTCCCCAAATTTTCAGAAAGTTCCATTCTCAAAGCGTCTGAATCACCTGACCCACCATCAGTTTCCAGGCCCCCCTTACAGCTGAGTCATGCCATGTGACACTAGTTACAGCACACTGTGAATCTAATTATGTACACTTTCACACAGTCACATTTATATACATGCCCCTAACACATGGGTCATTTAACCAACTAATCAGAGGCTACAGGCAGTTGATTAGTCAGTCTCTGTACACAGCACACAGATTGACCACGCATTGACCACGCATGAATCTGACACTCTTGACATACCATAAAGCATGCTTTCAGTACATCGATGATATTTCAGTCGGGCAGCAGGAGGTGGTTTGTTTACTGCTAGGATATGTAATGGATAAGGGATATCGGATGGTCACTGCTGTTTAGTATATAATACTAGATGAAAAAAGAACTTTTTAACCAATAAGTGGTTGTGTTCTTTGTGACTGTTGGTCTTTTACAGCAATATATAAACGATCCTGTGAAGCTTACAGAAATACAGCAAGTCTTTCTGGTGTGTTTACCATTGATCCTGATGGCAGCGGTCCATTGGACTACACACAAGTGAACTGTACAGTTGGAGGTATGGTACTTTCTAACTTTTTGTTGTCTTTCCAGAAGTAGACTTTGATCAATTTGTCATGTATTTCAAGTCACAGGGTGTTAATTAGGTCTGTAAAAACGTCTTGAGAAATAACACATCTCATTAACTCTGTTCAGCAAGTTGTTCTTACATCTCGGCAGCTACACTCTGCATATCACAGTCAGCCACTGAAGAGCAGTACAGAAGTGTAATAGGGTTCTTGTAAAAACTGAAAAAGAACAAGATAGATAAAAAAGAACGACATGTGCGAGTTGTGAGTGTGTGTACATACGATATATGTATATATTTTAATATATATGGGTAGTGGTGGCCTGGTGGTAAAGGGCGCTGGATCGCTGATCCTAGGTTTGGGGGTTCGAGTCCCACTCTCCACAAGGTTGTTACTGTCCCTCAGTGCAGCTAACTGGGTTATCAAAGGCCGGCCATGTCTCTCACTGTCTAAAGTGAGAGGTTCGTGTAAAAGAACCATTGCTGATTTTTGTAAAGAGGAGCTGCATAGCCGTCAGCGTGTTTCTGTCCCGCGCTAAAGGGTTGTGTCAAGAAGGGCATCTGACGTAAAAACCTATGAACCAAATCAAACATGCGAATCAGATGATTCACTGTGGCGACCCCTGATAAAAGAAAAAAGCCAAAAGGAAAAGAGGAAAGAACAAGATTAGTTTTTCTCATACCTGATCAATATGTACCCGTAGGTAGAGAGGCTATGGTATATCGCCCCTATAAATTATATGCCAAATATGGTAGTCGAGGCTTGATTTCTGCATCTGGTCCAGGTTCCGTACGGTATGCCCTGGAGTCATCATGACATTAGCCAAAATAAAGATTTTAAATAGAAATATGATTAATATTCGGCATATGATAATATAAACAGCAAGATACCTGTGTGCTTGTGTGCTTAGCTTGTCCACCTCACAGCAAAGTGGACCTGGATTTGAGTTCCTGGCTCAGCAAAGGTTGATTGACTATCGAGTCTGTATGTTCTCTTTGTGTTTGTGTGTGTTTACTCTGGGTACTCTGGTTTCCATCCACAGTCCAAAGACATGCAATTGAATCTAATTGACGGGCCCAAAATGCCCCTAGATGTGAGTGAAAGTGTGCATAGTTGACTGAGTGTCTGTGTGTATTGGCCCTGCGATAGACTGGGAAACTGTTCAGGGTGTACCCTAAAATATCCTCCCGCCTCCCCTCGACCCAAGTAGGATTAGGCGTTTCAGAAAATTAATAAATACATAAATAAATGATAATGAATAATAAAAAGAGAATTCTCCTGAATAGCAGTGGTTTAAAGGCGACGGTTACTGATCTGAAAATCAGTGGTTCAATCCCCACTATGACCACTGATTGGGCCCTTGAGCAAGGCCCTTAACCATCAAGTGCTTAGCTGTATAAAAATATATAATTGTAAGTTCCTCTGGATATGAGCATCTGCCAAATTCTGTAACCATAAATGTAAAACTAAGCTCCAGCCACAGATGATCTTTAACTATGAAATCCGAGCAGTCTGCCTTGCGCAGGTCCACCGGTGCATTTTTCTGCTCTGAGGACAAACACATTTTTTTCGGCATCCCCTGTCAGCTCTCATTAGCAGTTTCAGCCATCTTGATTTTTACCTTCTGACATCCCCTCAGCTTCCCCCTTCAGACAGCGGCTGATTTGTCTCCAAGATGAGCCTGTAATACAGCATGTCATCCTACTGGAGAGGAGAGGTCCATTATGTCAGCAGCAGGAGGAATGTAGGTGGATGAAAAAAAAAAGAAAAATCAGAGAGCATGTCAGCCCACTGAGACTGGCAGCTTGGCCTTGCTAGACTAATAGCTCCATTATTCTTAGCTTTGCTTTCGGCTGCGAGAGAGTTCTGGGTCTGCGAATCAGGGTACATAAGTCAGGTGAGCACAGTCATGTGCTCTGGACATTGTGCGAATGAGATCGTTTTTCTTTTTTTTTTTTTTTAGCCTTTTCAACTTCTTTCTCATTCAAAAGATGGCCATTTTGTGCTACAAACACTTTATAGGCAAATATTAATAGAAAGCTTTTTAGTCATTGTGAGCAAAAAGATTGTTTCATACTGACCTCAATTACAGGAGCTATAAGCTACGCTGATTTTTTAAGGCTCATCAAACAGGCACTACGGTCCATCACACATGAGGGATTTTAATTTGCATAGAGAGAAGTAAGCACTACCTCCGTAAGGCTTTTCATTTCACAACCGCCAAATAAATGACCTTCTGTTCCCTACTTGATATTCATCAGGTATTTGCATCTCACTTCATCATGTCACTAATCTCCTTTTCTCATTCATGTGCACAAGTGGGCAAAGCAAGGATAGGCTAGGTTGAGAGGCTGAACTCCACATCTGCACTGATGACTACAGTCTGTGCTTCATGCAATGCAAAAACAGATTGAAACAACTAATATATTGGTTAAATCCAACTAATATGAATTGGTGAACTGTGTCCAATCACACTGGGGTCAGCTGTAGCCTAATGATTAGAGAAGTGACTTTGGGACCGAAAGGCCATTTCCCAAACCTGCAGGGAAAACGTGTGGCAGTGGTGGGAGGACCAGCACCTTCCCTTCCTCCACATAAATGGCTGACATGCACAAGGTACCTAACCCCCAACTGCTCTCCAGGTGCCCCAATGTGTGTGTGTGTGTGTGTGTGTGTGTGTGTGTGTGTGTGCGCGCACGGGCGTGCTCATGTGGATGGGCTAAAAGCAGACAAATAATTTCCTTTACAGGATTAATACAGTATATAAAAAAAAAGAAACATTGGTGGCCTCAAAGAATTGACATCAGTTGCTTTGTTAACTAAATAGTGAATTGTTGTTATTTAACTTGCATATGATTGCCATTTATTAATGATTGGTAATTTTGATTTGACCCAAAAGCTAAAAGAAGGGGGATGTGTAGACTTGCATATGGGTCTAATCATGAGACTCATATATATTTTCCAACCACCCGACTTCAAACTTGAATAAATATTTCCATGTTCGAGATTATTTGTGAATCAATGCATCAAAATCTTTAGTACGTGCCTGGGAGATAAAATCATATCAAAATATGAACATATGGCGAACACAGTTTTTAAAATAATTCAAATACTTCATAGCTTACACGTTTTTAATGCTCAATTTTGTGACAACAGAAAGGCCTCATTATTTTCATGTCCGCTGAGCCTCTGCTAAGGTCTCTACAGGTCCAATAACAACAAGAATTGGCGCATAGGTGCCATACCATGAACCATAGAGTTTACATGTGCATGGAAAAATTGGTAAATAAGCACCAAACATAAAATGGGATCGATGATATACATAACGTTTTGTGTCCATGTTACATGGTGTATCTTGTGCTTCCACCAATCACTGATGGATTCGCATTTATTGACATTAGATAATAAAGAAAAATTGAACATGTCAAGCACCATCAGTGCTCATTGTCACTAATTACACAATTATGACCTAAAGCTATTATTAGTGAATAGAAGGCTGTTCATTCTGTCTGTTACTGACTGGATTTTTGAGTTTCCTACTGATAATTTGATGATGCTGCTTCTCCAACGGATATTATCCTGCACATACCAAGATTGAATACATATTAGCCTCATACATCAATAAATGGGGAAACTTTTTTTTTTTTTTCTGAATCTGCAGAAAATGTACAAGAGCAGTGCCACACATTTCAGTACCATTTTCATGATCAGACCCATATATGTTAGGACCTGTATGTCTGTACAGAGTGACTCACTGAGTAAAATCTATCCAGTCATCTGTCTGAACATCGTTTTCTTTGACTGTAGTCTGAGCTACCACTGAACCATAAGTCGTATCGCTTATGAATAGTTTTGCAATGTTGTGACAATTAATCTTAATCGGTAGCACAACCCAATTTAAATTGATTAATTTGAGTTTCTGACAACCAGAATATTGGTTATTGCAGCTGATAATCAATGGTTTGATAATGAATTACACTGAATTTTTAACTAATTAGTTTTCTTTTTCTTTTTCAGTGTACATTTAGCATTTTCTTTTATTTTCCTTCACAGAGGACAAAATCTGGACAGTTGTCGGCCACGACCATTTACAGCCTGTTAGTGTCCAAGGTTCCACTCCTAGAAGTCCCTACGTCCTCATTTTCAACTATTCAATCTCACCTTATCACATTCGCTCCCTGGTGGCATCGTCAGAGCAATGTCAGCAGGAAGTCACATATCGCTGCAGGAAGTCTCGCCTCTTTGACACCTGGGGTGAATATTACTTTTCTATTTTATTTAAATTGTTTTTATACAAAATGTATTTGTGTATATTTATGCTAAATGTTATTTTATTTCTTACATTGGTACATATACTCAGCTATAGATCATGTTACTTACAAAAATAACAATAACAAAATACTATAGAATTTCTTTGATTTACAAGCTATGGTATTTGCAAATTTAAATAATTTTACAAAACCCCACTTTTGTTACAAATGTTAGTTCATACTACATCCAGCAGATCTCTTACTCACAAAATGTTTATGGCTAGTGGTTCATTTTTATTTTATTTTATTTTAGTTTAGTTTAGTTTACTTTGGTTTAGTTTATTTTAGTTTATTTTAATTATTTATTTTATATTGTTTGATGTTATTTTATTTTCTGGAATTACCGACCAGGGCACAGTTATTTATACGGAAACGCTTTCATTTATTGATAATGAACTATTTATAAGCAAATCACGCCAGTGAAGCTAAGTAGGTTATCGAAGGCTGGCCATGTCCTTCAGTGTCTGTAGTGAGGTTCATGTAAGGACCATTTCCGGTTTTCTTCAAAAGTAGCTCCATAGCCATCAGCGTGGCCTCCCCACGGCCCTAACTAGGATTAAGCAGTTCAGAAAATGTATGAATGAATGAGCAAATAATCAATAACATACAACTTTAAAATTGTTTCTTTGTAAACTATTGTTATGTATTAAGAAATGCAGTGAATAAGCACATCAGCCATTTGTCAGGTGAAGACAAATGATCTATTCCAGTCGTAGGAACTTGATTTTTATTTTCTTTTGCTCGCAACACACCTGATCCAACACACAGTGGGTTTCTCAGCTCATTATCAGGATGCTGAAAGGTTTCAGAAGAAAAGGAAGTGTGAAAATATTCAAGCTGAAGTTAAGGTACAATCTAAAAATTGGATTAAATAATTAAATTTAAACGAAAGATCCAGAAAATAGAATTTTGAGATAATAACAATAACTGTAAAGATTTTAGTACCTAATTCATAAATGCATGATTTATTATTTTATATTTTTTCCATAAATATTTTAATTTTATTTTATTATTCATTTATTAAGTAGTAAACTTAAATGTATTGCTCGTTTTTAAAGTAAACTTTAAATGATTCTGTCACTCAATCTGCCCCAAAATAAAGAAAACTGCAAAAACATTTAGTAAAAATAAATTGTTTAATGATAATTTATAAGAATGCAGCCGTGAGGGGGGGGCACAAACCAGTGTCTCTCCCTCACGCCGGTCCCAAGCCCGGATAAATGCAGAGGGTTGCGTCAAGAAGGGCATCCGGTGTAAAACAAATGCCAAATAAACTATGCGAATCACAAGAAAGAACCACATACCGGATCGGTCGAGGCCCGGGTTAACAACGACCGCCATCAGTGCCGTCAACCAACAGGGTGCTGATGGAAATTGGACTACTGTTGGTCGAAGACGTCGAAGAAGGAGAGGCGGGAGGCGTGTCCGTTGCCAGAGAGAGAAGAGGAAAGGCATGAGTCTAGGACTGAAAGTAGGGACTTTGAATGTTGGAACTATGACAGGAAAAGGTAGAGAGCTGGCTGGACAGGTGGACATACTGTGTGTTCAGGAGACCAGGTGGAAAGGTCGCAAGGCTAGAAGCATAGGAGCAGGGTTTAAGCTGTTTTATCACGGTGTGGATGGGAAGAGAAATGGAGTCAGAGTCATCTTGAAGGAGGAGTTTGCCAGGAATGTTCTAGAAGTGAAAAGAGTGTCAGACAGAGTGATGAGTCTCAAGTTAGAAATTAAAGGTGTGATGGTCAATGCTGTTAGTGCTTATGCCCCACAGACAGGATGTGAGCGAGAAGAGAAGGAGAGATTCTGGAGGGAGTTAGATGAAGTGATGCAGAGTACCCCCAGAGGTGAAAGAGTAGTCATTGGGGCAGACTTCAATGGACATGTTGGTGCAGGAAACAGAGGGGACGAGGAAGTGATGGGTAGGTTTGGTATCCAGGACAGGAACGCAGAAGGACAGATGTTGGTAGATTTTGCAAAAAGGATGGAAATGGCTGTGGTGAATACTTTCTTCCAGAAGAGAGAGGAGCATAGGGTGACTTATAAAAGTGGACGTAGGAGCACACAGGTAGACTACATCTTGTGCAGGTGATGTAATTTAAAGGAAGTCAGTGACTGCAAAGTCATAGTGGGTAAGAGTGTTGCCAAACAGCATAGGATGGTGGTGTGCAGGATGATGCTGATGGTGAGGAAGGTGAAGAAGGCAAAGGCAGAGCAGAAGACAAAGTGGTGGAAGTTGAAAAAGGAAGAGTGTCAGGTTGTCTTCAAGGAGGAGTTGAAACAGGCTTTGGGTGGTCAGGAAGTGCTTCCAGATGACTGGACAACTACAGCTAATGTGATCAGGGAGACAGGTAGGAGAATACTTGGTGTGTCATCTGGAAGGAAAGTAGATAAGGAGACTTGGTGGTGGAATGAGGAAGTGCAGGAGTGTGTACAAAGGAAGACATTAGCTAAGAACAAGTGGGACATTGAGAAAACCAAAGAGAGTAAACAGGAGTACAGGGAGACACAGCGTAAGGCAAAGGTAGCAGTGTCAAAGGCCAAACAGAGCGCGTTTGATGACTTGTATGCTCGGTTGGAAAGTAAGGAGGGAGAAAATGATTTATATAGGTTGGCACAGCAGAGAAATAGAGATGGGAAGGACGTGCAGCAAGTTAGATTGATAAAGGACAGAGAGGGAAATGTATTGACTGATGACAGAAGTGTGCTGGGAAGATGGAAAGAGTACTTTGAAGAGCTGATGAATGAGGAAAATGAGAGAGAAAAAGAGTAGAAGAGGTCACTGTTGAGGACCAGGAAGTAGCAAAGATTAGTAAGGGTGAAGTGAGGAGGGCATTGAAGAGGATGAAGAATGGAAAGGCAGTTGGTCCTGATGACATACCGGTGGAGGTATGGAAGTGTCTAGGAGAGGTAGCAGTAGATTTTCTGACAAGAACATTTAACAAGGTCTTAGAGAGTGAGAGGATGCCAGAGGAATGGAGGAGAAGTGTGCTGGTGCCCATTTTTAAGAACAAGGGAGACGTGCAGAGTTGTGGCAACTACAGAGGGATAAAGTTGATGAGCCATACGATGAAGTTATGGGAAAGAATAGTGGAAGCTAGACTAAGGGCAGAAGTCAGCATTTGTGAACAACAGTTTGGTTTCATGCCAAGAAAGAGCACCACAGATGCAGTGTTTGCCTTGAGGATGTTAATGGAGAATTACAGAGAAGGTCAGAGGGAGCTGCATTGTGCCTTTGTGGATCTAGAGAAAGCATATGACAGGGTGCCGAGAGAAGAACTGTGGTATTGCATGAGGAAGTCTGGAGTGGCAGAGAAGTATGTTAGAGTGGTGCAGGACATGTATGAGAGATGTAAGACAGTGGTGAGGTGTGCTGTCGGTGTGACACAAGAGTTCAAGGTGGAGGTGGGACTGCATCAAGGGTCA